>CM070733.1:29922292-30288895 GCA_036346275.1 Otatea glauca | reverse complement strand
CATAGCGATTTTGGTCCCCATATCTGCGCGAACTCTTGGAAACGATTCATTTGGTGAAGCTGCGTCCGGTTGTCGGTGATGATCTGCAAGGGACTCCGTGCCTTGTGACCACGAAGGAGCGGAAGAACCTTACGCGGCCTTGGCGGTGATAGCGAGGCGGCTGCGCCTCGATCCATTTTGAAAAGGTGTCGATGGCCACGAATAGGAACTTCTTCCCCCAGCCGCCTCGGAAAGGGACCGAGGATGTCTAGGCCCCCGTCCCGAAACGGCCGGCGAGGGGATGGTCTGCGGGCGTGGCATTGCTGGGCCTTACAGGCGTGGCTGGCGAGCTGGCGAGGGCGAAACGATGCCGGGCATCTTGAGCACCGTTGGCGATAAAAACCCATCCGAGCGCCTTCCCGACCATGGTCTGAAGAAGAAGCGCGCATAGGCGAAATGTATGTCATTGAGCAAGTATTTACCTTCTTCAAGAGTGACTCATTTTGACAAGCGCCCGGGGCCTTGGCGGTAGAGCTACTGCAAGCGAGCTGTCTGAGCTCATGCGCGCCGAGCCTGCTCCTTTCGGCGGAGGCGGGAGCTCCCTTGGTCGAGAACTTGATGATCGGGTCCATCCACGATGGAATGCTTCGAGAAAGGCCACCGGGTCTTCTGGTCGTGACGGATGCGCGGCCAAGGCCGAGGATGATGTCGGTGGGAGCTCATCGCCGGACGACCGAGAACTGGAAAGGAGATCGGCGGTGGAATTGTCCTTCCTAGATGCGTCTTTGGATCTTGAGGTTAGAAACCACCTCTCCATCTTGCGCACCTCGGCGAGTGCCAGCCATCGTGGTCGAACTTTGGTAAACTTTGTTGTCTTGATTGATGATGGTGAGTCCCCTTTCACAATTAGACGACGGACACCCAGGGACTTGCAAGCTCGTAGGCCGGCCAATAGGGCCTCGTATTCCGCCGCGTTGTTGGTAGCGGGGAAGCCGAAGCGGATCACATATCTCAAGTGGTCGCCTTGTGGGGTGATGATGAGAACACCGACCCCCGAGCGTTCAAAGGACCTCGACCCGTCGAAGAACATGGTCCAAGGATCTTCGACCTCGACCTCGAGCTCGGGGGCAAGTTCCGTCGTCTGCTCTACCACAAAGTCGGCCAGCGCCTGAGATTTGATGGCGGTGCGGGCCATGAAACAGAGGTCGAATTCGGCTAGCTCTATGGCCCATTTGGCGACGCGACCTCCGGCTTCCGGGTTCTTGAGGATCTCCCCGAGCGGGAGCCCGCTCGGGACGACCACTGTATGCGCTTGGAAGTAGTGCGAAGCTTCCGCGAGGCCATGAAGAGGCGTGGGAAGGCTTACGGACCAAGGGTGGCGCTCCTTGGCCCGTGAAACGCCGGCGGCGTAATAGATCGGGTCTTGTCGCCTCGACCACTCGGCCACTAGGGCTGGCCGGCGGCTTAGGTCGTGGCGGCGAGGTAAATGTGATGCCTCTCCTGCTATGGGTTGTCAATAGAGCGGGCGTGAGAGAGTGCATACTGAGCTCGTCGAAAGACGGCCCGGGCTTGAGGTCCATTCAAAACCCTCGTGCTGCGTAGGATCATGAAGAAGGCAGCCCTCACTCGCGCGGCCGGAGATGAAGCGGTGAGGTGGCGATGCGGTCGGTGAGGCTTTGTACTGTTTCACGAGGTCGGAGTGGTCATTTGTTCGATCACCTCAATTTTTCGGGTTGGGCCGCGCCGTCCCGATCATGTAGCGAGCACTTTTAGGAAGTCGTGCGAAGCGCGCACCGGAGTTGAGCTTGATGCCAAACTTGTTCAGGTTGGCGAAGGTCTCGGCCAGGTCGTTGATGTGGCTAGCTTTAGAGGGGCCCTTGATGATGATGTCGTCGATGTACACTTCGAGGTTCCGGCTGATCTGCAGGTCGAAGGTTTTAGTCATCAGCCGCTGGAACGTGGCGCCCGCGTTGCGGAGGCCAAACGACATGGTCGTATAGCAGAAGGTTCCGAACGGCGTTGCGGAGGCCAAACGACATGGTCCTCGTCTTCCACGGCGAGCTTGATCTGGTGGTAGCCGGAGTAGGCGTCGAGAAAACTCAACATCTCAGCATTGGCGGTGGAATCCACGATCTGGTCTATGCGTGGAAGTGGGAAGTTATCTTAGGGCATGCGGCATTCAAACCCGTGTGATCGACGCACATTCGCCACTTCACGCCTTTCTTTTGCACAATTCTGAGGTTGGCGACCATTGGAGTAGTTGACCTCGCGAAATGAAATCGGCCTTGAGGAGCTTGTCGAGTGCTCCACGATTATTGCCGCCTCGAGGAAGCGCGCGACTTCTGGCGCCGCGAACTGCGGCGAGCTTTGTTTGTAATCCGTGCTCAATCACCTTAGTAGGACCCCGGCATGTCCGCGGTTCCCATGCAAAATGCTTTTATTTGCTCGGAGGAAGGTGGCGAGCTCGTCTTCCTATTTAGGGTCAAGTGGGTGGAAATGCGGCGCATTTGCGAATTCCCTTCCTCGAGCTGCACGGCCTTGGTGGGCCATTCGGCTAGATGGCCGTCTTCCGCCGGGTGCCCTTGAGGCGGTCTCGGGACGGCCGAGGCGATATGCCGGCGGGGCAGGGCCTTTCCTCACGGTGTGCGCCGCCTTGAGGTCGCCGCGGACCGTTATGGCGCCACGGGCCGGGAGCTTCATGCACGGTGCGTAATGATTGCGACCATGAACTTGATCGGGTGGGCGCGAGGATGGCGTTGTAGGGAGATCGTGTCCCACGACCTCAAGGTGATCGACTCAATCACGGAAGTTTACGGAATCACCGAAGGTAGCGGGAGGACCACTTGCACGGCGGGGTGGTCGAGCTTCGGGGCGATCGAAGAAGGATCGCTATGTTCTTGATTTTCGGCGGGGTATCGCATCGATCCAAAGCGCTTATCGGGAGCGAGTTGAGGAAGCGCCCCGTCGACCATGACTTCGACCAGCAGCGGTGTTGCTTATGGTGGGGCGGCGACTAGAGCGGTTTGAAGTCTCGGGACATCCCGGAGGGCGTCGTCACGAGAAAAGGTGATGGGGACACCATCCCCTGCAGGGTTGGTCGGTGGGCTTCCTGGCGGTGGCTTGGTAGACGGTGCGCGCGGCATCCTTCGGCTCGCACTAAGATCGGTATGCTGAAGAGCCACCGAAGATTACATCCACACGGCGGTCGCCCTGCTGGAATTCTAGGTCGGGGCACTGCAGAGCACAGCTGGCGCCGACCCCACCGAGCTATTCGTCGCCTTTGGGGCGTGGGCATCTCTCGGCCCCTATAAAGGTGTCCGGCTTGAATAGCCCGTCCTGCGGCTCGCGGTCGTGGCCGTGGATCTTGTGGAACAGACAAAATTTGTTGGCGTCGAAGCCGAGCTGTTCCTCATTGCCCCAGGGTCGGACGTTCGCATGAGGGGGCTCGCGGCCACGCCCTTCTTTGGGGTGGCGCGCCCTGTTGTGTCCTGGGCGATTCTGTGGCCGGGCCCCGGAGATCGGTGGCGTGCCTCGCCCCTCGCGCTGTTGTCGGCCGTGGCGACCACGCGGACCTGGCCGCCCTCGGCGCGCGGTCTTTTCCTCGCCTCTTGTCGCGCGGGGCGGGTCTCGTTCCTAAAGCGAGCGCCTGCCTCGCGAAGGCGAGGCGAGATACCTCGATCGTGTCGTGCTTCCGATGGACGGCGTCGTCGCGTCTGCATATCGTTCGCCATGCGAATAGTTTGTTGACGGTGAGCCTTGTAGCGATTCGAGGTCCTCCATGAGGCGTCTGTCTCGGACACGAATTTGAAGGCCTTGATGGCGGTTTCATCGGAGATGTTGGGAATCGAGTTCGCGCGCGGGTGAGCCGCGCGCGAAGTCTCGCAGTGCTCCCTTTTCTGGATAACATGGTCGAGTCCTTTCTCGTCGGGCCGCTCATAGCGGCTCACGGAAGTTGGAGTGAAGGGTGCTCGCAACTAAGCGCCATGGCCGGAAGGTGCGGGCGCTGGTTGAAAGCGGTCGCGAGCGGCCCGTCCGGGATGGTGGGAGATAGTTGGCCATCGTGGCCTCGTCCCCACCGCCGCCAAGGCGGCGGTGGAGTATATGAGAGGAATTCGCGGGGTTCTTGGTCCGTCGAACCGTTCCATCATTGCGGCTTGGCCGGGCGGCCGGCATACCAGCGAGAGGTCACTCGAGTCGCCGAAACGATCGTAGGCGAGGCTACGGCTGCCCTTCTTTGGCGTCGAGTCGTCATCGGTAAACGGGAATTCGGTGGCGGCGCACCCCGCGCCGACCACGTCGGTCGGCGGAGCGTTATTACGATGGTGGCGCGGGTGGTCACGGATCTTCGGCAATGGGTGGCGTCGGGAAGGCCTCGGAGTATGGTGCTCGGCGAGCATCGCTATTACGCCACTAACGGCGGCGATTCGCGCTCCACCTCATCGGCGGCGAGGCGGAGGAGGCGGCGTTAAGTGCGAGCAGTGAGCGAAGTCTGCCGATGGAATGACCGGTGATCATGCGATGGGGGCGGCGGCGCCATGGCGAACCGAGCCGGGGAGCACGCTGGCCGTCGAGTGCGGCGTGTCGGTCGCCTTGTTGAGCTCTTGGCGAGGATCGCCGGAAGAGGGCGGCCCGGCCGGCGGGTCGGCCTTGACGGCGATGGCCGTGGCGTTCTTAGGCGAGCTTGTCCGGACGGGAGGCTGGTGGCGCGACGAGGGGCGGGCTATACCACGCTCTTCTCGCGAATAGCGGCGATGGCTTGGTTGATGGCAGCGTGGGTGAGCGGTCGCCTCTGAGAGTCTCGGGCTGCGTCGTTCGCCGGGAGTCGCCTCACGTTAAATCGACCACGAAGGCCGGCGTTCGCGGCGGCAGGAGGCGAGCATGGATGTGGAGCCATGGCACTCGGGGCGATGTCAGAGCCCGAGCTTGCTGTTCGTGATATCGCCGGCGGTGGAGCTAGAGTCTTGATGTCGCCGAGATAACGAACTTTGACGAGCGAAACCGGGCCCCACGGTGGGCACGGTATCGGCGATCGGGACCGTCGATCGCAAAGAAAAGGGAAGGATCATACAAGGGGCGAGGCCCGAGCCTCGCTTCGTCGAGAGGACCTTGGCGGTAGCGGCACGGAAAAAAGGGACAACCAAACAAGGGACGCAATGTTTATACTGGTTCGAGCCCCCTAGATCGGGTAACAGCTCTACTCCAGTCCTGCCCGTGGGCGAAAAAGAACTAAAGGCTCCTTTGGGGAGGGTTACAAGGGGAGCTCGACCTCGGGATCGTTCGGGAGCGATGATCGAGGAGAGCTCGGTGAATGTGGGGGGTGTACAAGTATTACTGCCGGTTCGCGAAGACTTAGCCGGAAAAAGGGGGGAGCCCCCCTCACAGAAGACCCTGCCCTCCTTTATCTGATCGGAGGCGAGTTACATGGAAATTGGGAGAGGAAGGATGGAGAGTGTCCAGGGAACCCCGATCCTCCGTCTTGATGGTAGTCGCCGTCTGTTTCGCCCACGCCGGGTTGGTAGACTCACCGAGCAGAGTAGTCTGCCATTTTCTTGGGAAACATCGTACCTGCCCTCTGCGGACCTATCAGATGCTGACGTTGCAATGCGTGGCCCTGGCTCTGCCTCGGGAGAGAGCGTACCCTCATACTGCACATGACTGGACGATGGGATCGGAGTTTTGACTTTGGCAACCTTCCGCGCCTAGGGAAGGGCGCGACTGCTCCCGTGTGGTCACTTCAGCGGTCGTGGTCATAGGGCACATGGCTGAGTGGCCGCGAGAGGGCCGATGCACGGCCTTTGGTGGGGATCACCTCGGTGGTCGGAGGTCGGGGAGTCAACCGCGAGGAGGTGAGCGTCCTACTTGGTGGGGACGAGCTCGGAGCGGTCGGTTAGGTCGGGGATGAGTGTCCTTCGTGGCCTCGTGGGGCCTTTGGTCGGGCGGGCTTGGAGCAGTCCGTTCATTACTCGGTCATTGTTTTACATGGGAGTCCGGGCCAGGGGCGTCGGGGCCGAGGAGATCGCCAAGGTCCACATACAACCCGGAGATAGCCTGCGGGCGAAGCAGATCCCAGTCGGAGGAGGGCTGCCAAAGCCCCTCCCGAGAACGCGGACACGTGTCAGGATGGCCGATCCCCGACACAAACCTAGTGAGATCTGATGGGGATGGGGTTGTGCTGTGGTGGTGGGGTTGATGGCGATGTGGCTGGCGCCTCCTTGTTCTTCCTCTTGTTGGCTAGTTGGGCTCCCTTAGCTTGCTCGGTTTGGTGGCGATGTGCGTGAGGATGCACCGGTGGCTGCTCTCTTCTTGCACCTGGCTTGCACGGTCTTGGTGTCTTGTGTGTGGAGAATGTGCTGGTAGTTGCTCTCTTCCTTGCTTCTGGCTTGCTCGGTTGCTCCTGGCTTTGGTGGCTTTGAATGTGGGGAAAAGTGAACTGGGGGGCTGGTTTCTGGCCTCCTTTCCTTTTAACCGTGCTTGTGCTTATCTTGTTACTATGCGAGATATTTTAGCACTGTTTATGCAGGGCTACGGTTACCTAATTACGAGTAGGTTTGTATTTTGCTAGATGATGAAACCCTAGTTAGCGAGAGGTGACGATAGGGCCCAGGTAGTCTAGTATCTCGATGAGAGTTCCCTAATTGCGTTTGGGCCTGACGGCAATTTAATTTATCTCCTAGTTTATTATTTGTCTATATCTTGTTCAAAATTTGTTGTACTTGTTGGTTGCAGGTGGTCAACGTTGGAGGTCTTCCAAAGATCGTCGTAGTTGTAGGCTAGTTGTAAATATTTTCTTGTATTTTATTTGTTGTACTTAATTAAATTGTACATTATTTCGATGTACGAAATTATGTTCTCCTGTATTATTCTGTTGTATCAATAAAATAATGTTTACTTTTATCATAGGCTTCAGTTAATTATGTTATTATTTTGTTTATGTGTTTTTTTTAATTTGCTAAACCTTCGTATTGTTTCATCTAGGTTTGAACAAGTGTGAATGTTAGTTTTTGAAACTTATGCCTTTTATACTAGCATATGCTTGATTAATTACCAATGTTCTTGGCTTGACTATGAGCATTTGGTGATCCCTTCACAATTCATACCAAAATGTTGCACACAAGCTAGTGCGCCCAAGTCTCTAACGAGGATCCAAAGTACTGTTAATTTTGTGTCAGGTACCACCAGTTTGAGGTTACCCTCAAATGAAAATATTTAAGGACATCCTCCCAAATATACCACGTGTCATCTTTTCCATCCACCTTCACCCTACCTTGTTCCCTCTTCCCTACTCACTGCCCCCACCTCCCTTCCTCTCTAACAAAAAAAATTCAAATTAGAAAATTTTAACATTGAAAATTTAAATTGTAAGTTTCAACTAAAAAAATTCAACTCGGAGAGTTTCAACTCGAAAAATTTTAAACTAAAAAATTTCAAATTAGAAAGTTTCAACTCAAAAAATTCCAAATCTAAAAGTTTCAGACTAAAGAGTTTCAACTCAAAAAATTTTAAATAAAAAAATTCAAATTAGAAAGTTTCAACTCAAAAAATTTAAACAAAAAATTCTAAGATTACAAAATTTCAAATCAAAAGTTTCAACGCCAAAATCTTTCAATTCAAAAAACTTTCTGTCACGACCCTCAACTACCCAGTAATTTAGTTGCAGACAGAAATTTATCTCACTTGCTTATGACAACAAAAGAAGATTAGATAGAATAAAACATGAAATATTAGCTGAAATTATAAAGAGCATTGTAGGCCACTAGCCCAGAGTTTAACTTACGAACTAACAATTGAAAACCCATAGGAAAGGTCTGAGTGCGATCGTGACCCTAATACATCAATGTTGACAAAACCCACGATGTAAAGGTAAACGTATGACGGTCTTCTTCCTCATTCTCTGAATAAGTATCAACAAGGGAGAGTCAGTACATTTGTACTCAACAAGACTTATAGTGTATCACAATTATAAGTATGTACATGGCTATGTTGAATGAATGTCTATCATACCATATTCTCATAACTTGCATAAAGCGAGATTTATTTAACAATAATAAGTAGTAGATTGCAAACGGAATTTGTAAAGATCAGTTGACAGATATGTAAATAACAAGTATATAACATAAATATGAGCAAATCACAATCCTCCATGATTTGTGATCAATGATCTATTTCCTATCATACTTGGCATATCATGTGAAGCATGGCTACCCACCATTTTTCCAATACAAATTTTTGCATAAAATTTCAAAACTAACTAGTGTTGATGCACCAAAACCACTCATGACCATGATCATGACTTTTTGAAAAGATGTACACTCTGCAGAGGCATACATCTTGTAACACCCCAATTTTTGAGCTTTTGGAAAAGTTTGAAAATTAAAATGAACCTTTTGTATTTTCCCGAATTAAATAAAGCTTAATTTGAATTTTTTCTTTAAGGAAAGGATTTAATTTGACTAACCCAGTGCTTATCTTGATAGATATTAGAAAGAATTTTGAAATCTTTCGTGATGCATCTCGAGAAGGACTCAGTTGTGTGCTAATGCAAGACAGAAAGGTTGTAGCGTATGCTTCGTGACAACTAAGGCCACATTAAGTCAACTATTTTACCTATGATTTGGAAATGGCAGACGTAGTGCATGCTTGAAGATGTAGTGTCACTAGCTCATCGGTAATCGTTATGTGGTTTACACCGACCACAAGAGCTTGAAGTATATTTTTACCTAAGCCAATCTGAAAGACCATGTGGAGGTCTATCCTTGATGGTGATGAGTTATTGACTATGTTTAAAGCATGACGTGCTTAAGTTTGAGTTTGTTTTGAGCCTATTTTGAATTTGAAGCAATTTGAGCCCTGCATAGAATTTGCGGTGCTACTGGCCCTAGGGGCGGTGTGAATTTTCCAAAGATTGCCTTCGTTGGGTTTTTAGGGTGTGCGGTACTACCGGCCATGTGGGAGCGGTAGCACCGGATGTGCAGTGCTACCAGCCCCGGATGGCGGTAGTACAGACTTTATGAGTGAAGATCGAGATTAAAATGTGATTTTGTGATGATTATTGCATATCATTTTGGACAATGCTATGTGATGAGTTTTTCTTATTTTTGATGATTGCAGTACGACGATGCTAGGTCATGGTGAGGCAGAGGATAACCGAGACTAGGCGAGGTGCGCCGGAGGTCTATACGATCGAGGATCGTCAAAAGATGATCGGAGATGGAGTCGCTGCGAGCCTAGAAGACAAGGAATGGTTGAGTTACTAACTTAGAGCTACTCAGATCGAGGAGGGCCGTTGGATTGCGGTCTAGAGGACAGAGTAGCGGCTCTAATTAGTAGGCTTTGAAAGGCGTGCAAAACTCGGTATGTGTGTGGGTTTTGGGTTAGCCCATGAATGAGTGAGTCATTCCTAGCCCTTGATGGTGATCCTTAGAGTTGAAGGAACTCATCCAAGGGTGGAGGATAACTCAAGAGTAGTATAAATATAGTAGTATAAAGCAAGTTATACTTTCAATCCATATCAGTTCGGTATTTTGATCATAATTCTCACGTCTGAACTCTGATTGGGAAGTTTTTATACTTTCCTGAATCCTTGAAGAGTCCTCTACAAAAATGTTTTTGGGTGTCCTTTGTGATTCGGACTCTTTCAAACCGAATTTGATTCGGATTTGATCAGATTCGCTGAATTTAGGTCAATTCTATGCACCTCGGTTTTTTGGCTATAACTTTTATATACGAGCTCCAAATCGTGTGTTCGTTTACTTGTTTTAAAGAATAGAACATTGCCTTCAATTTGTTACATTATGAGCAAACTAGATTCGGTCATTTTCATACTTTAGTTATGGCGACAACTTTGCTACATTGTTCTGGCCGAATTTGGGTTTCTTGCTTCAATTCATGTTCTAGCTTTGTTCCTTTGAGTTGGTTGAGTCCAGTAGCATCCACAATCCATAAAACTCCAAAAATATCAGTACACATATCTTTGGGAACCAATTCATCCTTTGCGAATACTTTGATACCAATTGAGACTAGCTATTTAATATTGCTTAGGGCTGCTCTACTTAATATATTGCATAATCTTGAATTATCATATCATACCATGTTGTGACATCGAGTTAGGGATTCCAAAACATTGTTCATACTAGTGTTGGTGAAAGTCACCAAAAAAAGAAAAGAGAAAGAAAGAGCCAAAAAGGCAAAAAAAAGAAGAAGAAAAGAAAACAGAATAGTGGCCGGTAGCACTGCATTGAGCAAAACCCTAATTTGTGTACATTATTTTCAGATTGTGCAATTGTATTAATTAATGAGCAATCTTGTGCCCTTTTACCTTTTCTAAAGCAATTAGCTAGCGTCTCTCCATAACTTATGCAACACAAGCTTTGGCGCTGAAATTTTTCTTATTTAGCTTATTCCATTGGTTGTATTAAGTTTCATCATCTTTGCACGTGAGTTGTCTTGAAATTCACTTATATCTTTGAGATCGGCAATTAGGGCTTGTGAATTCTAGTTTGGGTCATTATTATTATTACAATAACTAGAATTATCAGATTGCATAGGAAATAAATCTTGCATGTCCAAGCTCCACCTTCTACTAGACAAATAGGTACCGTTCTCCTTACAATCGCTTTACCAAGCTTGAGTGTGTTTATCATGAACCAGCTGCCGGTAACCACCTGTTTGCTTGGTAAGAATTGATAAGAACTTGGTAAAAGCTTGAGTGTGAGAGACTTTGAACCATTGGCACCTAGTAGTTGATAGGAATATATACTTGTGATTTGTTTCTTGTCTTCTACTAACAATGGCAGGTTCCACTGATCATAGCAAGGATGATACACCTCTTTCACCGCGTATGAAGGGAATCATACAACATTTTTCACGCCTATTGAATGAACATTTAGAGTGCCTTGAGGGGGTTGTAGATCATACCAATGGAGAGCTTGCTGCACTTGCTACACGTGTAGGGCAGCTAGAGAGAGCTCCACCACCTGCTTCCCCTGCTGCTACTGACGTACCACGACAACGCCGTACGCCATCCATTACTCGCTCATGGGCAGAAGAAGTAGAAGAAGAAGTTGATGAAGGAAATCAATATGTTGCTGATACGGAGTCCGACGGAGGATTCAATCCTAACAATGATTGTGATCATCGGCAACGTCATTTCAATCACCAAGGTATGAGAAGAGAACCACCACTAAAAGAGGTACGTGATCGTGATGATCCACTTGGTAAAATTAAATTCACTATGCCTCCTTTTGCTGAAAAGTATGTGAAAAGACCATGTGGAGGTCTATCCTTGTGTGTGATGAGTAATTGACGAGTTTTGAGCTTGGTTTGTTTTGAATTGAATTGGATTTGAAGCAATTTTAGTGTTGGTTGCTCTTCTTAGTGCTACCGGCCTAGGGGTAGTAGCACCGGACCATTGAGAGCAATTATGATCGATTAATGATTTTGGGATAATCATTGAATATCTTTGTGGGCATTGCTATGTGAAAGGCTTTTTCCTTGTCTTTGATGGTTGCAGGGCGACGGTGCTAGGTCATGGTGAGGCGGAGGATGACCGGGACTAGGCGAGGAGCGTCGGAGGTCCAGACGGTTGGGAGGTCGCCGGAAGATGATCGAAGACGGAGTGCGGGCAATTCAAGAAGACAAGGAAAGGAGATGATGCTAGCTAGATGCCGCGTGGATCAATGAGGACCGTCGGATTGAGGTCTAGTTGATAGGTTAGCGGGTCTAGGTAGTATGCTTTGAAAACCGTGCAAGAAAACCCGGTATGTGTGTGGGTTTTGGGTTAGCCTTTGCATGGCTGTGTGTGTGGGTTAATCCTAGCCCTTAGATGAGTGCTCTAGGGTTGAGGGACTCATCCAAGGGTGGTAGGTGGCCCAAGAGTAGTATAAATAGGGGTGGAGGGGTAGCCTCCTCCCCTTGAAGGTTTTTGAGATTTTTGAATGCTCCTTTGAGCTTTGCCCACATGAAAGTGAGGCTTTGTAACCTCTCCTTCCAGAAATGAAAGTTTTATCCATCCAACTCTGAATTTATTTTGCGCATTTACATTATGTCTTTACTTTACGCAATTTAAATTCAGCATTTACTTTTCCGCAATTACATTCTCGCAATTTACTTTCACGCAATTTGGATTTGCCTCCCCTCCTTCTAAATACTGTTGATCTTGGATATTTTGAGTGTGTTCATATGGTTTTACATCTCTTTTGTACTCTTGGATTGAGTAGAGAACATCTTTTCTTTCAAGTTCCAACTTTGTTCAGAACTTGTTCTTTGCACAGCATTTAGTATTTGATTTTTATAAAAATCTAGAAAATTCTTTTTTAAGTGATTATTGTTGGAGGAGGTGCGGCACTCTAATATCCACTTGCAGAAAAATTTTGGAGTTCACTTGTTGCACCGTTTGGGCGCCATGAGGTGAAAACCGAGCCCCAAACTTTCTGCTCGAAGTTCTTGACTGACTGTGTTCTTCGATTTTTCCTTTTTTTTATGTAAGTTTTTTTGAGGATAAATTTGGTGAAGTTCTTCATGACTCTTCTGCTCATAGGGAGAAAAATTATCAAAATTTTGTGAGCTGCAGAAACCCACCAACCTCCTGTTCAAATTGAGGACAATTTCTGGAAATTCTGCTTTTGCTTTCCTGAAAGTGACTTTTGTGATTTGAATTGATCTCCTTTCTAAAAGCAAGAGTTGGATTGGTTCCTCTTTATCTTGGACACTAGACAACCAGGATTGTGACTAAAAAATCCCCACATATTTTATGGTACTTATCCATGCAAGCTAGGGGTACACATAGTTGTCTAGTTTTTCGGGTTTTTCACGATTTCCTTTGAGCGATCTTGTCGAGGTTTTTGTTGGAGTATTTTGGGGAAAATTTATTTGCGACCATTCACCCCCCCTCTGTTCGCCATCTCGATCCTTCAATTGGTATCAGAGCCAGTTCTGCTCTTTCTAGATCTTGACCGGTCTCAAGAGCCATGGCGACGGACAAATATTCCACCAAGCCTCCCATCTTTAATGGAGTTAATTTTCCTTTTGGAAGTCCGGATGGAGTCATACATCCTTGCCGGGGCTACGATATGGCAAAAGGTGAAACTCCGTATGAGGTTCCGCGATGAAAATGTCACGGCCATCAATATGGCGGCGTTGAGGCGAATGCTAAGGCAAGGATTCTCATACTGGTCTTAGCGCAATGAGTATGATAGGATTTCTCACCTTCGCTCGCTCACGGTATTTGGGTAACCCTCGATGCTTACCATGAGGGCTCTACTCAAATCAAGGCGTGAGCGAGACCGGTTCAAGCGCGAGTACAACAAGTTTGATCAACGCGGTGAGAGTTTCGGCGAGTGTTTTGGTCGTTCTACAAAGATCTTGGCGACCTCGAGCGGTTGGTTGCATATACCCGACTCGGATAATGCTCGGCATTTCTTGACCGCACTCGACCTTGGGTTTGGGAGATGAAGGTGATCACCATCAAGGACACCACCGACTTATCGACTCGACTCTTGGCGGGCTTTATTCCCGCCTCAAGACTCATGAGATCGATGTCGTCTCTCGGAAGACGAAATCTCAGTCGATGGCTTTGGTCACCGATCCCAATGGATCTTCTTCTGTCGGTCTCTCCTTCTCCAACCTTTGCGATCTAAGCGATGACCAATTGGAAAAATTTCCAGAAAATGGGCTTGCTCTTCTTGCTCGCAAATTCTCTCATGCATACAAGAGGGTGAGAGAGAGGAAGAGAGGTGGCATGATCACCTGCTTCGAGTGTGGTGGCCCCAACAACATTCGGGCGAACTGTCCCAAGCTGGAGAAGGGCAAGAACGACGTTGGCGGTTCAGGCAAGAATGACTACACGACAAGAACCGCAACAAGAAGCCTCCAGTTCGTGACCTGGCGCACGAGAAGAAGTACCGCAACTTCTCCAAGAACAAGAAGCTCTCCCATCGCGTTCTCGCCGCGCTTGACGACATCAACATCTCCGACACGGAGACATGGAGCGACGAGGGCGAGGATGATCCGCAAGAGAAGAAAGGCGGCGACGACTTCTCCGGCATGTGCTTCATGGCCGACGTCAACGGCATCAGCGACTTCGAGCTGTACAGCGACACGGATGAGGTACCCTCATATGACCAGCTAAATGAAGCTTTCTGCAAATTAGGAAAATTTCATGCTAGAGCTAGAGCTAGGTGTACGGAGCTTGAGAAGGAAGTAGGTACCTTGACTCGGGAGTTAGCTTCACTTAGATCTTCTCCCTCCCGAGTCACTCATGACTGTACTTTGTGTGATGCTTTGCTTGTGGAGTTAGAGAACCTAAGGACTATGCATAATAGTGTGTTGTCTGAACTAGATAGTCTTAGGTTGAAGAATGCTAGCAATGAATCTGTTGATATTCCTTCTGTAGATGCTAGTTTTCTTCATGCTCACTCTACTCCCTCTTGTGCTAATTGCCTTAAATTGCTTGCCGAAATTGATACCATGAGCGATCACCTTAGGAAGCTTTCTTCTAGAAACGATGAACTTGAAATGCATGCTTCTAAGGACCCAATCAGCTCATGTGAGGGCTATAGGCAACTAAAACTTGACAATGAATCCTTAAATGTCAAGTGTGCTAATCTTGCTAAGGACTTACTAGATAAGTCACAAGAAAGTTGCTCGCGATGTTTTATGATTGAGGGGGACTTGGATAAAATCAATGTCGAGCTTAGGAAGAAATTAGAAGACCAAGCCCGTAGAATTAGAAATGCGTCTTGCGTTTCTTGTGAGGCCCTCAAGATTGAGGCAGTCGTGCTGAGGGAGAAAAATGCACGTGCTGAGAGAGCTCATCTCTCTGGTTCTTCTTCTTCTTCCCCCTGTTCTTCTTGTGCCTCTTTCTTTTGAGATTGCCAGTATCTTATGAGCACTCTCGAGAAGTTTGTAGGAGGCAAGAAGAAGCTCAATCTTATTCTAGACCAATCCAAGATTAGTAGATTCAATCAAGGTCTAGGATTTGATCCCTTGGAGCACGCTCGGGCGCATCCTCCCACCATTGTGCGCGGCTCCAAGAGTGGTGAGATTGTGGTAGCTCCCAGAGTGAGCACCACCGTGTTTGATCTCTTGGGGTTGTCCATAGGACTTGACGAGAAGGGTGTTACTCTTGTTGCTTGTCTCTAGCAAGGCGAAGTACACATGCACCTTGTAAGAAGGATGGTCACCTAGTAGATTTACGCCAGTGCGCCAAGATCACTCGGCATGGCGTGTTCTTTGCTCTTAGGGGTATTCAGGTCATCCCGGACTTTGAGTGCTCCAAAGGTACACACCGCTTCTAGACGAGTTAGAAAGTCGCTTTTTTGGGGGCGTCGGGACTCGGTTTTCATCTTGGTTCTTGAGTTTTAGTCTTGGAGTTGTTCGTAGTCGGTCTTTCGCCGTCCTTTTGATATTCCTCGTTTTCCCATCGAGGTAGATATCAACGGCGTGAGGTGTTTTCTGGTAGGAGATTAGGAAGCCTCACTGGGATGGTTTGGCTTTTGCACCACGGCGGGCTAACCGAGTTCGGCTCTAGATCATCTACTAGAGTTGCTCACGATCATGTTAAGGTTAAGCAGCGGAGAGACACTCGAGTCCGTCTTCTTACGTGGTTGGTACTGAGGCGTCGTGTGGTTGATATTGGGTTCCTAAGTCTTCACTCTATCCCGATCTTGAGTCATCTTTCTCTCTTGTGTCTTGATCGGGTTAAGTCGGATGGGAAGGAGATGTTTGGATTATCGACTCGGTTGTTCTCGTCATATGACCGGAGATTCTCGATGGTTCTCTTCCCTAGTCCGAGCCCCCGATGATGAGTTGATCACTTTCGGGGATGCATCTTTAGGTAGAGTCATTGCTAAAGGTACCATCTGCATTAACCAAAATTTCATTCTTAAAGATGTTGCCTTAGTAAGTAAGCTGCAATACAATTTGCTTTCTGTTTCTCAGCTTATTGATGACTCTTTCGAGGTGAGTTTTAAGAGTAGCGCCTGTAGAATCCTCAATTCTTGGGAGGGTTAGTTCTTGGATTTCTAGATATGGGAGAGTCTTTCGTGCTGATTTTTACGCTTCTTCTAGAGACTCTCTCCGTTGTTTGATTGCTTCAGAGTCCCATGATCTCTCCTTCGGCATAGGAGACTTGGTCACATTGGTTTTGATCATTTGACCGAGTTAGCGACCACGATCTCATTCGGGTTTGCCCAAACTCAAGATGGTCAAAGACTTAGTTTGCTCTCCTTGCCGACATGGCAAGATGGTTCTTGCTTCTCATCCTCCGATCCAGTAGTGATGATGATGCACCGGGACAGCTTTTACATATGGACACCTGTTGGTCGGCTAGAGTGCGATCGGCAAGAGGAGGTGGTATGTTCTTGTCATCGTTGATGATTTTCTAGATACTCTTGGGTATTCTTCATGGCCTCGAAGGATGAGACTTTTTCTCACTTGGGGTTTGGTCGATGGGTTGTCTATTGAGCTCCCGGTGCATTACGAGCTATCTGCAGATGATAATGGCACGGAGTTCAAGAATTCCTACTTTGAGAGTTTTTGTGTGGAGTCGGTTTAGAGCATCAGTTCTCTTCTCCTCGCCTCTCGTGAGAATGGCGTAGTGGAAAGGAAGAACAGGACCACAGTTGAGATGGCGGGCGATGCTAGATGAGTCTGATACTCCTAGGAAGTTTTGGGTGAGGCTATAGCTCTTGCTTGCCATGTTTCTAATCGCGTGTTTTTGAGAGCACATTTGCATCGCACTTCTTATGAGTTGAGGTATGGCGAAAGCCCGGTGTGTCTCATTTTCGCGTTTTTGGTTGCAAGTGTTTTATCTTGAAGTCCGTAACCTAGATAAGTTTGAGTCTCGCTCTTACGATGGTATCTTTCTAGGTTACTCGACTTCTTCTCGTAACTATAAGTGCAGGTGTTGATGCGCATAGGATCATAGAGACACGTGATGTGACCTTTGATGAGGCTAGCCAGAGCTAGACACGATGTTTGAGCTCTTCTTATCCTCCGAGACCATCTTTGTAGAAGATGAGGATGATGGAGATGATGGTGTTCCACGGATCCAGTCCCTCTACACGAGGTGCCTCCTGTTTCTATTTACGCACCTCGGGAGACCAGCCCTTGCCTTGAGCTCTCCTTGGTAGTGGCTTTGTTCCTACCTCTTACATTCAAGAGGTAGAGGCCATACGCTTACGGTCCTCCCGACATATCCAAAAGCTCATCCACCGATCAGATCATTGGTGATCTGTTTGAGCGGGTCACTCGCTCAAAATCAGGTTTGTCCAGTTTCTGCCTCCACTCTGCCTTTGTTGCCTCCTTTGAGCCGAAGGATGTTTCTTATGCATTATCCGATGAGTCGTAGATTAATGCTATGCATGAGGAACTTGAGAACTTTGAGAGGAACAAGGTATGGCAGCTTGTCGAGCCCCCATCTGAAGGATCGAGATGGCCTAGAGGGGGGTGAATAGGCAATTTTAACAATTTCTAACTATTTTAAATAACTAACTAAAATTAACAGAGAGCAACTTACTGTAAGAATAACACAGAAAATAAACAACTAATAAACAGTAAAGCAATAAACAAAATGGCACAGAGAGAGCGGAGATTTATCCCGTGGTTGAGCCGCACTCTAATTCATGTTGAAGCACTTCTTTGAAGTTACGCTTCTCCAAAGCTAGTCGCAGTATCTCCGGCGATCACTCAGGTAACTCTTTCACTACTCCAGTGAGGTGAGTTCCAAACCTCTCACAAATACAGTTGCCTTCCACAAGCTCCTTTGGACAGGTCACACTGTTTACTTCCTCAAAGCGCCTCGATCGCCAAAATCCAAGAGTAATAAACTTTGCACAAGTTACATCTCTTGGTTCACTTTGCAATTCACACAACTAGACAACGACTTGGAGCTAAAACACTTAGAGATGTATGAGAAGTTTTTGTATGAAGATGAAGCACAGACTCCTTTTGAGAATAAGAGCTATATTTCAATACCAAAGTGTAAGGAGTTCATCTATATATCTGGTAAATGGCTTAGGTAATGCTTATATAGCCATTTGGAGTGAAAATAGCCGTTACACTGCTCGATGGCCGTTGGACGTGTCAGATGTCAGAAACAACAGAAATATACACGTACAACGGACTTAGTATCAGTGCTTAGCGATACTGGATATGTGTATGTCGGACCAAATTTGATAGATTGCGATGGACCAAATATTTTGGTCCGTAGTACATGGGTTGCTTATGGAAGATGGTCTGGCATACCACTGAGAGACATACATGAGTATCAGTCCAAAAACTTTGGTTCGTTACACATGGATTTCAAAAGATTTAGCTTAGGTAATGAGACCTATGTACGTCGAACCAAATTTTTGTTCCGTTATACATGGATAAAGCAAGAGTTTTGCCAGGAGTAGAGACACATGTACTTCGGACCAAATTTTTGGTCCGTCATACATAGACTTCACAGAAGATAGGTTTGGCATGGAAACACATGTACTTCGGACCAAATATTTGGTCCGTTATACATGGTCTTTTAAGAAGATTGGTGCCAAGGACCTTTTTCAACAAAGATAAATTTTATCTAAGCTTTTTATTTTAGCCACGGACTAAAAAAATAATTAACCACAAATGCTTGGTCCGTTTTCTGAGAAAAGGTTCTTTTTGAAGATATAAAATATTCATTTTAGGTTTCGATTGAAAGTACATCAAAGATTTAGTCGGCCAAAAACTTATACACTGATAGGGGTGCCGGACCAAAAATTTGGTTTGCTGAAGATGAGCAACCTAAGATATTTTGGTCCATCACAGAGGAGAGAATCTTGCCTGTATGCCGGACTAAGTATTTTTGGTCCGTCATTCATAGGTAAACCTTTGGCTATCAAGAAGATTTTCAAAGAAGGTTTTGATCAAGGATATGTGAATATGAAAGCGAATATTTTAATCTGATGATCAGATATTCCAAGGAAATTTTGACATAGAATAGTCTCAAGGTATGCAACGGACTGAAGAAAAATTGATAGGTAAAGATTTGTCCGTTGTACTAAGAGGTATGTTTTCATCAAGGTAAAGACTAAGTGTCTTTTGCTCCGAGTGATCTAGTTTTGCCTTTGCCTAAACAAACTATTTCTTTGTGCAAAGTCCCTCTTTTAGACAACCAAAAAAGAAAAACAAACTTAGGCTATTTGACTTGAAACATCTCCCAAGTCATAAACTAAAAACTGAAAGCCTTAATCTTGTTATCCCAATTTGTTCCATCATAGATTCCAGCTTACTTTATTCAACGTTTTGAGTATTACTAACTTAGTCATCAATACCAAAACCATAATAATACAGAAATAAAATTGAGGGGTGCCTAGATGCTATCACCATCTGGTCATAATGTCATTGGGACCAAGTGGGTGTTCAAAAACAAGCAGAGTGAGGATGGGATTGTAGTTAGAAACAAGGCTAGACTAGTTGCACAGGGCTTTTCTTAGGTTGAGGGTCTTGACTTTGAGGAGACCTTTGCCCCTGTAGCTAGGCTAGAGGCTATCCGAATCATGCTTGCATTTTCTGCATCCAAAGGCTTCAAGCTTTATCAAATGGATGTCAAGAGTGCATTCCTCAATGGCTATATTGAGGAAGAGGTTTATGTCAAGCAACCTCCAGGATTCGAGAACCCCAAGTTTCTGAGTCATATATACAAGCTTTCCAAAGCTCTGTATGGACTCAAGCAGGCCCCCAGAGCATCGTATGAGAGGCTCAAGTCTTATCTTCTCAGCTATGACTTTAAAATGGGCATAGTAGACAAAACTCTGTTCATCATACACCATGAGTCTCATTTTCTTCTTGTCCAGATTTATGTGAACGATATCATTTTTGGTGGCTCCTCTCATTCTCTTGTCTCTCGGTTTTACGATGTGATGAGTCTGAGTTTGAGCTGAGTATGATGGGCGAGTTGAGCTACTTCCTTGGCTTCCAGATCAAGCAGACTCGAGAGGGCACTTTCTTGCATCAAGGCAAGTACACCCGGGACCTCCTGAGGCGCTTCGACATGTCTGACGGGAAGCCGGTGTTAACTACTATGGCCACCATTGCAGTCCTCGAGCCTGATGAGGATGGTGAGCCTGCTGACCAAAAGGAGTTTCGTAGCATGATTGGCTCCCTCTTGTATCTCACTGCGTCGAGGCCGGCCATACACTTTGCCGTGTGTATGTGCGCCCGATTTCAGGCTTCTCCTCGTGCCTCTCACTGTCAGGCGGTGAAGCGCATTTTCTGGTACCTTCGCGCTACCATTGATTATGGTATTTGGTACTCTTCCTCCTCTTGTCTATTTCTTAGAGCCTTTTCCGATCTCGACTTTCTTTGGTGTAGGATAGATAGGAAGAGCACCGGCACTTGCCAATTCATTGGCACTTCTCTTGTTTCTTGGTCATCTAGGAAGCGATGCAGGGTTGCTGATCCACCGGCGAGGCCGAGTATGTTGCTGCAGCCAGTTGTTGTAGCCAGGTTCTCTAGATGAGATCGACCTTGCGGGACTTTGGGTTAGATATACGAGTGTGCCACTTTTACGTAACAACACTTCGCTATTTGCATTCTTTGAAAACCCAGTCTGACATTCCCAGACCAAACACATTGATATTAGATATCACTTCCTTAGAGACCATGTAGAGAAGGGAGATATTGTGTTTCAGTTTGTAGAGAGTGACCTTCAGTTAGCCGATATCTTCACCAAGCCTTTGGATAGCTCGGGTTTGTTGCCACGAGGAGTGAGCTTGGGGTCGTGTGCCCTTACGGCCTTACGTGAGGGGAGTGGCTTGTATATTATGTATTATATTATTTTTCTTCTGTTCTTCTTTCTTTTGTTTTGTTTTGGGTGCTATGGGTTTTCTCTTTAGAGTTCGAGTTCACTTCACCTAGACTTGGCATGCTTGGCATGGACCTCTCATCTTATGCTTGAGGATGCTATTCTTTTCTTCTTCTTGGTTGAGCTCACTCACGGACTTATAGGTCTAGCGGTGTTGGGCCTCACAGGTAGGCAGGTATGTATTTGCTCCTGTGTTGGAGTTCAAGAGTTAGCTGTCCTTTGTCAGTCATTGGGGAAGATGAGAGCGAGTTTGAGCCTAGTGTTCTCTGCTATCTTTTCTAAACTCTATAACCATTCAGTTTGCAGTTTTCAATCTTTCTCTCCTCTTTTTGAGTTTTGGCTTCAATTGAGTTCATTTGGTTTTTTCTATGCCTAACTCTGCTAATAACTCAATTTGTGCTTAAAATTGACTCACATGTTGAGGGGGAGTTTGAAAATCTGTTCATGCATTGCATATAGGCTGCATTTTCTTTTGTTTTATAGCTTTGTCTATTATGCAATTGATTCAATCTTCATGTAATGCACCTTGCTACATCTTTGAAGAAAATCACTAGCTTAGGTCTATCCAAGTTCATCTATCATACTAAGCTTGTTAAAATCTGAAAATTGAAAATCTTAAATGAAAAACATGTTGCTTTTTCTTGTTAAGTTTCTTCTCTAGAGGTTTTTACCATGAATTGTGAATTTATGGAGTTCTCTAGAGTCCCTATAGCAACAGGTGAAACTTGCTTGATCCATATTTTAGTCCTTCAAAATTGCTCATATGTGCTAAATTAAGAAAAATTTGACTCTCTTTTGTGCAAATCGAACTCAACACTATATATTCTCGAGAGCGCCTCCCATTGCACTTGGGATGAACTGGGAATATATCGTGTATGACCAAGATCATTCTCTTAAGAGTTACTCTTGGGGTGATCGAACATGGCTTGAGTCAATCATTAAGAAATGCAAATAACAAAAATATAAGTGGGTAAAGAATGCAAATAATGTCAAACATTTGCACCCCGCTATGTCTTTCAAAATATCAAAGAAGAAGAATTTGCATGAATTGAAAAATGAGCTCGAAGGACTCTATATGCACTTCAAGATTCCCCAAAGTGTTGAGTAGGTTGAACTCTAGGTTTTCCATTTGATCCTATGAGTGGTGTTTGCTTCTAGCTTTGAAACTTTTGCTAAGTTTTGCACTTGTTCAAATCTTGCTAAAATAAAATCTTGTAAACAAAGCTTGTGAGCAAAATGAATTTGTTCTTGGAGACATCCTAGTTCAGTCATTTTCTAAATTGACTAGCTTGGTGTCATATCTTGCATTTATGATCACTTGGATAATTCTCAAAGCTCACTTAGGATGCATTTCATGCATACATATATAAAAGGGAGAAAATAAAAAAAAATTCTTGATGCCTATATTGCCAAAAGGGGGAGAAAATGTAGAAAAGGCATCTTCAAAGGAAAAATGTTAATCCACTTTGGTTCTTATGATCTTTGTGACAATTGCAAATTTTTATGATCATAAGCATATTCGAGTGTTCCTTGTGAGTTTTATTGGATCTTTTAAAGCTTTTGTTGAAAACTTGCTCTCTCTAAAGTTTAGCTGTAAAATCCCTTTTCTGTCAACTTGGTCATGATCTTATTTCCTTATTCTAGACCAAGTTTGGCTTTGCATTCAAATTTCTTCATTCTCTCTTATTCAAACTCAAAACTTATGCCTTTTCATGTGTTTGTCAATAAACTCATCAAGGGGAGATTAAAAGACCATGTAGAGGTCTATCCTTGTGTGTGATGAGTAATTGACGAGTTTTAAGCTTGGTTTGTTTTTAATTGAATTGGATTTGAAGCAATTTTAGTGTTGGTTGCTCTTCTTAGTGCTACCGGCCTAGGGGTAGTAGCACCGGACCATTGAGAGCAATTATGATCGATTAATGATTTTGGGATAATCATTGAATATCTTTGTGGGCATTGCTATGTGAAAGGCTTTTTCCTTGTCTTTGATGGTTGCAGGGCGACGGTGCTAGGTCATGGTGAGACGGAGGATGACCGGGACTAGGCGAGGAGTGTCGAGGTCCAGACGGTTGGGAGGTCGCCGGAAGATGATCGGAGACGGAGTGTGGGCAAGTCAAGAAGACAAGGAAACGAGATGATGCTAGCTAGATGCCGCGTGGATCAATGAGGGCCGTCGGATTGAGGTCTAGTTGATAGGTTAGCGGGTCTAGGTAGTATGCTTTGAAAATCGTGCAAGAAAACCCGGTATGTGTGTGGGTTTTGGGTTAGCCCTTGCATGGCTGTGTGTGTGGGTTAATCCTAGCCCTTAAATGAGTGCTCTAGGGTTGAGGGACTCATCCAAGGGTGGTAGGTGGCCCAAGAGTAGTATAAATAGGGGTGGAGGGGTAGCCTCCTCCCCTTGAAGGTTTTTGAATGCTCCTTTGAGCTTTGCCCACATGAAAGTGAGGCTTTGTAACCTCTCCTTCCAGAAATGAAAGTTTTATCCATCCAACTCTGAATTTATTTTGCGCATTTACATTATGTCTTTATTTTACACAATTTAAATTCAGCATTTACTTTTCCG
Source organism: Otatea glauca (assembly GCA_036346275.1). Classification (NCBI taxonomy): domain Eukaryota; kingdom Viridiplantae; phylum Streptophyta; class Magnoliopsida; order Poales; family Poaceae; genus Otatea; species Otatea glauca. Next base: position 30,265,526 of record CM070733.1, on the reverse strand, counting down.
CAATTACATTCTCGCAATTTACTTTCACGCAATTTGGATTTGCCTCCCCTCCTTCTAAATGCTGTTGATCTTGGATGTTTTAAGTGTGTTCATATGGTTTTACATCTCTTTTGTACTCTTGGATTGAGTAGAGAACATCTTTTCTTTCAAGTTCCAACTTTGTTCAGAACTTATTTTTTTGCGCAGAATTTAGTATTTTATTTTTATAAAAATCTAGAAAAATCATTTTTAAGTGATTATTGTTTGAGGAGGTGCAGGACTCTGATATCCACCTGCAGAAAAATTTTGGAGTTCACTTGTTGCACCGTTTGGGCGCCATGAGGTGAAAACCAAGCCCCAAACTTTCTGCTCGAAGTTCTTGACTGACTATGTTCTTCGATTTTTCCTGTTTTTTATGTAAGGCTTTTTGAGGAGAAATTTGGTGGAGTTCTTCAAAGATCTTCTTCTCATAGGGAGAAAAATTCTCAAAATTTTGTGAGCTGCAGAAACCCACCAACCTCCTGTTCAAATTGAGGACAATTTCTGGAAATTCTGCTTTTGCTTTTCTGAAAGTGACTTTTGTGATTTGAATTGATCTCCTTTCTAAAAGCAAGAGTTGGATTGATTCCTCTTTATCTTGGACACTGGACAACCAGGATTGTGACTCAAAAATCCCCACATATTTTATGGTACTTATCCATGCAAGCTAGGGGTACACATAGTTGTCTAGTTTTTCGGGTTTTTCACGATTTCCTTTGAGCGATCTTGTCGAGGTTTTTGTTGGAGTATTTTGGGGGAAAATTTATTTGCGACCATTCACCCCCCCACCCTCTGTTCGCCATCTCGATCCTTCAGTATGCCTCCTCATGTGAGCTTGCCGTAGAACAGAAAATTGCTTGCTATGTTTTTCCTGAAGATAAGAAAGTTAGGGCTGCTACTAGTGAGTTCACTGATTTTGCATCTATTTGGTGGAGTGAGTATTGTCGAAATATTCAGAACATACCTAGAACTTGGAATGCTTTGAAGAGAGATATGAGACATAGATTTGTACCTTCTTATTATTCTCATGATTTGCTAAACAAATTGGGACGTTTAAGACAAGGTAGTAGTTCTATAGAGGATTACTATCAAGAATTGCAAACTGGGTTATTACGTTGTGGTTTAGAAGAAACTGAAGATGCTAAAATGGCTATATTTTTGGGTGGTTTAAACCGTGAAATTTAGGATATACTTGATTATAAGGAGTACAATTCTATCACTCGCTTGTTTCATCTTGCTTGTAAGGCTGAAAGAGAAGTACAGGGACGACAATCCAAGACAAGAGGAAATTTTGGAGGATCTTTTACAGGTCGTTCCAATCAAGTGCAATCAAAGGCTCCATACAACACTTCTAGTCGAGCCATTGTACCAAGTTTCTCCCACAAGAGTCAGCACCCCACTACTCCTTCACGTGCACCAGAAACAAGCAAAACCACGATACCAGCCCCTACACAAATTTCATCCCCGGTTACTTCGACAAGAAGAACACGAGAAATACAATGCCATCGCTGCAAGGGCTACGATCATATGATGAGGGATTGCCCTATCAAGAGAGCTATCCTTATAAAGGATAATGGATCTGAACATGAAGAAGAATCTTTTGGTGCTGAAGCTTCTAACAAGTACTTAAGCATCATTGTGCAGCGTGTGCTAAGTGCTCAAATGGAGCATGCTGAACAAAATCAACACCACAATCTATTCCAAACAAAGTTTGTTGTTAAGGACCGTTCATGTCATGTGATCATTGATGGAGGGAGTTGCAATAATCCTGCAAGCATGGACATGGTCGAGAAGCTTGGCTTGACAACGAATCGACACCCCCGTCCTTACTACATTCAATGGTTTAATTCTTGTGGTAAGCTGAAGGTAACTCGCATTGTGAGAGGACACTTTTCTATTGGTTCATATCATGATTATGCTGATTGCGATGTCTTACCTATGCAAGCATGTTCTTTGTTGTTAGGTAGACCATGGCAATATGATCGAGATACCTTGCATCATGGTAGAGCTAATCAATATACTCTCATATCTAAAGGAAAGAAAATCACTTTGCTGCCCATGTCTGAGGTAATTTTAAAAGATGAATTAGAGAGAGCTAATAGAGAAAAGGAGAGTAGCAAAAGTGAAAATCAGATTGTAGCTAAAGAACTTGTGCAACAAAAGAAGAAAGAACCTAGTGCTAGTAAAGGTGAGCTTAAATTGAAAGGTGTTGTTTTGCTTGCTATAAAATCTGATATTGTTGGGATGGAAGCTAGTAATTTTGTTTGCTATGCTTTAGTGTGTAAAGAAGCATTATTTTCATTTGAAGATGTGCCTCCTTCTTTGCCTCCTGTTGTTGCTAACGTTTTGCAGGAATTTGCTGATGTATTTCTAAGTGAAGTACCATCGGGGCTGCTACCAATTCGAGGTATTGAGCATCAAATTGATTTGATCCCGGGAGCTTCATTGCCAAACCATGCGCCCTATAGGACCAATCCGGAGGAGATTAAGGAAATTCAACGTTAAGTGCAAGAATTACTTGACAAAGGGTACGTACGCGAAAGACTTAGTCCATGTGTTGTCCCTGTTATTTTGGTTCCTAAGAAAGATGGATCATGGCGTATGTGTGTTGATTGTAGAGCTATCAATAATATTACCATTAGATATTGTCATCCTATTCCTAGGTTAGATGATATGCTTGATGAATTAAGTGGCTCTACCATATTTTCTAAAGGGAACTTGCGTAGTGGTTACCACCAAATTAGAATGAAGCTTGGAGATAAATGGAAAACTGCGTTTAAAACTAAGTTCGGGTTATATGAGTGGTTAGTGGTACCTTTTGGTTTAACTAATACACCTAGTACTTTCATGAGATTAATGAACAAAGTTTTACGTGTTTTCATTGGTAAATTTGTGGTGGTTTACTTTGATGATATATTAATTTACAGCAAGTCACTTGATGAACATCTTGAACACTTACGTGCTGTTTTAATACTCTATGTGATGCACGTTTATTTGGTAACCTTGAGAAGTGCACCTTTTGCATTGATCGAGTTTCGTTTCTTGGTTATGTTGTTACTCTGCAGAGAATTGAGGTTGATGAGACCAAGATCGAAGCAATCAAGAGTTGACCGACTCCTAAAACGGTTACACAGGTGCGTAGTTTTTTGGGTCTTGCTAGATTTTACCGTCGCTTTGTGAAAGATTTCAGCACTATCACCGCACCGATGAATGAGCTTTCTAAGAAAGGCATGCCATTTCAATGGGGACAAGCTCAAGAAGATGCCTTTAATTTGCTCAAGGAGAAATTGACTCATGCACCACTGCTCCAACTTCCTGATTTCGGAGGCGCATTGAGGTCTTATGGGATATTTTGGTGTCAAGAAGACGAAGGACGTACTGGCCGAGCATTTCTATTGGTCAAAGATGAGGCGTGACATCGAGCGCTACATTACACGCTGCACCATTGTCAAAAAGCTAAGTCACGACTTAACCCGCATGGTTTATGTAACATTTCAAAATTTGAGTTTTGGAATGTTTGAATTTGAAAATGAACCATTTGCATCTTCCTTGAGTTAATCAAAGCTTAGCTTGAATTTTATATTAATCAAAGGATTTAATTTGACCACACTACACATCAAATAAAAGATTTCTAGTCAAAGTTGGGTTCCATATGCTTCAAGGAATTTTTTTGTATTTTTGGAGATTTTTTGAATTTATTTGCTTTTATTTGAATTTTTCTTAATTCAGAAATGATTTTATTTTCTAAAAAATTCTTCGGGCCGAATTCTTCGCAGCCCATTCTTTTTCTTCCGCCCCGGCCTGTTTTTCCTCCAACCCAATCCGTTTCGTTCGGCCTGCCTCCAAGCGTCCCCGGCACGCTCTTCCCACGCATCGGCTCAGTCGGCCCAGTCGTGCGCGACCCTCCGCCACAAACCCTAACCCTAGCCGCGTCCAATGCGCATCCGCCGCTGCCTTGGAATCCGAGTCGAGCACGCCTCCCCAGGGCTATTTATAGCCTCGAGGTGCCTCGGCCCGTGTTCTCCGTCGTGCGCCACACCTGCTTCCATCCTTCTCATCGCCTGAGAGCCCTCCGTTCATGCGTGCGATCTCGCCGAAGTTGCGCTGCCAGCCGAAGCCTTCCACCGCCTTGTTCTTCGCCTCCGATTGGTCTCCGCCGCAGCCACAAGCCTCTTCGTGTTGCCCGCATCTCCCTCTTCCAGACCCGCGAGGAAACGCGCCTGATCCATCACCTTTTTGCCGAATCCTGTGTCATCTTCCTCGGCTCTAGTGGGTCGCGCCGCCGTCTCACTATCGCCCTGTTTCGCCGCGAACCCCAGCCGTTCGATCGTCATCAACGTGTGATCCAGATCGAGCCACGTCGCCGAAATCGTAGCCATAATCCTCTGTCGTCTGATCAGTGCCCATCGCTGGATGCGCGACCCCTGCCCCACGGCGTCAGCATCCATCTCAGCTGCCCACATCAGCGCCTCGTCAGCCCTATCACTTGCGTGTCATCCCCGTCAGCAATGACATCAGCCGTGTGTCGGGTGCACGGTGAGCTGAGTACTATGCTGTAAACCTGGTCCACTCGAACCTTAGCTGATGTCAGCGTTGCGCAATAAACCTATTTTTCCTTTAGAAAAATAATTCCAGAAATACCTTTTTTCTATTTTCTCATATTTGGTTTTTCAGGAGCCCGTTCTCTCTCATACGAACTCCGATTGAGGTGATTCAAATTTCTAAATTTTTCTAAAATCAAACTCTACATTTTAGATCCATTTATTTTTAGTTTTGATTTTGTTTGAGTCTCTGTTTAGTATTTATTTGTTTTCATTGCTTTTTTCCGGTAGACGTTAATTCCGAAGGAGCAATCAGAGACTTTGAAGACAAAGACTCAGCACTAGATCAGCAAGGCAAATCGTAATCTTTGATCATATTGATCATATGTTTGTAAAGTAATTTGTTTTATACAATTGCATGATATTTGTATATCAATGATTATTTCATGGGAATAGCTATGTACCTAGTTGTCATTCTGTCACCTTGATTATTGGGATGCCATGTATCCATTGTTAACCCTAGGTTGGGTCATTACTAGTTGGACATAATCATATTACCAATATTGGGCTGCCGTAGCTATGCTTAGACATGCTTAGTTATACGATGGGATTCATATCACATGTTGAATAATGTTAACTTTGACTTAATGAGATATTGAATTGTGGCCGACAGCTACTGTTGTAAAATTTATTGTACTATGGCAGGGTTGCCATTGGTCTTGATTGAACAAATTGTTTTCCCTCAGGCAAGTGATCGTGCAGTAAAGGGGGTGCTTTCTAGCACATTGGGATGTGGATATCTTGCCTGAGACAACTTAAGGACTTAATCTTGTGCGCCATTGAACTGGGCCTAACCGTACTACCATAAGTCTGGTTTGGGACAGACCTAGCTGATTAATTTGCAATGTCTAGCCTTAAGTACTGCCAATTAGTGGTGTGGGTTCCGGAGTGAACGGGTAGACTCACATAGCTCAAGAGGGAGCCCCGAGGGGCGAAACCTTAGTGGACAGTACCGAGTTTAGATAGGGCATTGTAAAAGCTTTGTCATGATCTCTCTGTAGCACACCAAAGGAAGTATGATAATATCGGTTGCACAAAGAGATTATCATGTCTTGTGGGTAAAGTAGTACAACCTCTGCAGAGTGTAAAATTATTCGAATAGCCGCATCCGCGGTCATGGACATACCCGGGGATTTCACACGAGGTATAGAGTGTTTCATAAAATATTAGATGGTAGAATTGTTGGGATGTGAACAGGGAATTCACTGTTGTTTTGTTGTCTAAAGTTATATTGTTGAACTTAGTGGTTTGATAATTGTTTTGAATGGTGTAGGGTGATGCTTCACTATTCTGTTCATGTTATCTATCATTGATTTACCAGTTATGTATTACCTTTTCATAAATATGCTTTCAATCTATTTACTGTACTTCAATTCAAGTTGTTGCTTTCTACAAATGAATCATATGTCTATCCTTTGTTAAGCCTTGCATAAATATATTGCATCGTTTCCCTACGGCTTGCTGAGTACTTTTTGTACTCATGGCTATACGCCTTTGTTGATCAGTTGCTAAGGAAGGATCATGAAGTAATGAATATCATGAGGAGGAATATTATGAAGACTACGTGGATTAGGAAGACATTTCCCCAAACGATTGCCTATGGCATGTCGAATGACCCAGTTATCTTTTCCACTGCAACAGTTTATTTGTTTCTTAAGCCTTAAGGCATAGTGGTGTAAACTTTGACCATAAGGTCTAATGCTTTAATTAATAATAATTTGCCTCTTTCTTAGTTAATTCATTGTATGGAATGATATTTCATCTATATTCCCACTGTATGCACTAGCGTGATCCTTCCTCAGCAACTGATCAATATTGTCTTAAACTGTGTACCCTAGGAACAGGAAGAGGCATATATATGCCTCTTCCTGTTTCTATGGACAAAGGTTTATATAGCTATACACAGAGGGTTTCGGATTTGCAAATTCGGGTCTCGACAGTTTATATATGCCTCTTCCTGTTCCTAGGGTACCTTGGGAGGATATTTCTATGGACTTGATTTTAGGATTACTTAGAACAAAGAAGGGGAGGGATAACATTTTTGTTGTCGTGGATAGATTTTCTAAGATGGCACATTTTATACCTTGTCATAAGAGCGATGGTGCTACAAATATTGCTGATTTATTTTTCAGAGAAATCGTTTGCCTACATGGAGTGCCAAATACAATTGTTTTCGATCGTGATACAAAGTTTTTGAGTCACTTTTGGCGGTCACTATGGGCTAAATTGGGGACAAAGTTGTTGTTTTCTAATACATGTCATCTGCAAACTGACGAACAAACTGAAGTTGTCAACCACACATTATCTACTATGTTGAGGGCTATTTTGAAGAAAAACTTAAAGATATGGGAAAATTGTTTGCCTCATGTAGAGTTTGCTTACAACCGTACGCTGCAATTAACTACAAAGATGTGCCCTTTTCAGCCATACTTGGGAGAAGAAGATGAGCTTGATTCGAGGACGACTCCAATTTAAGAAGAGGAGGATGATGAGGGCATCCCTTCCACTGATACAACCATACCTATTGCTCCTCAACTAGATATACAAGGACCAATTACCAAAGCACGTGCTCGTCAACTCAATTATCAGGAACCATGATTTTGGATCAGCAAAGATGCATATCTATCTCATCAAAAGATCGGACCTCTATTAAGCCTCATCACGGTTTTTTTGCACCGAAAAAACCGAAATTTCGACCGAAATTCCCAAAATCTCGGCGAGATTTGCTGAGATTTCGGTGAATTTGTATCGAGCGAAAAATGGCTCAAACAATGTCAAAAAATTTTGAATTTTTTTAAGGTTCCTGACATATCAGTGATGTTCTCATAAAAATTCCATATGATTATCAAGCCTGAGTAATTTTTAACAATTCGAACATTGCTACTGTCCTGATAAAACGCAAACCGACAAGTTTGAACCGAATGAAAAATAGAACAAATCGCATTAGAGAATTTTGAATTTTTTTGTGAATGGTTATGATGTGTCACTAAAGTTCTCATAAAATTTTTAGATGACGATCAAACTTCATGAATGTTTAAAAATTCGAACAGTGCTACTGTCCTGATAAAAGCCTTACCGGCAAACTTCAACCAAATGAAAAATGGTTCAAACCAAGTTAGAAAAGTTTGAAATTTTTTTTAGATAGTCCTAATGTATCATTAATGTTTCTATAAAATTTTCAAATGATGATCAAGCTTCAAGCATTTTCAAAAATTCTGACAGTGCTACGTCCTGATACAAGCCTAATGATCAATACATAGATTTGCTTTAGCAATGAAAAAAGGTTTAAATTTTTTGTAAATTTTTAAAAAGGGTTCTAAGGAAATTATTAATATCTCATAAAATTTTTGAATCATGATCACACTCCAGTGAATTTATAAAATTCTTACAATGGCATTGTACCATTTATGTTCTTTTTGTTTTTGATTTTTGAAATATAACAAATGAAGTTCAATGTTTAATAGATTTTATTGAGCATTTAAAATTTTAGATAATGGTACTGAGTCATTTATTAAGCTCTCATAAAAATTTTGGATCATGATCACACTCGAAAAAATTTATAAAATTCTGACAATGTTACTGTCCCAATATGTCCATTCTGTTGTTGATTTTTTAAAGATAACAAATGATGTTCAATTATTTTCAAAAAATTTATGTGTGATCTTAAACTACTAAAGATAGTACAATAAATTTTTCAGATCATGATAAAGCTTGTACCATTTTATAAAAATATAACAGTGTTTCTGTCGAAATTTTAAAACATCTCAAAAATTCGGTTTTTCAACAAATTTTCATGTACGATGACTTTCTTACGGGTTATTGGACCAAATCTGACTATAAAAAGCAAAAAACCGGTCAAATAAACCCCGAGATTTAACCAAAATTTCTAAGATTTCTTGTAGCATTTTTCAAATTTTTTTACCAACCCGGGATTTTGGATCCCGGTTGGAATCCAAGATCTAGGTGAGATCTCGCAAAATTTCGCCGAAATTTTAATCTTGGTTAGGGAAGTGAGTAGAAAAGAGGAGGAAGGTGAACGAATAACTTAGCACATGGAATTCTAGAGATAAAAAGGTGCCTTAATTATTTTAGTTTGACGGTAACCTCAAACTAATGATTTCCACCCTCAAATTAGTATATCCATCTATCGAGAAGTAAGAATTGAAATGGACTCCGTCGTTTTGTATTCTCCTGCCTCAAATCCGTCCCGCCTCCGTCCTTCAAACTTCGAAACAAGGGAAAGAAAGAAACGATCCCGCCCGCCTCCACCCGCTTCTCTCGCCGCCGCCACCGCCGGATCCCGCGTGGAGGAGGGCGGCTCCCTCTTCGGTCTAGATCTGGAGGAGGGACGGCAGCTGGACTTCTTCAGGGCTCCCGCCGCCATCTCTCCTCTCGGTCCCCTCTTCTTCATTTGAGGACGCCCTCCCGCCTCTTCCGCCGCCGAGGCTCCCCCTCCTCTCCCGGATCTCCGCCGCTACTGCGGGCTTACTCCAATTCTTTCTCCCAAGAACAGCCGCACTTGCTAGCCCTTCTTGATAGGTCATTTAGTTTTCTTGGCAAACCTTTTTGACTCTCCCTCCTCTCTCCACTCCGCACCGCCGCCGCTGTCCCGCTTGCCTCCTCTCCGGGATCACCGTCGCCGCTCCGGGCTCACTCCGATTCTTCTCCCAATAACAGCCGCAGTTGGCAGCCCTTCTTGATTGTCGCTCTATTTTCTTGGTACGCCTTCTTGATTTCGCTCTGGTGAAAGTTTAGTGGTTTCTTGCTCCGATTGTGCACGCTAGATCCACTTGATTTGTGTAGCCATTTCGTTCCCAAGAATTCATAGGGCTGATAATATAGGTAAATTGATTTGTCTAGTGGTTGATTTGTGTAGTCTGCTTGTAATGTTTCCAAGAATTCTGTCTTAGGGTTAAGTTGTGTAGCATGAAAAATGTGGTTTTTCTTTTTAAAAATTTATGTTGCCTCATTCTTTAGATGTACGGTCTTTCTCAGCTTAACCTACTTCACTGCTGCTTGGATAAAATATAATTGTACGAAGGTTGTATCCTTTCTGCATTCTTGTTCCAATCATTTGAAATGTGCCCTGCCAGCATGATTCAAGAGGATTTCTTTGCCCAATATGTTGCAAAGTTATTGTTGCGCCTGTTACATCATAGTGTTAAATTGTTATTGAAGCTTGTGTCATTGCATTTCTTCTATGTGATCCATATAATCCCTACTGCATAAAGACATGTTGTAGTGGAAACGAAATGCTAGGGCAGTTAAGCTGAATATGATTTCTAGAAAACACTGCCTTTTCCAGTTTCCACTGAAGGAAAAAAAAAACATCACCTGAGTTCACATTTTGATTTCAGTTCAAATTGTCTGCATTCATGGAATCTTAGCTTCATGACTATAGGGTTTCATTTTTTTCTTATTTTTCTATTCAAAGTTATGATCTGAACAAGTAATTTGTTGACATGACGTGGCGGAATAGAATTTATCTGTTGCTCACGTGATTTGTATTCCCTCGTATAAATTATTGTTTCTCTGATTCATGCTCTCAAGAGACTGGATAGTGTTGATTTTCTGCACTTGAGAGTAACTATGATCTCGTGAGCTTGTCAAAGAATATATGATTTTTATATTGCCTTGCATCTACACTTCTTTATTTCACAACAGTGCATGATGCCTAATGCGTAGTGTTATTTACTTGTTCAGTTCAGTTCCGCAATGTTATTGGCCTCTGTCGCCTTCTTGATTGCTCAGTGCATAAATTCATAAGTCATTTTTATTTTTACACATTCAGGCTTACATGGCCGCAAGAAAGGAAAATCATGTGCTTATTGCTTGCCAAGCACCCGGCGGTCGAATCACACGAGCTCTAGCTACTGCAAATCGTGGAAGGTTTGGGGCGGCTCCCTCCATACTGCTGCCTGCAAAAATTGAACGGAAACAGATGGTGAAAGGGAAAATGAAAAGGGGAACTTTGGATGAGAACACTAATGCAGGTGCTGTAACTTCAGCTCCTCAGCCTAAAAGACGCACAGTGCTCAAGGATGTAACCAACATAAGCTGTGCTAACTCATACAAAAATTGCAATCCCGTGACTAAGCTGCAGGTATCAAGATGTTCCACACATTACTGCATTATCCTATTAAGATCTTTCGACCTCTACTTTTTCCCAAACATTGTCAAAAGAATGACAAGGTAATTCCTTTGTTCCAGTTGAGGCCCTCCCGAAGGATTGGGCGAATTCCAAGTAAAAACAAGCAGTGTGCAAAGAAGGTTCCTAAGCTACCCCCTCCGGCTGTTAGTGAAAGTTCATTTGTGAATGATTCTAACAGTGCCGAAGAAATGCAAAAGAGGGACCTTTTGGCACCAGTAGAGGAGTCCACCGTTTTGCTTGAAAACAAGGGGTCACTATCATTACAGAACGTTGAACGAAACAGGGACAGTGGTTGTCACGATGCATTCTTTGAGGAAGGAATCACTAGGGATAAACCTGAACCTGCTGACTCAAAGACTGGTTAGTTAAGTTGCATGTTCTTTTTCAACATTAACCATTAGATTTGATAGAAGTCACAACCACAACTGAGTCCATAAAAATGTTCAAGCCTTCTCTGAGTTTGTCATATTACCCCTCGTTGCTGGCTTTACTTTTATTCTGAATATACCCTTGATGGTTTTTCTGCAGTCATGAAACTTAGAAACAACAAAACCATGACTGTAAATGTTCCTGTACACCGCTTGTTTCGGAGATACTTGTAGATAACCTCCATATGTTCTGTTTAGTGGGGCGTAGGAGCTAAAGATTCTGTATTTTGTTCCAGGGGACTCTGCTGGTTTAGACATTGTAGACATTGACAAAGATAATGGCAATCCTCAAATGTGTATTCCCTACACTGCAGAGATATACATAAATCTAATGGCCTCAGAGGTATGTTAATGTTCTTTGGTGAAAAATAAAAGCTTTTTACTACTGTTTAGGCAGACTTCTGGGTTCCCTCATATTGCACAAGTCATATTAAGCTAGGAAGAAATTTCTGTTTTGGATGCTTGTTTTCATCTCTGTCCACTTTGTTGGCACATTGTTCTTGTTTGAAAGCGTTCAGGCTCCATCTTAGCTTATGTCACTCCCCAGCTTATAAGAAGACCTAGATCAAATTACATGGAAGCTTTGCAACCGGACATCACAAAGGGCATGCGAGGCATTCTCATCGATTGGCTTGTTGAGGTTTGTATGGATTGCTCCTGGTGAAGTTTATGCAAAAATTGTTCAACTAGGTTTAAGACAATATCAGATCATTCATCGTTGGAATCTCACTGCACAACCTCACATAGAAACTGATGTAACTTGCAGAGTGAAGTTTGTAGTTACGTGTGAATGTTACATACTGCATCTAAACAATCGCTTACACGAACAAACATTCTTTCCATTCCTGTCCACATATTCCTCATTTCTCTTTTAAAATATCATAGTTATTTGATGTCAGTGAAGTGGAGAGTTTTATATGAGATGTTTGAATAAGTTGATGATCCACTCATCCTTTGTTCTTCCAACACATGACTTGCTGAGAGACTGAGACACTAAAGAGGTCAAAGTATGATGACCGTTGTCTTCAGCATCAGAAACAGACGTTATACATTTCTCTCATGCGTATGAGGCATCTGTGTTTTCTTTCGTCTTATAATGAAGACACTTTACACATGTTAATCTTTACTGCTCATGATCTCAGCTTATGAAGTTCTGCATATTGTCTTCATTGCAGGTTTCTGAAGAATATAAGCTTGTACCAGACACACTCTACCTCACTGTATATCTTATGGACCAATTTCTTTCTCACAATTATATTGAAAGACAGAAACTACAACTTCTTGGAATAACCAGCATGCTGATTGCCTCGTAAGTTTTGGATTTGAGGGATTTTAATATTTAATATTGAAAAGCTTTGAAATAGACAGGAAAATGTATCATAGAAGGTTTGCCTATCTGCTGAATCAGCTTATTTTGTGGCGAACGCATCAAATAATTACAAATGAATAACTGCGCAAGTTTTTTTTTCTGCTAATTGTCTCTGCTGCCATGGGTGCCAGTATCTCCATGTTAAGTCTACCTTCTTTTTGCAGGAAATATGAAGAGATCTGTGCTCCTCGTGTTGAAGAATTTTGTTTCATAACTGACAATACGTACACAAAGGCTGAGGTACTTGTTTCATGTGAAATATGAAGGATTGCTAATTACATATATACAAAGAGCCATTGAACTGACACAGCTGATATCCTCCTGATTCAACAGGTGCTGAAAATGGAGTGCCAAGTTCTTAATGGCCTGGGATTTCATCTATCTGTTCCAACAACAAAAACATTTCTCAGGTTACTCTTGGTGATCACATACAAATGGTATTTTTTTTTCCAATGCAAAGTTGCTGTTCCATCACTAACATCTTTCCTGTTTTTCTTTAATTTTGATCAGGAGATTTCTTAGAGCGGCACAAGCTTCTTGTAAAGTAAGATTGGCACCCAACCATATCATCAACAATTTCCGTTCAATTTATATGTATTTTTAGCTGAATTTATATGTATTTAGCTCAACACTAAACTCTCAAACTATATTTCTAGGCTCCTTCTATAACTTTGGGTTATCTCGCAAATTATCTTGCGGAGTTGACTTTGATCGATTACAGTTTCCTGAAATTTCTCCCCTCAGTGGTGGCAGCATCTGCAGTCTTTCTTGCAAGATGGACACTTGACCAATCTGACCTTCCATGGGTTCGTACAAAAAATACTGTATACAGACATCTATACATCATCTGAAAACTTGTGTTTGATCCTTAATATATGGTTCTTCTGTTACAGAACCGTACTCTTGAGCATTACACCTCCTACAAAAGCTCTGATATTCAAATATGTGTCAGTGCTCTATGGGAAATGCAGCACAACACCAGTACTTGCCCCCTCAATGCTATACGTGAAAAGTATAGGCAACAAAAGGTATGCAATCACCATTTGCTGCTGGAGTTCCTAGCACAATGCTTAAGTGAAGCCCCTTCAGCAAGTAAAACCGAAGGGGCTTCGCTTAGCTAAGATAGAAGTACAGAACTTCACATCATTTTGTTGCTGTTTAAGTCATAGCTTGCAGATCTTCTGACCGTCTAACTGTATTTCATTGCAGTTTGAGTGTGTAGCTAGCCTGACGTCACCTGAGCTGGTGCAGTCACTCTTCAGTAGACAAGCCAATGACATAAATTCGCTGCTGATCAATAACCGTTAGCAGCAGCACATCCTGACACTGCGTCTTCAACATCACGAAGATCATGTACCATACATTTCCGCTTATGTATGATAGTTGTGTTGTCCCGAGCTGTTGTTGTTTTCCGACCTTTTTCGAGTCGTGCAGTAAAAGAGAAGATGGCTCGCATAAATATTGTTTGACATGAAGTTTGCCCGCGTCATGTGCAGGCTTGAGTTGATAATTGTAAGATGCTCCCATCTGTATAACCACCAAATGCTGTTTAATTTGGCCGGGATTCCATTGCTGCCTTTGAATTATGGTATTCAACGTGGAATGGAAAGCTCTTTAGATAAGAAGGGCACTAGATGCTTGGAGCCAGGATGATGTACCGATTACAGGTATATATGGCATTGTAGAATTGAATTCTTTGTCCCTTTTCTAGGATAATTCATATCATACCACTCTAAAGATTGTCAACCACCAAAATACTACTATAAAGATTTTTCTTTAGAAAATACCACTCCAAACATGTGGAACCTCCACACAATACCATTTCCACTCTTTTCCCTATTTTCAAATCATTTTGCACTTTTTAACCCATGTGAAAATACACATTTGTCCTTGCATTTAACAGTGTGACACTTGCCTTATTATGTTTAGTAGTTATATATTAAGTAGTGTCTAGTATCTACTGTTCCGTCGGATTTAGCATGCCCTCAGTTTTCTTGACTCCAAAACCTATGTTAGTAAAATGTTAATCAGTTGTGTTTTTAAGTATATGTTATGTCCTAAATTGTTAGAATTCTAATGTTGTAATATGTATCTCTTGTTTAACCAGATTATTTCAATCCTACTTATTTGTTCAACGGTGCCTCAGGATCACGGTCACGGCCGGTTGGGCTAAATCATGTAACATCTCACAATAGAGCAATTGGTTGGGTCCAACAACGAGGGGTAAATGTGCCTTTTCACGCGGGTTAAAAGGTGCAACATGATTTTAAAAGGAGGGGAAAAATTAGTATTTTGTGGAGCCAAACATGTTTCGAGTGGAATTCTCAGAAGAAAAATCTTTAGAGTAATATTCAGGTAGTCGCCAACCTTTGGAGTCAGTGGCGGATGCACGGGGTGAACCGGTGATCTGTGTAACAATGAATGGAGCCAAGATTATTCTGAACAGAAGAGATAATGGCTTTTGACAGCATACATATTTAGGGTTGGTAGGTTTATACAACCGTGTTTGTAAATTGAGCGGGCGGGTTAACTCGGATCATTTCCGTCTCACGACTTTTTTGCACTCCTAAAAATCAGCTGAATATTGGTCCACTACGTTCATGTGCTTATCGTAATTAGTATCTGTTTGAGCGAAATTCATGCAACAACCGCTTCCATTACTAAGCTCTTCAAGGTTCAAGTACATAGCCCATGAATCTGTGGATCCAAACATAATCCGATAAACAAATCGAATTTGGCACTCAACTAGTTGAATCGAATCAGTGTTCAAAGCAAAGATCGAGAGTAGTCCATAACCAGACAAGATTGTGTTTTGAATATCAAGTGATCAAAGTTTCAGCAATAAGCAGCTTGAAGCTAAAAAATGACCAATATATCAGATATCTTGCTGAAACTTATATCCAGGATTGGTGAAACTGTAGTACTTCTGAAAACTCCAGTTTGGAATGTATCGTACCTACCTAGCTATATGACACATTCCAAATTGCAAGGAAGAAGGTAAGACTGAATAGTTGAAAAATACTCCCTCCGTCCTTAAAAGTAAGGTAGAGAAGCGTTCAAATTGTGTCCTTCAATATTAGGGATTGAGAGCTCTCTCCCTTAAATTGTGTCCTCAAATTGTGCCCATATATACAGATACACGGATACATACGACCACACATATTCCAAAACAAAAACACGACAGGTCATTCCCTATAATCGTGATTAATTAATGCATGCATGTTGCCAATTAATAGAGACACGGTATTTAATAAGGGTATTAGAGTCTTTTAGCAGAAACCATAATCTGTCCTAAAATTTCTTATGTCCTTTACTTTCCAGGACGGAGGGAGTAGATCACAAAACTCTATCCTAACAACCTTTGTAAAAACAACTGTAAGGTAAACCGTATGGTGTACCTTCCGTGTGGAAAAAGATTGACACAACTCGGATGGTACCACAATCATTGAATTAGAAGCATTCCAATAGAGGTGGGCACTTGGGCCATGCCTCTATGGGCGGCCGGCACGGCCGCACGGCCCGATCTGAAGCACGGCCCGGCATGAAGTGGGTCGTGGGGCCGGACGACACTGTTTATCGGGCCGAGGATACGGCACGGTGGGCGGCTTGGTCCGGCACGGTCGTCAGGGCGTGCCGTCGCGGCGGCCAAGACGCGGCACGGGCACGCCCGGACACGCGGTGCACGCCTGACACGGGGCATGGTGGGCGCGAGGCGTCACACTCGGGCACGGGCGCGCCACGAGCCTGCGGCGAGGCATGCCGGTCGGCCACGGCAAGGTGTGGGCGGTGGGAGAGGGTAGGGTGTTACACGGGGCGACCCTCGCCGGGAGCACGAACCCAAAGACCTCTCCGAGGGCCGTCGACGTGCTCGCCAGTCCCACAGGGGAGCCGCGCCGGGCCGCCTCGCGTGCAGACGCCACTCGTGCGAATGCGTGTTGCTCGATTGTAGAATTACATATTTCTTTGATCAAAGTAGCTATACATTCGCTGCATACCGTAGTATTGCATACGCACGCTAATATAAGCAACTTCGGGTTATTTTCTCTCGTCGCAATAGTGTAAATGGACTGAGCCTAGGCCAACACAGCACGAAACGCAAATGGGCCGTGCCCGGGTTCGCCAAAGGTAAGCCGAACCGGTTCCGGCTTGAAGCACGATAGACCCATGCCGGACCGGCGCGACACCCACCTCTACATTCAACTATAGCTGCAAACTTCGTGATGATCAAATATGTTCCAGGCTACACCGTCAGTTATTACTACATGGAAGGACTTCAGTAATTAAGAGAGCCAAAATTTATTTGTAAAAGGATTTCTCATGCATCATTTTGTTGTTGTCGTTGCAGATTGATTGTGTCCAGCTGCAAAATAAACACTTCCTAAAAAATCACAACTAAAAGCGAATCAGCAAATCAAACAAAACATCCAACATCAGACAAATCCAAAGCACATTTTGATTGTCACCTCAACAGAGTACCTTGCATAATGTTACGTTATTAAGATCTCTAGACAGACAGTAGACACCTATGGAGAAAGTAAAACAACTGAAACAAGCCATTGCAAATTGTTCTGGATTATGATCTTATCTGGTGATCATTCACCTCACACTTTTCGGGGGTTCATTGCTAGATGCATACAAAACTAGGCTTGCAGGACACAGACTAGCCCTTTTGTTCGCGTAGTTGTCGGGCTCATCGTCCTTGAAGAGGTCACCCATGAGATCGTCATTCTTGCCACCTACAACGTTGTCTCCAGGGGCACCACTAGAGAACTCATCATTGCCGGTGGAACCTCCAGCAGCACCATAGTTTTCAGCAGGGTTTCCACTGAAAGCACTGTCATCACCAAAGTTGCTGCCAGTAAAGTTGTTGCCACCTCCACTAGCAAAACCGCTTCCAGAGAAGGCATCATTGCCTCCGGATCCTCCTGAAACTCCATAACCACCATCGCCGCCGCCATAGCCACCACCCCTGTTGCCATAACTGCCACCATACCCGCCGCCGCCACCAGCATAACTGCCTCCTCCGTAGCCACCACCTCCATAGCCACCACCACCACCTCCATAGCCACCACCTCCATAACCACCACCACCACCACCACTACGGAAGCCACTTGTCCTCTCAGTGGCATAGTTAACACGTATGTTCCTCCCGTGGAGATCCTGGTATCACCAGTAAGGAATTGAATAAGTTGCCGGATAACATTAGATGCATATGATTTGAAATTTAAGAGAAACAGATCGTGTGTTCTTGGAACTAGAAATCCAAATGTAAACTTGATTCAAGTGTGGCTGACCAGAACATCAACATTACATTGCAGAGCTAATAGTAAGCTCAATCATGGCTCTTGACTTGATACCACTCTAATTTCTTTACCCACTAGCAGTTTAAATTGAAGCATCACGTTATATACAGGCTACTAGGGCATCAAGACACAGGAAGACTGGCAGAATCAAGGCAAAAGATCACCTAACTAAGGACAATATCATCTGTGAAGCATTAATGGCATGTTTTTCAATGCTTGGATCACATGCTATTGTTGAGATCAGATTGCAGTAACTAGTGTTTCTGAAACTACACAATCATGACTTCTAGGAACATGGAGGACACTGACACTTTACATGCAATCAACATGAATTTGACCACCACCATAAATCAAATATACCTTCTATTATAATAGAAGGCATACAAGCTAAAAAGCTAAGTTTGGAAGACAATGTTAGGATGAGGGGGATTCGGGTGGGATTTAGATTAAAATTAAACTATTCCTAGCCCAATCCTCCTGATCCAAACAGGAAGCAGTTATCAGCATGATCAAGCACAATAGCCAGAAAGCAGATAAATTTCATCCCAATTACGAATTTACCTGTCCATCCAAGGCTGTGATGGCAGCTGCAGCCTCTTCACTTGATGTGTAAGTTACAAAGCCAAAACCTCTAGACCTCCCAGTCTCACGGTCTTGGATAATCCTAGCTGGACAGAGCAAAAGCACGTGATGTTAACCAAACAGTAGTGACAAGATGAGTGCAGCAAAAAATAAAGGACAAGATACCTTCAATGACTTGACCATAATTGGCAAAAGCATCTCTGAGACTCTGATCATCTGTGGTATAGGAAATGCCTACAAAAATGATTTGCAGGTGTCAGAGAATTGCATAGCAACAGAACAGCTGGTTTCTGAATGGATGATCGAAGATATAAATTATAAGTAGGCCCGGACCCCCAACAAAGAGCTTTGAAGATGACATGCATCTGATTGCTTGATAGAGAGTTGGATTCGAGCTGGTGGCTTTCTTGAGCAGACCACCAAGCTTATTTGCCAACGCCATCGTTCCAATCTGCAACAAGAAGAGATGGACAAACACAGAAACATGTAAATATGTAGCCATGAATCATCAGGCGCACAAGAAAGACACAACAGCTAGAAGAGACGAAAACACCAACAAAATGAATGATTAGCACCCAGTTTTTTTTTCTAGTACAGTTTCTCAGGTATTGCTAATTCTAACTACTGTCCGGTCAGTTTTACACAAGAAACCAATGCCTGCCATCTAACAGTTTTAGACAAGAACGATTGAACGATTTTCACAATAACAGCATATGCAAGTCAAATCATCAGAGGGAATCGAAGACACCAATTGACACAGAGCTTGGCTGTTAACAGTTAATCTATGACCATTCCTCACGACGAGACAGGATGATCAAAGGCAAAAAAAAAAAAAAGACACGCAAGGCGTATGGCCAAAACCAAATCTTTAGCGGCGGTTGAAGAAGACCTTGTCACCTTAGCATGAATTCACACCTAGACCACGCGCGCGACCCGCTGAGACCACCAGTTCACCGCGCGACCTCTCCCGAGTCCCGACCACCTCCACATCCGGCTAAAACCCTAACCCCCTCCCACCCTCACACGAACCACGAAAACCTAAACGGACAGGTTCCCTCTGCTCTACAGGAAACAGCACGGAGCACGAACCCTAGCCCCCCACCCTGCTCGCCACCGAGAGACAGAATCCAAGATCGCTACCACCACGCGAGACAAACCCCCGCACCATTCCACCCGAGAGATTAGATCAATCAGGTCCGAAATAAGAAGGAAAAAATACTTCGCAGCTAGGGTTTAAGGGCGCACCAGAGGAGGAGGAAGCAAGGGGTTTAGGAGGCGGCGGCGGCGAAGGATAGCGGAAAGCGGAGGCGGAGGCGGAGGCGGCGGTGCGGTGCGGAACTGCGGACTGAAGGGAGAAGATATAGGGTTCGAGGGAATGATCACGACCGTCGGATGGGCGGGAGATGGCCCGGCCGTTGGATGGGCTCGTTGACTTTTCAACGGTGGCGAAGTGGTGGGGGGGGGGGGCGCACGGGTTGTAGGGTGGGGGTGCTGGTTGACATGACAGGTGGGGCCATGTTTGGTGGTCCGGCATGTCAGTGGGTAAGCAAGGCATGGGTTTGTGACCCCGCGCGTCAGTGGCCAGTGGGTGTGGAGGTAAGTGCTCGAATGTAATTTTGGAGGAGTCCAGGGGCCAAATCGCAAAAAAGGAAGGGAAGCTTAGGGCAAGGTAGCCAAACGCGTCCGAGATCGCCGGCGGCGATGGCGCAGAAGGAGAAGTCCACCGTCGCGGCTGCCCCCGCCTCGGCCGCGGCCGCGGCTGCGGCGGTACCATCCTCGTCGTCGTATTCATCGGCCGCTCCGGGGGCGGGGGCGGCCTCGGGCGAGCGGTGGCGGGCGGCGATCGGGAACCTGGGGGAGCTGGGCGCGAACGTCGAGTCGCTGCAGAAGCTGCTCGCGCGAAAGGCCGTCTTCGTCGACGACGACATCTTCTCCAAGGCCTCCCTCGCCGCCGACCATGCCCGCACCATCAAGGTACTACTCGCTTGGGCCCTCTGCTCCTAGCTCCAAACCCTCTCCTCCCCTTGGTTCCAGGTTTTGGATCAAGTTATACCGGCCGCCTTATCTCTGTGGATACAATCTCGCCAACATAGGATGCGTAATTGTTGCTCGTGAGCAAGCGGGATGTTGATTTGGGCGTGCATTTGGTGGTTCAATCTAGTATAGCTTGTGATTCTTTGACATGGTTTTGATAGAGCTAGGCAACATTGCTGCCAACTCCAGCCAGATGGAATGGGTTAGTCATTCATGTAGCATAATGTCGAAGTTTTGATTGGTAAAGTGGATGCAAAAGATGGTATCCAGTATTCCGTTGTCGACGATGAGATTTGTCGATTTTTTTCCGCTGTTTTGGAGGCATATCAGGCTCGTGGTGCAAGATTTGATACAATCCAGAGAGTTTATATAGTTTTCAGGTGATCGTCTTGTCCGACTACAACAAGAAGATGAGTTTTATGTGGTTACATGTAAAGATAAAATGGGTGTCCAAAGGAAGCTCATACTATACTTCCAAGTTCTTGTTTATTTCAACATTGTTACTTATATGATATTGGTCCTGTTGGGTGGTGTACTTGAAATTGTTTGGATAAGCTTAAGGCATGTTTGTATTTAGAAGCTTATGCCGGGTTGTCCCGATAATGAATTTATCGATTTGCATGCATCTCCGAAGAGGCTTGACACATGGATGCCAATTCGCTTCGGTGTAAATCACCTTTTCTTTTATGCAGTTAAAATAAAGGTTAGCTGCTTTGGATTGCAGATAAGCTGATAGGTTTTTATATTTGGAATATCTACAGAAATGATTACTGCATCTGTGGATCGCCACTAAAGTTCTTGCCTTGCTAGTGCTTATCTAACAATGAATCAGTATACACCAGTAATCTATTACTCTGGTTTTATCATTCTTACAAAACAAAATAGATGATATAATTAACCAAATCACATTTTATTAAATCTTGTACAAGAGTGCTGATATTGTTGACCATTTGGCTTTGCTAAAGTAGGATTCTTGTTGAAAATCGGTAAATAATCCTTCATGTATGTTGGTGTTTCTTTTCCTTTTTCGCTGTAGTATAGGTTGTCTTGTAGTTAACCATTCGCCCATGACAAGTTGTTCTGTGAGTATGCTTTTACATTGGCACTCGTTGCTGTGGATTAGATTCTTGACCAGAGGGTGCAGTCTCTGGAACGCGAACTCGATGCTGCTATCTCTGCAGCAGCTCGAGCTCGTACAGAGAAACGCCAGGCTGAAGCCGCTCAACGGGCTTCAGAGTTACGTGCACAGGAAGTCACAAAGGAGTTAGAGAACACTGCAAGTATGTACTATCTTGTTGCTACACTAAAATTTTACTCGCTGAGCGTGTTTCAGAACTGAATGCCATCTTCGGTAATGTTCCATCTTGCAGAAGTGTTCAAGTTGCATATGGAAGAGTTGCGGGCAAAGCAAGAGGAGATTGCAAAGAAAGATAGTGATATAAAGGTGTTAGAAGCAATAATACGAACCCTGAGTAACAAAGATGACGGCGGATCCAGCGAATAATTACCATACACTGGGAGCGTTAGGTTTTCCATTGACGCTTTCATGTTCAACTATCTCTGATGTATTTCTCATTTTTCTTGTAAGACTGAAAGACTCTCGGTAGTCAGATGATTGTAAATTGTTTCAACAAGCTTGAACATCCAAGAGCTTCAAGATGAACATTTGCAGTGATAAATTTTCCTTCTGTTATTACACCTGTGCATAATTGTCCATCTGTCATTGTTAACAAGCCCGTAATTCCTCTACCTAACCTAAAACTTTAACTGTTGAACCTCTCAGAGCTGCTATAGGGGTCTAGTGGAACCTAAGAAGCATCTGTTCTTATTAGCTTGCAACAGCTAGCATTTAGCAAGCCTTTTTTTAGCAGGATAATGCAAGCCTTTCCTGTGTGAGTTTGATCAGTTTCTTTAGCTATTGGTGCTTCCTAGTTTCTTCACATCAAAGTTAAGTACCTGCTTATGCTTGCAAACTGCTGTTTCCTCCTACTGAATCATTGATTTGACCTGGGTTTGCAGTTACCCCTAATAAGAATGGCATATATCACTGTACACAGTGTAAACAAGCTTGTGTCAAGACAGTGGTCATGAGCAGCCTTCAGCATCAAATTATCTTTCAGAACGGCAGAAATAGGAGATTAGATTGATAAATCAGAAGCATCCAAGTTGTTAATTCAAAATTACTGTTTGTCGTAGTAGGCTAGTAACAATATTTGTTGAGGTATTCGGCATCGAATTCATAACAGTAGACACATGAGTTCATCAAAGAGCATTGACATCAAATACATCCCCCAATTTCTTTTTTTCTAAAAGGAGAACACGGAATTTCATAGCACCCCTTGTGTTTTGACCCGTATAACACGAAGCACTAAATTTAGAAAATAGTTCTACTTAACTCCAAGCGATAACGTGAAACATTTTAGAAAATAAACCTCGGCAAGTTGCTCCAAAAACAACCTCCACGCTGATCAATTAGTCAACCTCGTTCTCTCTGTGGTTCCTTTATTCCTTCCGTGGATCTGCCATACCTTCCTCTAGTTACGTGGCTTGTGGTGATAAGGAAGAAGGATCCACCTATCACCCATGCTTTTCTTGTATAGCTTCTTCATTTTTTCGTCGGCCATCGTAATGATACATGGAATGAGTTTAGACATTACATAGTCATCCTCAAACCACACAATCCATGCCTTCTTCTTTGCCATCCAAATCTAACTGTTTCTCCTTTCTCTTTCCCAATCACAACTCATAAGAATCCCCTTCCGCCCCTTCCCTTACCCAGCTCTCCCAATCCTCGGATGTTCACCATGCGTTTACCCACCACTCTACTGTATACGCACCAACAAAAGTCGCGTCCTCAACTGCCCCCTTCTGAGAAAGCACATGAACTCTTTTTTTTAAGACATGACTAGATGTGGTTGTCGTGCCGTGCCGACACGGGTCCGTCGGGTCACATGCCTAAACCGTACCATACCGCTACGGTCTGGCAGGTCCACCGTATCGTGTCGGCCCGGCGCTCTCATTCGGCGAACCCAGCCACAAACCGTTTGCGATAATTTTTCAAATTTTTATTTTTTTAAAGAAATAATTTCCCATTTTTTTAGAAAGAAAAACAATATTTTTTATTTTCTCAAAAAAGATTTTCTCTCTATTAAAATCTCCGTCTATCTTGATATTTTCTTCCGCTCGCATCAGTGCGCGGGTCCATCGGAGCAACTAGTTACACCAGGAAATCAACATCACGCACCATTGAGGGCAGGGTTCAAAAAACCGTCGTTTTCGTGAAAACCGGCCGTACCGAGCCGGTTCGGTAATTAAAACCACTCGGAAAACCGGCCAGATGAACAGTAAATTCAAAAAAATTTGAAGAAATTTAGCACAAAGTGTCAAAAAATTTAACATTTTTTTTGTGAGTTCCTGAGGTAATACTAATGATTCTTTAAAATTTTCATATTATTATCAGATATGTACATTTTTTAAAAATTCTGACAGTGATACTGTCACAATATATGCTCTTTAGTTTTTTATTTTCTAGGGGCACAAAATGAAGTCTAATATTTATTAAACTTTTTTTTTTGATGTTATAACGTCATCAAAATGATTATGTAAAATTTTGAGATGATGATCAGATATGTGTATTTTTTTAAAATTCTAAAAGTGCTATTATCATTGTATATGCTCTTCTGTTTTTGATTTTATATGGGAAATAAATGAAGTCTAATATTTCTGAAAATTTTAGTACATGATCCTTTGGAATTATTTATATTTTCAGTAAAATTTTAGAATATAATAAATCATTTTATTATTTATAAAAATCTGTGATGTATTTGTTCCTTTTCATTAATTTCATTTTAGATTTTTAGAAGAAATAAATGATTTAAAAAAATGTAAAAATTTCTCTTAGGTGTTTTATAGATTAATTGGGATTTTTTTACATTTTTAATTTTTTTGCAATTTTTCAATTTGTTCTTCTATTTTAACTATTTTTCCTTACATTATCAGTTTGATGTTCCGTTCATTAGGTCGAACATGTCATTTTGCGATAATGGAAGAGTGTGAAGCTATGCTTATGCCTACTCCACAACTTCAATTTAAATGCATTATAATGTAAATGGTGTTGATAAGTAAATAGTAGTGAAATTGCAAATGATTTTGCTTTGTAGTTATGTAAATGCTGATTTTTGCACTTATGTGATTGTAGTATTGTAATGAAAGATTATTTATTGATATATTATTGCTAAATACATAACTAACAACTTCTAATTCTCTAAAATATAGCAAAGGCCATGTCGATTTTTTTCCAAATTTAGGAGAGATCATTCTGGAATTTTTCACGTTTTCACATACCTTATTTATATATTTATTATATTTTTACTCAATTTTAACCTTCCCTGTATTTCTACAAATTTTACAATATTTTTTTTGCATTTTTTCCCAATTTTTTTTCGAGTTTTTCTCCAATTTTCCAACCTCGGACGGTTTTTGGCAGTTTTTGCGGTTTTCTCTAAAAAAACCGCTCGGTTTTTCGCGGAAACCGAGCGATTTTTCATCAAAACCGCGGTTTTCGCGATCTCATTTGACCAAATTTCAAAATTTTCAAGTTTGCAAACCGTTCGGTTTTTCACGGTTTTCGAGCGGTTTACCGTGAAAATCGGTATCGCCGACTTCGCGAAAACCGCCCGCGAAACGGTTCTGTGAACTTTGATTTGCGTTTGTCAAGATGGACATCTGATTTCCGATAAGGCAAGGTCTTCAGCGCAAACATTCCTCCTCCCACTAATAATAAACGCCGAGCGGTGCAGAGCAACCCCTCCCCCTCTCCTGTGGCTCTGGGCTGCGAGCAGTGGTCGTGGGATCGCCCACCTCGTCCTGATCCGGAGAGAAAGGTGCGTAATCTCCCAAATCCACCCCTGGCTCCGCCCGATCCCGATTCCCGCTCCCTCTGCGGTCGTTTCGAGCCCCGATTCTGGCGGTTTGGTGGAGCTTTTTCCAAGATTCTTGGTGCAGGTTTCCGCTCCATTTCCCTCCCCGAAATTAGGACCTACTTATCCGGTGTTTTACGAGATCAAGCCGCTGTTTAGGTTCTTGCCGTTGCGAATTTGAACGGATGGGGGTAGGTTCTGCCGGGGTTGGTGGTTTCGGGAATGTGTCGGTGTGCAGGTCTTGCTCAGTCTTGTCGCCTGTTTCCAATGATCGTGCCCCTCGTTGTGCGGATTCAGGTTTTGATGCGAAGATTTTTGGCAATTTAAGTCCTTTTCCTTTTCGCGATTGCAATTTAAGGCTTTGATTCCGGTTGTTTTCCTCCATTCGGTTGTGGCTCAATGGGCCGTGTGATTTGGAGTATTTATGTGCTGGGGATGATACCATACCGCGTCTTTAAATCTTTATTGGACTTACTGTTGCTGTGATCTAACACAGTTTTAGTCTGGTTTGCTCTCCGCCTTGCGGCGGTTTCATCTCTTTCTGTTGTGAAATAAAGATTACGTGCAGAGATTCGCTTAGTTTTGTCCTGAATCGAGATGTTCTTTTTTTTGGCCTTTTGCAAAGTTAGAACCTTGGGGAAGGTTTTGGCTTGTTTAGGTCGCAGCGCTGTGGAATTTGTGTTTTGAGGGATTTCATGTTCTCAATTGGCTTTGAATGTATCATTATATGTGTAGAAAAAAATGTTATAATGCGATCATGTGATGTTTGCTGCTACCGTCAATGACAATGGCTCTACAAAAGGATGTTGAGGCGGTAGGCTGTACCAAACCAAGTTGATCTGTGTTACTAGAATATTTTTGGGTGGAATGTGGTTCCACATAAGAAGAAAGACTTATCTGTAACAAATCTTGTTAGCTAGGTTGTGTGGACACTAGTACAATACAATATTGATATTTTGGCTATATATATAAAATGAAAACATTAACTTGTTGTTCTTTGTAAGTGCTTCGACCACCTTTTTTTAAGAGATAAACAAAATAAGCATACTGCAGATAAACTACAGTTTCCTTTTTACATATTGAATATGTCAGAATTATGTGACTTGTGTCATTTATGTTGGAAAAAGCAACAGTTTGGGCAGTAAACGAGCCAAGCTCGAGCGAGCCTAGCCTCCCAAGCTTGAGCCGAGCTCGAGCGAGCCTGAGTTGGCGTTCGAGCCTGGACCTCTCGAGCTTAGCTCAAGTAAGCTCGATAACAATCAACAATTCAACATGCACTAATTTTAAACAATAATAAAAGCTCAAGCTCGAGCTCGGTAAGAGTTAACATGCAGTAATATTTAACAAGTGACCCATACATTTACCAAGGCTCGGGAGCTATTTTGAGCTCGGCTCGTTCGGAGCTCAAGCCGAGCTTGAATTGAGCTTAGAGTGAGCTGAGCTCGAGCAATTTGCGAGCCTCGATCTTTTTTTACAGCCCTAGCAACAATGTCAAAAATTGTTGATAGACCAGTAGTCGAATGCTCCTCTAATGGAGTATATGCTAGATTGCTAGTGCTTGACTACTGATGTGCCTAATTGTTGGTATGCTGTGCAATAAAGTGTTAGTGCAACCCAGCTCGTGATCTTAGGAACTGACGCATTAGATGCCAACAATTGAAAACCCTTCTTTTGTAAAGGGTTTGTAGGGCCAAGTGAACTTAGCACCAATGAGACTCCTTTGTTATTTTATTAATGGTGTATGCTATTTTTTTTTTATTTTTGGGGACACCTGAGCTTTTTTGGCCCTTTGGGGATAACACTGTTCTTCTATCTGAAACTGATTTTGCATAGTATTTGACTTTTGAACTTCCATAAGATGGGTCGCGGTGTTAGCAGTGGCGGTGGTCAGAGTTCCTTAGGCTACCTTTTTGGTGGTGATGAAGCTCCAAAGTCAGCTGAGAAGCATGCTCCAGTTCAAAAGCCAACTCCTCCGTCCTCTGCAGAGAAGCTCAAAGAGATCCCAGCTGGCATTCAAAGTAGTAAAGCAACCAATAGTTACAGATCTGAAAGCCAGAACTGTGGAAATTTCCTTAGGGTCAGTATCCATTTACTCTTATGAATATTTCAGTTATGCTTTTTTGGATCAGCAATTGAGTACAAATGGAACAAGAAAAACTCTTTTATTTTCTCTCAATCTCAATTCACAATTTATTCTTAGCTTATGGCCCAGAAATATTCTGTAAGGTTTTTCTTCCATTAGGTACACCCTTTAGTTATTTGCAAGTGCATTTTGTGTTTACATGTATAAGGAACATGGCCAGGTTGGCAAGTTCTTTATTTACCCCATCTTTCTTTTTTGATGTTTTGCCATTTTTCTCTGGTAGATGAAATTCCAGTAAATCACCGACAGTTATACAAAACTGAACTGTTCGTGTTATTTGATGTTTTGGCCATTAATATTTACAACATCTGTATAATTGGAACATTTTGCCATGAAATCCAACTATACAATTAACACCAGCAAGAATCATCTCAGTAATTATGCACTGAGGACTGGTAGTTGATCAGTAGTTCAACTTTTGGGTTTAAAAATATTGTTTCTTCTATTTTAGCAGTAACTCAGTAGTTCCAAATTCTATCCATGTATATGTTACTGTCTCATGCTGTCTAGTAATACGAGTTGTCTGTCTTTTCAGAAATTCGGGTGACTATTACATGAATTCATTTAACTCCTGAACTGTCCATGCTCTGTTATAACCACAAATAGATGCTGAGATACCATATCCTTGAGAACCAACCTCAATCTTGCTTGTGCAATCTAATCAGCTCAAGCCCAAGAATGCACAAAAGATTTTACAGAGAAAGTTACAAAAATTTTCACTACGAAATAGTTATGCACTTTATGCTGACATGTGCTATTGCATGGTGCCTCAGGACCGTCCTTCGACGAAGGTGCAAGCTGCTCCAGGCGGTGGTTCTCAACTTGACTATCTTTTCAGCGGCAGCAAGGAGGGCAAGTGATGTTCATCCGCTGTTGAATTTACCGTGAGCTTGGATGAAAGGTTCCTGCTCCACAAAAAAAAACATGTATTCCCATGAGTGACGATGGAAAGAACCTGTTCATGGTATGTTACAGGGATTGCTTGTATGTGTGCATGCGTGCGTCATGTGTTTGTGTATCCGTGTGTGTTGATCAGCTGCCAGCAACTTGTGCTAAGAGCTGACTTTTATCCCTACTTTCCATGGTTGTCTATGACCACATGGAATTGGTCTTTATGTTGACATTATTGTGGATGATGCTTTAATGTATAAATCTGTTAAATCTGTGTCGTACCCCCTGTTAAGGAACCTCGCTATCGAATAGTCCGGGGTTCCTGAACAGATCTGAAGTGGAGAACAGAAAGAGAGAGAGACACGTGTTTAGGGAGAGCGAAAGCGGAAATTCTTTATTGCTAATGAATTACGTGTACATGGGGACCCCCTCCTCCTTTTATAGCGCTCTCTAGGGTTTGGCATTAGGGACCACATGGGCCTTCGGTGGGTTCGGGGTTTCTCAACACTCCCTTGGGCCCTTTGCAGTGAGATGCATATGCCTCATTAAAACTCCAGAAAAACCCAGTGGGAAAAATACTTGGAGAAAGAGTACATAGCATACGCTTTACAATGTTGCACGAATTGCCTCGTTAAAACCTTATGCAAGAAAACTTCATGAAAAACTTGCTAAGGAAAAGAGTACAATTCTCCCAACTTCAATTGCTAATCTTGAGATTTATGTTGGGTATTCATAATTCATGTTCAGGATTCATGCGGGAGTATGTGACATATCTCCCCCTGAAATCTGCACTTCTCTAAGTCTCATCATCCCAATTCCTTTCACGCACCTTTCAAAGGTAGATGCTGGGAGTGATTTAGTGAACAAATCTGCAAGATTTTCACATGACTTAGTATGCAATATCTTAATCTCGTTCATCTTATGCAATTCATGAGCATAGAAGAACTTGGGGTTGATATGCTTCGTGAGATTGCTCTTCACATAACCCATCGTGCTTGGGCAACACAAGTCGCATTATCTTCATAGATTATCGTGGGAGTTTGCTCAATGTTCAAACCACATGACTTCTGGATGTGGTGAACCATTCTTCTGAGCCATGCACATTCACGCGATGCTTCATACAAAGCGATGATTTTCGAGTGGTTTGTCGACGTCGAGGCGAGTCTGCTTAGACGACTTCCAAGAAATTGCTGTTCCTCCACATAGGGAAACATAGCCAGTTTGGGACTTGCCAGTATGCGGGTCTGATAGGTACCCAGCATCGGCATAGCCAACCAAATTCAATTCATTATTTCTTCTAAAGAACAGGACCGATGTCTTTGCTTCCTTGGAGGTAGCGGAAGATGTCCTTGATCCCTTTCAATGCCTTTTGGTGGGTTACGCCTGCATCTGAGCTAGCAAATTCACAGTGACGCAATATCCGGTCTAGTGCTATTTGCAAGGTACATGAGTGCTCCAATTGCACTCAAATATGGGAATCTGCTCCCGGGACTTCCTCCCTCTTCTGCAGGTCAGTATGGATCTAGGTGCGCTTGGAGTGACCTTCCAACCATTGGAGTCTTTGCGGTATGATTTTTCAAAGTTAAATCTTTCCAACACTTTCTGCGTGTAGGTTGATTGGTGTACCAAGATTCCTCCTTGGACATGTTCAAGTCGCAAGCCTAAACAAAACTTGGTTTTACCCAAATCTTTCATTTCAAACTCGGACTTCAAGTATGAGCATGCCTCTTCAATTTCTTCATCCGTCCCAATGATGTTCAAGTCATCTACATAGACGGAGATTATCTGAGAATCCATTCGTGGATCGTTGTATAAACACACATGAACAATCTTATTGTTTGTGTAGCCTTTCTTGCAGAGAAAGTCACTCAAGCGATTGTACCACATTCTTCTGATCGCTTCAAATTTCATACAAAGTGATTTCTCCAATTTCACACTGCATGCAGGTTTCTATTTGCTCCATCTTGGTTGGGATAGGAATTCCTTAGGTACTTTCATGTATATCTCGAATCCAAGTTTCCATCTGGTATCTTTGTGACAACATCCATTAGCTTCATTCTCAACTTCAAGTTGATCGCCATTGAGATCAAATATCTAAAGGTAATTCCTCCCATGACCGGAGAATAGGTTTCTTCATAATCAACTCCGGACGTTGAGTAAAACCTTGAGCTACAAGCCTTGCTTTGTACCTTACAACCGTTGTTTTCATTTCTCTTCGAACAAAGACCCATTTGTGACCTCACGGGGTTTACATGGGGAGGTGTGCGGCATCTGAGCAAACACCTCTCTCTTGTTGGAGAGACTAACTCTGCGATGATTGCCTTTTCCATTCTTCCCAATCTAGCCTTTTCTTGCACTCTGCGAGAGATGCGAGCTCGGGATCATGATCAATGATCGAGGCAATCTTCTTTGCGAAGTATGCATCAACGTTGGTCGTTGCTCTATTCAGGATTCTCTGTTATTACAAAGTTTATGGCCATTTCTTCATAGGGTGCTTCATGCACTTCTACTTGCTCTTCTCTGCTTTTCCCTATCGCAGAGCAAGTTCCTTTAGCTTTCATCGCCTATGTGTGCGCACACATTATTTCCGTGGCTTCTGCGATGGAAGATTCAAGTCCGGAATTGCCTTTCTGTTGGCTTCTTTCGGTGCAGTCTCAAGCGGCTCCCTTCTTTCCTTGGGGCATTTTCGTGATTGGTTGTGGTAAGTCCTCTCGCTTGATTTTCTCAGGCGTCTCGGGTACTTTGGGTTTGAGGAGCAGATTGCTGCTCTTTTCCTTTGAGGCCTCTGAGCAGGTTGAGGATACCTTCTATTTTCTTTGGTATTTCCACCCTCTCGGTGCATTCCTTGCGGGTACATGCGACTTAACCACGCCCTTGGATCACAAAATGATCAGCAGTTCATTTGCTAAATTCGCAAATCAATTATCTTACGGACTTCTTGATTTGCTTCATTAGTGCGAGGTCATGTGCGGGGATCGGTGGAATGCCATATGATTTCCGGCATTTTTCATCCAAAGGTTGATTTCCTCCTCTAATGACGGAAGCGATCCTCGTCAAAGATGCAATCACTAACCGGTCGGTGTATGCAAATCTCCAATCATGGGTTCCAAATACGATTATGGATGCACTTTCATAACCAACGTATATCCCGGACTTGCGGAGAGGGCCCATTGCGATCATTGAGGGGTGGTATAGGTACATATACCATACACCCAAATTTTCTAAGATGGGAGATCTTGGGATGATCCGTGCACAAGCCGCATAGGAGAATGGATGTTGTAGGCCGACGGTCTAAAATTGATAAGAGCTGCTGCGTGCGAGGCTGCGTGTCCCCAACAAGTGTTGGGCAAGTTACAACTCTGCAAAAGTGGTGCGGCAATGAACTTAATCCTCTTTATTAGTGTACGCTAGTCCATTCTGCGTATGGACGTGCGATGCTGAGTGCTCAATCGCTATCCTGTTCTTTGTGCAATAATCATCAAATGCCTTTGAAGTAAATTCTCGGCATTGTCCATTCTAATGGACTTCACGCGATGATCAGGGAAAGCATTCTTAATTCTTATGATCTGCGAGATCAGCTTTGCAAAAGCATGGTTTCTTGTTGACAACAAGCATACATGCGACCATTTCGAGGAAGCATCGATGAGCACCATAAAGTATCGAAATGGCCCTGACAGGGGCTGAATCGGACCGCAAATATCCCCCTGGATGCGTTCCAGGAATGCAGGGATTTCACTTTGCACTTTCATGACAGAGGGTCTAGTTATTAATTTCCCGGTGGCACATGCAGGGCACACAAAATCTTCATGATTCGGAAATTCTTAACGTTAATGCCATGACCTTGTGAGTTGTTCACTATATTTCTCATCATTCTAAGACCGGGATGACCTAATCTACCATGCCATAAAGAAAATAATTGAGCTTCTAAAAGCAGTCTTCAAGGAAGTATACACTTGGTGCATGAATATTCGTGTAGTACAACCCGATTCATATGAGGACATTTTTCTAATACCATTTTTCCACATGTCGCGTGCTTCACAATGCACAAGTATTCTTTGCCATTTTCTTCATTGGTTTCTACGTGAAAACCATTGGCGCGGATGTCTTTAAAGCTTAAGAGAGTGCGAGTTGATTCGAGGTACAAAGGGCTTCTTCAATTACCAAAGTTGTACCCATAGGCAATATAATTGTGGCTCTTCTGAGCCGATTACATATGAGTCGCTTCTGCGATCGTAGTAATCTTTCGGCGTTCTTCGTGATCATTGGAAATACTTAGACTCTCTTAAGATGGTATTTGTTGTGCCATTATCAACAATGCATATCTCTTCCATTTGGGCGCTACGATTTCTAGATAAAAGAAAAATATAATTCTAATCAGATGGAGGCAAAACAATCCAAATATTTCTTGCAAAAATTGAAGAATACTGGGATAAAGAATAAATTGCGTATTTATTCATGAAAGAAGTATGCTCTTCTAGAGCTTACAATCCTTTATTCAAAGAAAATGCTAACAACCAAAAACTAAAAGAAATGCATTAAACTGAATCTATAAAATATGCATTGATTTCTGCTTCTATATCATCTGCAGAAGTTTTCTCTTCATTTGCCATAATCATGGCTGCAGCATCTATGTCCAGACTATTCTGTGAGGATGAGGCAAGTGGGGTGTCTACATCCATGACATCATCTTCACCGATGTTGGCGAAGTGCGCCTCTGCGGGGGCGTTGTCCTTTGCCTTCTTCTTAGCTTGATATGCGTTGATCGCTTCTTTGGATTCTCGACATATCTTCGACCAATGTCCCCAAGTGCCACACTTGAAGCACGTCTGTTCTGCTGTCCATACGGCTTGGCGTCGTCTTTTCTTTGTCATCCCTCTTCACGGGGCTTTGGACTTTCCTTTGGCCTGGGGTCTCTCTTTTCCACCCTGTTTGCCCTTCTTTCTATGAGTGGGCTTTCTCACCTTGTAGCTATTGGCATTGACTTCAGTGCCAGTGCCTCGTCCAGGTGGCTGCGAGACATAGTTCTTGCGTAGAACATCGTCTTGCGATTCCGCAACTTGCATTACATCAATCGATTCGCTATACTCCTTGTATGCGTCCCGACGATAGTCGTGTGCACTCTGGATAGCATTAGGGTGGAAGGTAGAGAGTTTTCTCAATCTTCTCTTTATCGGTGATCTTCTTGCCACATAGAGAGATTGGTACAAATTCTGCAAGAGCAATTGTACTAAACCAACTGATCAAGTCTCGCAAACCTCAGGCGTACCCAATCTTGCTGTGCTTGGGGCAAGATGGTGTATTTGAGCTTTTCGAACCGCTTCTGAAGTGCAGTCCAAAGCTCAAGTGCACTCTCCTCAGCCATATATTCATTCTTTAGAGTGGCTGAGAGGTGGTGCCTGAGAAAATGCAGAGCTTGATCATTCTGCTCAGCGGTAGGTTTTGCGTCCTGCGAGGACCCTAGACCAATCGCTGAACGGAGCTTCTTGCCCCCAAGAACAATTCTCACGTCCGATGCCCAAGTGAGGTAGTTCTGACCGTGCGAGGCCAGTTCTTCAAACTCACGATTCACAATGCCAGACATCTGCATGATTACAAAATTCTGGTTTAGATTACTGCGTGTAATCTGATAGAAAATGGTTGCAAAAGCATAAAGTGCAGAAAAATAAATTCATATGCATTGCAATATATAAAATAAATCAAATGATTCAAAATTCATCAAGAAAATTCATAAAACAGAGAAATAAAGCAAGCAAAATTGAAAACAGAGCCAAATAAATCTTCTTGATTTTCTGGCAAATTTTCAAAATTTTCTGCAATTTTTCTGCAATTTTTTCTTCTTCTTCTTCTTTTTTTTTCTTTCTTTTCTCTTCTTTCTTTTTTTTTCTTTCCTTCCCGCGTTTCTTTTCCTTCCGCCGAGAGGCCCTCTGGGCCTTGCCCTTTTCTTCCGGCCCATACGTGCGTGCGGCTAGGGTTTCCCCTAGCCGCCGCAGCTCTCTACGCCGCTGTTTCTTTTTCTTTTCTTCTGGGGTTCCTTTTCTTCCCCGTGGTTCTTTTCTTCAGTTGCGCCTGCCGCATGAAAGCCGTCGCCATTTTCTTTTCACGCGCGCGCAGGCGCAGGTCCGACGGTGGCGCGACCACGGTGGCCGGGCTCGAGCGGTGGCGGCAGGGGCAAGCAGGACGGGGGCGCAGCGAACCGAAGCAGCGGCGTACGGACCGAGGCGGCGCTGCCGGCTGCGAGCGGCGGAGCCGGGCCGGGACGACGCCGCCGGCTGCGAGCGGAGGCGCCGGGCTGCGTTTTTTTTTTGGCTTCGAGCCGGGGGCGCCGCCCTCTCCCTCGGGCGCGGTGCGGCGGCGGGGAAGCCGAGGTGACTTGGCGCTTCGGTCCGGCGGCCAGGCGGCGAGGAAGCCGAGGCGGCGACGCGCTTCTTTGGGCGGCGTGCTACAAGCGGCGGGCATATGAGCCGTACGGCACGGCTTCAAGCCGGCGGGCCGGGCGCGTCTACTGGCGACGGGCGCGGCGGCGGTTTCGGCTGCGGGCCTGGCCGGGGCGGCGAGCGCGCCGTGCTTCATGCGTGGCGCGGTCGGGACGGGCGCCGGTGGCTTCTTGCCGGTGACATGGTGCCTGGTGATGTGGCCGAGGCGGTGGGGCACACGCGTGGTTGGCGCGCGGGCTGACCAGCGGCGGCTGCAAGCCGTGGCTGGGAAGATCGGCCGGGCGACGGCTTCAAGGGCACGTCACAGTGCTTCGTGCACAGTACCGGTCGTGCCGACGGCGATGGCTGCAGTGGCAGCGCGCTGCGAGCGCGCAAACCGAAACCATGTTTTTTTTTCTGTGATGTCGCATGTACTATTGCTGTCTGTAGCTTCGTGCCATGAGACGCAAACACAAAACAGATGCGAACCATAGATGCATGCATAGGATCAACAACGATTAGAATCAATCGTCGATTCTCACCTCTTCTCACCTTTTCAATTCTGATCTCCGTAGAGCTTCGTGCTGATAACGTGTTAAGGAACCTCGCTATCGAATAGTCCGGGGTTCCTGAACAGATCTGAAGTGGAGAACAGAAAGAGAGAGAGACACGTGTTTAGGGAGAGCGAAAGCGGAAATTCTTTATTGCTAATGAATTCTGTGTACATGGGGGGACCCCCCTCCTCCTTTTATAACGCTCTCTAGGGTTTCGGCATTAGGGACCACATGGGCCTTCGGTGGACTTCAGGGTTTCTCAACACCCCCAAGGGCTCAAATCTCATGATCGTCTCGATTTTATATATTATATTTTTCAAACCTATATTTTTCCGACTTAAATCAGGGTTCAGATATCATGATCACCAAGATTCTATGCTAACTTTCTATTTGAAGACCAAACAGATTTAACCTTTCAAGCTGGCAATCGGTTTATCCCACTCCCATTTGTGGAACGAGGCGAGGCTGTCGGCATATATAGCTGGAGCCTGGAGGTTAGGCACTTGGGACCTACTCGTTTTGGAAGAAAACTGAATATTAACAACCGTGTGTTGCCGCCTTCGTACCAACTTGGCAACTTGGGAAACCAATCCTGTGCAGTCTCCGTAGGTCAGCCTTCGTACTAACTTGGGAAACAAATCCTGTGTAGTCTCTTTAGATTAGGATCGTCCGATCGAGAGATCTCAATTCGGCAACTTGCATATGGTGAGCAGATATTGCCGGAAAGCTAGCACAATGGCAGCAGCATGGGGACAGCAACCTTTGTTTCGTGCCTTATCTTGCAGGTGGTTCACATGAAGATCTGGAAAGCCTCTGCTCCTTTCATTTTTCCTTCTTCCAGGCTAGTCTATCTGGAATTGTTTCAAAGCGCCAGAAAAGCCTGGTTCATGTCATGTTATACTACTTGTTGTCTAGACTGGGATCCGGTGCAGTTGCAAGTGTGACTGCAACTTTGGCAGTAGGGCTATCTAAGCCGTTCAAAATCCATCCAACCTAAAGGAACTAGTCAAGCCACCTCCTCGCTTGTTCTTCCTTCCCTGGAAGTTCTGTACTTGTACTTTCTCTGACTTCTTCTACATCCACGGCGAGGAGAGGGTCAGATCACCTATGGCCAAGCGCCCAGTGAGTATCAACTCCGGTCGACGACATGTGTAGTGTTGAGTTAGAGTATGATACAAATTCTTACTTGATCTCTAATTACCTATTCTATCTCTAATCTGATTTGTACCACTATAAATATAACCCTATAACCTAAAGTAAAAGCAAACGCTCTATTGTAAACATCTCCTCGTATAGTGATCGTCCTCGAGCGCCTGCGGTTTTTTCTCACCAGAGTTTCTCATAAAAAATTCATGTCTCTTTGATCGTTGGCGTCAAGTCGCCGCTTCGTTTCGACGAGAAATCGTCGTGCTGCCAAGTGAGACTTGGAATTTGCCGAAGCCGCTACAGATTTCATCGAGGCGGAATCGCGGAAGCACGCGGACGCAGATCAAGACGCCTACTAGCCAAGCTCCAGCTAGCCAGAGACTCACAGAAGCCAGGCCTTGGTCGTCCCGGAGGCTTTCATTCCCGAGACGAGAAAAGAAATCAAATCAGAGCGGGAGGCTCAACCAGGATTCAAATCTCGTTTTCGTTTTCGTTCTAAATTTCATCAGCGGCCGAAGAACGAAATATCGGTGATATCTCGCCATTTGAAACAAATTCTGGCCGAATTGCAAAATCAGAATTTGAATTCCGAATTTTGAAAACGAAATCTCGCCGTTTTTTGCCGAGATCTCGGCAAAATTGAACGCATCGAAATCCAGTCGAAACGAAGTCCAAAAATTTTGAACTTTTTTAAGCTTCCTGACACATCAATGATGTTCTTATAAAAATTTTCGATGATTATCAAATCTGAGAAATTTTTAAAAATTCAAATATTGCTATTGTCCTGATAAAACGCTGAACAACAAGTTTGAACCGAATGAAAAATGAAACAAACTACATTATAAAATTTTGAATTTCTTTGTTAATGGTTATGATGCATCACTAATGCTCCCATAAAAGTTTTAGATGATGATCAAATTTCACGAATTTTTAGAAAGTCGGACAGTGCTACTGTCCTCATAAAAGCTTTACCGGCAAAGTTCAACCAAATGAAAAATGGTACACACCACGTTAGAAAATTTTGAAACATTTTTTGGATATTCTGGATGTATCATCAATGTTTCTATAAAATTTTCATCTGATGATCAAGGTTCAAGAAGTTTAAAAAATTCTGACAGTACTACGTCCTCATAAAAGTCTGATGATCAATACATAGATTGCTTTAGCAATCAAAAAAAGTTTAAATTTTTGAAATTTTTTCATAAGGTTTCTAAGGAAATGCTTAAGATATCATAAAATTTTTGAATCATTATCACACTCTAGTGAATTTATAAAATTCTTACAAGTGCAGTGTACCATATCAAATCTCGTTTTTGTTCTAAATTTCGTCAGCGGCCGGAGAATGAAATATCGGCGATATCTCGCCATTTGAAACAAATTCTGGCCGAATTGCAAAATCAGAATTTGGATTCCGGATTTTGAAAACGAAATCTCGCAGGTTTTTGCCGAGGTCTCGGCAAAATTGAAAGGCACGAAATCCAGTCGAAACGAATTCCAAAAATTATGAATTTTTTTAAGCTTCCTAACACATCAATGATGTTCCTATAAAAATTTCAGATGATTATCAAATCTGAAGGATTTTTATAAATTCAAAAATTGCTACTGTCCTGATAAAACGCTGAACGATAAGTTTGAACCGAATGAAAAATGAAACAAACTACGTTATAAAATTTTGAATTTTTTGTTAATGGTTATGATGCATCACTAATGTTCCCATAAAAGTTTTAGATGATGATCAAATTTCATGAATTTTTAAAAATTCGGACAGTGCTACTGTCTTGATAAAAGCTTTACCGGCAAAGTTCAACCAAAGGAAAAATGGTACAAACTATGTTATAAAATTTTTAAATTTTTTGTGGATATTCTGGATGTATCATCAATATTTATATAAAATTTTCATCTGATGATCAAGTTTTAAGAAGTTTCAAAAATTCTGATAGTGCTACGTCCTCATAAAAGCCTGATGATTAATACATAGATTGCTTTAGCTATCAAAAAATGTTTAACATTTTTGAAAAAATTTCATTAGGTTTCTAAAGAAATTCTTAAGTTCTCATAAAAATTTTGAATCATGATCACACTCCAGTGAATTTATAAAAATCTTATAAGTGCAGTGTACCATATATGTTCTTTCTGTTTTTGATTTTTGAAATATAACAAATGAAATTCAATACATACATAGATTTGATTGAGCAAACAAAAGAAGTTGATTTTTTTAAAAAAATTTATATACTGGTACTGATTCAATTATTAAGCTCTCATAAAATTTTTAAATCATGATAACGCAGGAGGAAATTTATAAAATTCTAACAATTTTGTTGTCCCAATTATGTTCATTCTATTTTTGATTTTTTAAAGATAACAAATGAAGTTCAATTATTTTGAAAATTTCCTGTATGATCCTACACTTCTTAGTATGGTACCATAATTTTTTTATATCATGATAAAGCATGTCCAATTTTATAAAAAAATATCTCAAAAATTCAGTTTTTCAACAAATTTTCATATAAGATGACTTTCTTCATGTTATTGGACCAAATCCGGTCAAAAAAAACTCAAAATGGAGAGATCTCGTCTAGATTTTTGAGATTACTGTAGCAATTTAATTTTTTTTTACTCCGATCGATATTTCAAAACTCGTCCACGTGTGAAAACCAAGATCCCAAATTTTAGCGAGATTTGGATCCTTGAGCTCAAAGCAATTAAAGCAGCCGCGCAGTCCGCTTGATCAACACTTCGCGTAGGATACTGTTGCTACATTGTTCGACACTGTAGCACAAAGAATTCCAGCGCTCAGGACGCAGGTGCTGTAGCACGCGAGAAAACATAAAAAAAAGAGAGAATTTTCAGGTTTTTTTCTTCCACATGGCAAGTTTAAAGTATGATATTCCGTTTTTGGATCGAGACGCAAGGTTTCCTCTTTAGCAAGTCAAGATGTGTGCTGTTCTTACACAGCTCGATTTGGATGATACTCTTTTAGGGATTGACAAGATGTCCACTACATAGTCTCTAGAGGAGAAGTAACGTAAAGATCGTAAGGCCTTGTCTTAAATTCATTTTCATCTATCGAATAATATTATGCAGGAGGTTTTAAAGAAGAAAATCACCGTCGAACTATGG
This sequence comes from Otatea glauca, assembly GCA_036346275.1. Classification (NCBI taxonomy): domain Eukaryota; kingdom Viridiplantae; phylum Streptophyta; class Magnoliopsida; order Poales; family Poaceae; genus Otatea; species Otatea glauca. The sequence continues at coordinate 30,225,854 of CM070733.1, read as the reverse complement.
TCGAAGCTGGAGCAAATTTATATGACCAAAGATCTGACCAGCAAGACGCATTTGATGCAGAAGCTTTATTTCGTAAGATGGCGGAAGGCGGGTCATTAACAACATTCAAAGAAGTAATCTCGGATCTCAAGTCTATAGAAGTAACATATGATGATAAAGTTTTGATCTTATTATTTTATGCCCGTTGCATAGTTCATACTCTACATTTAGAGATACAATTCTATATAGCCGAGGTACTCTTACACTTAATGAAGTGTATGAAGCACTACATGCGGAAGAAAAGATGAATCTCATGGTCCTAAACGAAAGTTCAAGTTCACATGCAGAAGACCTGATTGTCCGTGGTAGACAATAGGAGAGGAGTTCTAACGGCGAATCAAAAGGTAAAAGCCCGAGCAGAAATTACAAAGATAGATCAAAATCCGGAGGAAGGTACAAGTCGTGCAAGTTTTGCAAGAAATATGGACACGACAAATCTGAGTGCTGGTGGTTAAAGAAAAAGAGAAAAGGAATAATAATTTCAAAAAGGATCAGCAGGATGGTGAAGCCAAAGTCACTATTGTTACTAAGCAAGATTTTGATGGTGATATTCTCGTTGCCTTTGTCGGTGATTCTAAAAGTGGCGACGAGTGGATTCTTGATTCAGTTTACACATTCCATATGAGCCCGAACCGTGAGTGGTTCATTGACTATGAAGTCACGTCAAGTGGATCCGTGTTAATGGGTGATAATACACCATGCAAAATTGGGCATTGGTTCTATCCAGATCAAAATGTTTGATGACACCGTTAGAACATTATCGGATGTTCGACACATCCTGTGAGACCCCGTTTTTAGCAAAACAGGAACCTTCATGTGATTACTGTACTAGTCCCATGATCAGTGGCTAGCACTCACATGTTTACAACATTCATATCACAACCACAAGATATTAAACTGATAAGCATATATTACAAGCAGAAATAATTACACAGAGTTTAATTTTTACAACAGCGGAAAAAGGGAAATTAAGAACATCAAAAGCCACGTGGTTTGCCCGCTAACCCTCAGGCAACTGACTTGGCAAACCTAGGGGAAATCGTCGTCAAATATCCCGTGCCCTGCGTGAACGTAAGAGTCGTCTGGCACTTCGCAGGTTTCGTCCTCTGAGACAGCAGATGCAAGATTGAGTACATTGGTACTCAGCAAGACTTATAGTGTTTGACAAATGCAATTAAGTAATTATGCAGGCTAATCAAGGCAGGTTAAAGGTTATTTTTCAGTTGCATAAACATTTAAAAGTATGACATAGTAGATTTAATCATCGCATTTTCAAATAGGCAATTGAATTATAAAGTGATAAGCAAGTATCCAAGTCCTTCAACCTAGTCTACCCGACTGCAAAGATCCCCGGTGTCTGTCCTTTGACACGAAAAACTAGTTGCAAAACGGTTCCCTTTTCAAACCCCTTTTTCCAGAAAATACCAAAACATTCTAGCATTGGAATGACTTCACCAAGTGTCCATAACTGCGGACGCGGCTAATCAATTAGATTTACACTCTGCAGAGGTGTACAACTTTACCCACAAGGAATGATCAACCTCATTTGCCAGGCCAGTTTACACACTTCCTTTGGTGTGTCGGCAAGGAGATCATACAGAGCCGTTACATTATCTAGACGTGGCTTTGAACCAGCCCGGGACGTTTGACCCTTGCCATGGAAACAGAAACACTCACCCAAGCCGTGGATCCATTTTCATCACACCCAACATCACATTTCTGTTCATGGCAAGGCGTACACCGTTGCATTGCTATGTAGAAACCCCTACAAGCAGACCAAACCGGAATGCCTGTGCAAATCTCCCGCCTTCCTTAGATGCAAAGCCACATCTAAACAACTTAATAGGCTAAGACCCGCCCATACAAGCCCTCGTGGTTGCACGAAATTCTTGGATCTATAGCATCCCATTGCTCAGTCCTTAATCCGACACGGGCGATACTCCACCCTAACTACGTGCAACTCCCTTTGCACCACCAGCTATTGCCAATAATCGCCCGCGTCAAAGCCATAGTTTTATTTTGGGTTTTTAACCAAAGTACCAGCAACATTTTCCAAATGAGGACCATACATTTGTTGAAAAGACTGAAAGTAAACAACAAGCAGCTTAAGTAGGTATATTATGCTAGCGGTTATACCCAAGATGACATTTAGCATGTCTAGTTCAAACTAAGGTCTGCAAGGTTCATATATTCATACAGATTGAGGTAAACCATAATTTACAGGATTAACTACAGTTCCAACCCAAATTAGCATTTCTAAGGAGAATTATCCGGATGCATAGTACATAGACAGAAACAACATAATGTAGGTAAAGTATCAGGCTCGACATGATCAAGGGGTTGCTTGCCTTGCAACTCGCTGTCTAGCTACGGATCTGGATCAGCGACGGCGTCGTCTTCCTCTTCGAGGACGTCGGATTCTGTAAGATCATGTGCTGAAAAATTGGCTTAGTGATGAAATTGGCATTGCAAAGTGGTTGTGCTCATGGCATGTGTGGTGCTTTGGCATGTGCTATTTCAGATGTTTTACTTGATATGCTTGTGATAGCATGGTAATGGTTTTGCTTTATGCAATGCACTCGTGTGAGTGGTTGCATGGATTGATGTTGAGTCAAGTCGTGGACTTGTGCTCGGAGTTGTTTCTTGTTTACTCATGTGCAGGTGTTGCTTGAGGGCGAACGTGGTCGATGACGGGACCGGAACTAGGTTCATGGAGGAACCGAGGTTGGGACTAGGTTCGAGGAGGAACTGAGGTCTTAGTGGTCAAGGATGTCATGCGGGACGTTCGGGCTAGAGAACGGTGCACATAGAGGCTGGTTAGTCACGCGAGTGCGGCAGGTGGGCCGTCCGCGTGCAGTTGTAATTGATTGGGGCAGTTTGCATGTATTGGGCTATGTTGGGCCAGATGGATATGCATGCGAACTGTTGCTCATTATAAATAGGAGAGGGCTGTCTCCTGTTTAGTTGAGAGAGCTGAGGTTTTAGGGTTTGTACTCTTTTATTGAGAGTATTGTAACCAGACTAGCAAGAAAAAATAAAGAACCAGATTTTCCTCAGCCAGTTGGACGCAGGAACCGAAATCTCCACGCGACGCTACAGTACCCACGATGCTACAGTAATCGCGCAGTTTACTGTTCATACACGGTTTGCTACAGTAATCAATTTCTGGATTTCTCTCTCGGTTTTGGTTCTTATAGATTGATTCGTTGTCTCTCTTGATTCAACAAGTTTAATCTTGATTTGATCCATCCAAAAACTTTCTAGAGTATCAACTTAGAGTTCCTGAAAGTTTCGTTGGTTAATCTTTTGTAGATTGTGATTAATCACGAAATTAGGGTTTGGTCAATTCTCGTCATAATCTATCACAGCATGCTTGCGAGTTTAATAACTTTTGATCTGTATGTCCGATCGAGCTGATTCTTTTTTTGTTAGATTCGTATTGGAATCTAGTTTCTACAGTTCAAATTTCAGGTCAATCCGACGGTTGGATCTCCGGGTATTAGCGATTTACCGAATGCATCTACTCTGTTTTGTTGAATACGAAGCAATTATTTGAGTCCGAATTGGGGTGAATTTTTAGTAGATCAAAATTTTAGTTTTAGCTTCGCGCAATCATTCACCCCCTCTGATTGCTAGTTTAGTGTATATCGATCCTACAAGTGGTATCAGAGCACGGTTTTTCTAATTTATCTTAACCGGTGATTAGATTCATGGATCGTTATTCGACAAAACCGTGTGTGTTCGATGGTGTTGATTTTCAGTTTTGGAAGGCCAAGATGGAGGCGTACATCCAAGCGCGAGGGCTTCGCAATTTGGGAGAAGGTTTACAAGCCGCTGAAGTTCACGAGAACGACAACGTCAACGACGCCAATCGCGCACATGTTGAAGCAAACAAAGAAGCGCGCAACTTGATCATCCAGGGCTTGGGCGAGCGACTTGATCGAGTAGTTCATCTTCGATCCGCATATGAGGTATGGAAATCTCTTTGTGACTATCATGAGGGATCAAACAACATCAAAGAGGTTCGCCAAGATATTTACAAAAAGAATATATGCGTTTGAGATGAAACACGGTGAGTCTGTAGATGACTTCTTTGCACGCTTTAATAAAATTCTTAGCAATTTACGTCTTTGTTGGGGTTAGCTATGACGATGCTGCTAATGCTAGACAATTGCTTGGTGCATTAGACATGTCTATTTGGGAGATGAAAGTTACATCCATTAGAGAATCAACTGTCATGAGTACACTTACTTTAGATGTTCTTTTCTCTAAATTAAAAACTCATGAATTGGATGTTCTTGCTAGGAAGAATGATCACAAATCAATTGCTTTGACCTCCCAATCTAGCATGTCTCATAATAATGCTTCTTCAAGTTTTGCTTTGTCTTTCTTATCTTCACTAACCGATGAGCAGTTGAGGAATTTAGGAAGAAGACTTGGCATCACTCTCTTCTCGCTTTAATAAAGCTTTGCGAATGTGAGAATGAGGAAGAGAGTTGATGGTGGCCCTCCAAGATGTTATCAGTGTGGTGATCTCAACCACATTCGTCCAAATTGTCCTAAACTTGCAGGTAAATCATCGAAGGAGGAGAAAGAGACAAAGTACAAGCGTCCATTCAATGACAAGAAGAAAAGGAGCTTCCTAAATAGCAAAGTTGTGCATCGAGTTCTTTCAAAGACTTGAACAAGTCAACTTGAGTGATGTAGACTCGAAAGCGTGATGAAGATACAATATCCAAAGGTAAGGCGAGACAAGACTTGACGAGCTTGTGTCTCATGGCAAGTATGGACAGCTCAACCAAGATGAACTTGACAAATGAGGGAAGCGAGGTAAATCCTTCTTACGATGAGCTTTGAGATCTTTGTTGTTCGTCTTGGTACGCTTTTAGAGAAAAGAAACAAGAAAATTAAGAAACATGATGTTTTGATTGAATCTTTGAATCTGAAATTGCTAGACTTAAATCCTTGATTCCCGATGATGATGCTTGCAAATCATGTGACTTAATTTATTCGAGCTTACTTCACTAAGAAATGTTCATGCTTCAACTCTCGATAAGCTTAGAGATGAAATTGAGAAGAATGAGAAACTTGTTGCTTTGAATTGCAAACAAATTAAAGATGCTAGTTCCTCTACTTCTAATTTGGATGAATCAACTTCTTGTTCTAAATGTTCAATTCTTGAATTGAAGTTGCATGATGCTAATGCTAGAGTTTCTCAAATGACAAATGATTTGCTCACGAATGAGGTTCTTTCATGCTCAACTTGTTGCAACCAAAAAGGAAAAGTGGACGTTTCTTGTAATAATTGTTTAACTCTTTCTCGAAAGGTTGATTACTTGGAAAAATCTTTAGAACGTTTCACTAAAGGAAAGAAAAACCTAAACATGATTTTGGATCAATCAAGGGTTAGCATTCATAACAAAGGTTTAGGTTTTGATTCTTATACTCATCATAAATCACATGCTCCCACTGTTGTTAAGGCTCTTGAAAGTGAAAATTTTGAAATTGTCAATGAGCCTAAGAAAACTGCTTTTAAGTCTCATTGGAATTTTATCTTCTACTATAATGAATGCAAATGTTGCTTCCACTTCTAAAGCTAAACATCGTGTTAAGTACACTTGCACTCATTGTGGTAGAGATGGACACTTAGTAGATTTTTGCTTTAGACTAGCCAAACAACAAAAGAAAGAAAATGCAAAGGCTAGGTCTAATTTTGAGATGTGCACGCTTTACTCCTCATTATGTGCCTAGGGTGATGCAAACACCTTTTGTTGCTAGAAACACGAGAAAGGGCAAATTTGATTTTGTGCATAAGAATACTCGTGTTGTGCCTACTACTATGTGTCGTGTGTCTCAAGATCTTGGATCCCTAAATGCTTTATTTCTAACCCTAGTACCGAGGCCTCGACATCTTCTAGTGCTATGTAGGTTTTTGGATGCGGGTTGGAGAACAGAAGCTTAGTGGATCTTGGTCTTTTGTAAGATGTGATCAAGACTTGGATGGTTCTCACCCTTGAGATGGCCTTCAAGAGGCATGTGCGATAATTCTTCACCTACTTTGTGAGCTATTTTATACACTCATATCTTTTACATTCACAGATATCTAATTGTGGTATGAGATGAGATGTTTGCTTATATGCTCATATGTATCCCCTGGCATGTTCAATTATGTTATATCTTAAATCATGCCTTTTCATGTTCAGTATTTATTTATCATGATTCATACTTATGCTTAACTGAACATACCGTGATAACTCAAACACATGTATATCATCACCTCTCTTTTGATTTCATTGGTTATTTGTTTGAGGGGGAGTTAATGGACTTTTGGTGAAAATTTATTTCGTTTGCCTAGTGAGAGGACTGTTCTTTTAGACTTTTGTTTATAAAATTAATCCCACTGGGTGACAATTTTGAAGAAAGTTTTAAGATGTTGTTTTGAGGGGGAGTTTGTGAAAACTTTGTAAAATTTTGTTAACATACTTTTATTTTGTGTGTTTCGTAAATGAAAAACAAAAAAATGAAAAACAATGAAAAAGTAATGAGCATTATATATCATACATATATGTCATTTGAAGCCATGTTTATGCTACAAGGTCATTGCAACTTCATGTTTATGCATATATGGTGTAGTTTATGTCATGACTATTTAATTGGAATGACAACTTGAATTAAATCTTGTCATGGTTGAACCTTCTTGGCTATCTTGATTCTGCTCAAAAGTGCTAAATATGAAATTTATCAAAATTAAGTGCTAAAGCTCAAAGAGTGATTGTTGGTAAATGCAAGATCAAGGTTATGTACTATCGCACTTCTTCTTTACGAGACTGCTTATCATTGCACTTTGATATGAACTTGGAAGAGGTTGTGTATGACCAAACTATGAAACCTTAAGCTTATGAAATGAGGCTTGGCATAGTTGAAAAGTAAGGCTGATGGTGCATATAATTCCTTGTAATTGTTATTGTTGCAATCAATCAATGAATCAGTTTTTCAAGTATCAATAAAGTGCACAAAATTCAATGTTTTCAGGTTTTGAGATTGTTGAGAAAGGGAGATCATGCCATGCAATAAATTGTTAATAATACTTAATTTCTAGTTATGCTTATTCTACATTGTCTATGTGTAGATTTGAGGGTGCAAGTATTTTTGATAGCATGACTTGGTGATGAATTTGCAACATTTGTGGATGACTTAGAATGCTCATTACATAAAAAATTGTCAAATTTAAAAAAAAACAAAAAGATTTTGTTTTCTCTCTTTGTGTTCTTGATGAATCCATTGTCAAAGGGGGAGAACTTTGCCACTTTGGAGAACTTTTTACATGCACTTTACACATGCACATGTTCTTGTATAAGTGATATTCAATCATTCACTCACATTATTCTTCTTAGGGGGAGATTTTTCTTATTTTCACCTAGGGAGTTTTTCACTTTATGTATTTGTCAAAGGGGAGATTTTGTGTTTGTCACTTTGGCTTTTGATTTTAGAACTTTTGATTTCAAAACTTTTCTTCCGAGATGAATGCCAATGTTCAATTCTAAGTGGTGTTGCCAATGTTTTCATCAAGGGAGATTGTAAGATCATGTCTTTGAAAAATTGGCTTAGTGATGAAATTGGCATTGCAAAGTGGTTGTGCTCATGGCATGTGTGGTGCTTTGGCATGTGCTATTTCGGATGTTTTACTTGATATGCTTGTGATAGCATGGTAATGGTTTTGCTTTATGCAATGCACTCGTGTGAGTGGTTGCATGGATTGATGTTGAGTCAAGTCGTGGACTTGTGCTCGGAGTTGTTTCTTGTTTACTCATGTGCAGTGTTGCTTGAGGGCTTAACGTGGTCGATGACGGACCGAACTAGGTTCATGGAGGAACCGAGGTTGGGACTAGGTTCAGGAGGAACCGAGGTCTTAGTGGTCAAGGATGTCATGCGGGACGCTCGCCAGAGAACGGTGCACATAGAGGTCGGTTAGTCACGCGAGTGCGGCAGGTGGGCCGTCCGCGTGCAGTTGTAATTGATTGGGGCAGTTTGCATGTATTGGGCTATGTTGGGCCAGATGGATATGCATGCGAACTGTTGCTCATTATAAATAGGAGAGGGCTGTCTCCTGTTTAGTTGAGAGAGCTGAGGTTTTAGGGTTTGTACTCTTTTATTGAGAGTATTGTAACCAGACTAGCAAGAAAAAATAAAGAACCAGATTTTCCTCAGCCAGTTGGACGCAGGAACCGAAATCTCCACGCGACGCTACAGTACCCACGATGCTACAGTAATCGCGCAGTTTACTGTTCATACACGGTTTGCTACAGTAATCAATTTCTGGATTTCTCTCTCGGTTTTGGTTCTTATAGATTGATTCGTTGTCTCTCTTGATTCAACAAGTTTAATCTTGATTTGATCCATCCAAAACTTTCTAGAGTATCAACTTAGAGTTCCTGAAAGTTTCGTTGGTTAATCTTTTGTAGATTGTGATTAATCACGAAATTAGGGTTTGGTCAATTCTCGTCATAATCTATCACAGCATGCTTGCGAGTTTAATAACTTTTGATCTGTATGTCCGATCGAGCTGATTCTTTTTGTTAGATTCGTATTGGAATCTAGTTTCTACAGTTCAAATTTCAGGTCAATCCGACGGTTGGATCTCCGGGTATTAGCGATTTACCGAATGCATCTACTCTGTTTTGTTGAATACGAAGCAATTATTTGAGTCCGAATTGGGGTGAATTTTTAGTAGATCAAAATTTTAGTTTTAGCTTCCGCGCAATCATTCACCCCCCCTCTGATTGCTAGTTTAGTGTATATCGATCCTACAGATTCTACACGTCAATCAAGCGGAAGTATAGTAAAAATCCAAATTCAGAAAGGGCGAAAAGAAGACAGACAGTAAGTCAAATAAATAATAACTGCAGAAAACAGGGGTATCTTTTGAGGGTTGGATTATAAACTTTTAAGATTTCATGATGAGAATAACTACGCGTATACAAAGGTAACAATTCTTATGATGAACAAACATGGTTTTTCTTGTAAGTTATTTATTCTTAAATTACGAATTCAAGAGGCTAAAATTGTCTAACCTAACAAAACCTAAAACATAAGTGACGAGTACTCATACAATGGGTACCCCAGCGGCCCGGAGTAACGAACGGTCGACCCATGCTCGGCTCCGACCAAAGGCCTCACGGGTCCACAAAGGACACTCGACCCCGACCTAACGAGCTGCTCCAAGGTCGTCCCCGACCTAACAGGCGTCCGACCCCCGCCACAGGTCGGACTCCCCACCGACTCCAACAAAACTGAGGCAATCTCCGCTAAGGGCCAAGTGTCAGGCCTCCGTCGGCCATCGGCCACGCGGTCTACAGACATGACCGCTCGAAGTGACCGTGCGGGGGCAAGTGGCTCCTTCCCAAGACAGCACGAAGGTTGCTAAAGTCAAGACTCTAGTCTCATCGTCGATCCACGCCAAGATGGAGATACGCTCCCCGAGGCGAGAACAAAGACGCAATATGACGCGGTGCCCGTCCAGAGCCCGCGAGAAAGCGGTCATTTGTTTCCCAATGAAGCAGCAAACTGATCTACTCGATGAGCCCACCAACCCGGTATGGGAAGAAGAGGAGGTCGACCAACCACCAAGACCGAGGGTCAGAACTCTTAGCATAGATGTCTTCATCCTTCCCTCTCCCGGCTTTCCATGTAATCCCCCCTCTGACTATATAAAGGGAGGCAGGGCCTTCTGGAGAGGGGACGGACGAACAAAACGGTCTCTCTCGCCCTCTTCTCTAGATCCCTCAACGAATAGGCTGTTTACGCTCTCACGTTCGAGCCCCTAGCTCCCGCTTGTAAACACTGTGCAGTCTTCTGCACCTAAAGCAATACGATAACATCACACGAACTGGAGTAGGGACATTCAGCCCGAACTAGTATACATCTTGGGCCCTTTAGTCTAACCATTCAAGGAAAGGGAGCGCGCGGCCCCTTAGACTTATAAATTTACTTGCCGGTGACTCGAAACCCCGACAGTAAGATAAAGGGGTTGATTGCACTTAATCTTATTAAGTTATGATACTAGTTCTGTTCATGGCTTGAAACCATTTAACCTATATCCTAATTATTTAACTTCCAATGCACATATATATACATATATATGTGTGAGTGCATTTGGCACAAGGGTTACTGCATATCTTAAAGCTAACTCAAACCAAAATTACTACTTAATCAAATTTAACCATGCTACTGCCATCCTATTATTCATGAATAAAATTTTTGTTTCTTTTATATTCCCTTAATACTATTATACATATTTGAATTCTTAGTGAATTAAAAACAAGACTTAAATGGAAAGTAATTCAAACATGCATGAAAATTAGATATTTTTATACCTTTGGGTTCCTGGAGATGTAAAGATCCCAGAAAAATTAGTTTCACTAACTTCTAAGCTTATTTGCAGAAATTTTGTATAAAGCATGTCTTTTACCTCTTTATTCTAATTTGAATTTCAAAATTACCCAGAGATGGTTTTCAAAATATTTTTGCATATTCTGAAATATCTTGATTTTACATGAATATAGAAATTTATTTCATTCAATTTGGCATTACTATGCAAAATCTATAAGCATTTGAATTAATTCGGTTTCTGAAACAAAAATGGAATTCGAAAATACGTTTTCACAGAGGGGAAAACGCCTTTCGACCCTTTGGCGCGCATGCGTTGAATCGCCCCAGCCATCTAGCAAACCGCCCCGCCGTCGGTGATCGCGACGGCGCGACCACGATCGATGGCCGTGGCCCATCTGCCAGCGAGCGCGGAGGGGAGTAGAACTACTGGCGCATGGGCCTGCGTCACAGAGTGACTGCCAAACCGGGCCCACGAGTTAGTAGCACCCTTAGGTAAGGCGACTGACAGCCGGGTCCCGATAGTCAGCGACATTAGACAGAGGTCATCGGTTCTGGGCTTGTCGCCGGCGAACTAGCTCCGCCGCGGCGGAATGAGTAGCAACACGAGCATCAGTGCGCACAGGCGCACCTAGGGGTGGTACACATTCGCCGGGGAATGGCCGGGAGGGTGGTCGGCACCGCAAGGGTGCGTGGCACCACGGCCGAGCAAGCAACAGCTCGTCGCCGGCCATCTTTTCACCGGATAAGGACTCCTAGAGCATCAGTGGGACCTAGGGCTTCTATTTCACCTGCGGGTGTAGTCGAAGAATCACTGGAGGCGGCTGCCAACGGTCGTCGGCCGCAAGGAAGAAGAATGGCGGAAGGACTGAGCTGCGGGCAAAACAAGGACAAAACCAAGATTGATCAGTACTCAAGGGGGCACGGCGAATCTCCAAGACCAAGAAATTTCAAGGATTGATGCTCATTTGGTTTACCTCACCGACCCCCCCTTTTTCGGTTTTGCCCGCCAGAGCGTGGAGAAGAAGCTAGGGAAGACGCGGGGGCTGAAGGAAATAGTAGGAGGGAAAAGGAGAGGCTCTCTATGATGAAATGATCGGTATTTATAGGCTGTCAATTGAGCTTCACAGGGTTTGAATGCCTGAAGATACTTGCGGCTCGGTTCTGTGCGCAATGGTGACTTGGCGCGATTTTTAGGGCTCACGGCAGCGCGGTATGGCTGGGGCGTGGTGCGGGAGAGCCGAGGCGCATCGTGGCAGCGACTAGCAGCTCGGGGCAGCGTGAATCGCGCTGAGACGCAGAGAGGCCGGCGAACTCTCGCGAGGGCTCGAGCTGGTCTCGGGCGAGAGAGGGAAGGAGCAAGGGAGAGCAAAGCTGGGGCTGACAGGTGGGTCCAACCCCACCGGGCAGTGAGAGAAAACTTCCAGCTCAGCTGCCAGCGCGTCGAGTTGCTTCCACGCCCGGGCCCGCATGTCAGCTAGTGGAGATCAGTTAAGTGATAATTCTGGCCGGGACAGCTCCATGTGAGCATTAAAACTACCATCAAATCACAGTAGAATTTTCTGAAACTTTTTGACCGACATCCACTAGAAGTTTTTATCTCCCAGTAAACTTTTCAGACCAAAATACCTGATAATGAGTTAATTAAAATTCTGACACTGTGTACTGTACAGAATTTGCTTTTCGGTATTTCATTTATTTAAGGGTGTAATTATTATCAATTATTTTCCAAACTTTTTATAAGAGTTTATTTTGGTATATGGATATCTCCATAAAAATTTAAAGTCAAAATATCAAGTAAATATTTTATAAAATTCTGACATGTGGATTTTCAGTTTTCAAATGTCTCTGTGTTTGAATTTTTAAAAGACTTTTTCGACATGATAAATTCTTGATATTTTTGCCAGATGTATAAACTGCTCTGAGGGTTCTATGGTAATTTTTATGGATCCTGGTAAGTTTCTATTATTTTTAATCAATTCTGACTTCACTATTTTTAGTCAAAAAGAGATGACTAAGATATTTTATTTATTCCATTTCAGCACGAAGGATTTTTACTAGATGATTTTACTGGTTTACCAGCATGAACAAGGTTTCTTGGTAATTTTTATCATTTTTACTTTTACCTCTTTACCTTCTTACCATTTTCCATTTGATAATTCTTTTAGTTGGACTTTTTCATACAAAGCATAAATCCAAGAAAAATCCAATAAAAACCAATAACACTAAGAAAACTCAGAAATAAATATATTCAAATCCAAAATATTCATTTACATTTGGTTACATTTTTCTGGATGTTACACATCCCAAATTTAAAGAGAAGTCTAATATCTCTTAGTACTCTTGATGCAAAAGGGTACAAATATTCAGGTAGAGGTGGAGTTCTGAAGGTCTCCAAAGGTTCTCTTGTTGTGATGAAGGGTGATATGAAGGCTGCCAACATATATCATCTGCATGGTACTACAATTTCAGGTAATGCTGCTATTGCCTCAAATAAATCATCTGATTCTGTTGCTACTAATCTTTGGCATATGCGTCTGGGGCATATAAATGAAATTGGCATGATAGAGTTATGCAAAAGAGGACTTCTTAATGGTCAAAGTATCGATAAGTTAAAGTTATGTTAACACGGTGTCTTCGACAAGCAAAAGAGGGTGAAATTCAACACTGCAACTCACTCTACAAAAGACATATTGGATTACGTTCACTCAGATTTGTGGGGAGAATCCGCGCTCCATCGCTTGGAGGTGCTAGCTACATGTTGACCATCTTTGATGATTACTCAAGAAGAGTGTGGCCATATTTCATAAATCACAAATCGAATGTATTTCAAACATTTAAGGAGTGAAAGATTATGATTGAAAAATAAACTGGCAAGCATGTAAAAAAGCTGCGTACCGATAATGGCTTGGAGTTCTGTTCTGGGCAATTTGAAGCTTTATGCAGATCAGAGGGTATTTTGAGACATTACACTGTTCCAGTTACTCCACAACAAAATGGTGTGCCCGAATGCATGAACAGAACCATCATAGAGAAGGTGCATTGCATGTTATCAAACTCTGGCTTATCTAGGGGTTATTGGGCTAAAGCCACATCCACTGCTTGTTATTTAATCAATCGGTCACCAAACCTAGCAATTGATAAGAAGACTCTAATTAATATATGATTTGGTTCTCCAACAAATTATTCAAATTTGAGAATATTTGATTGTCATTCTTATGCTCATGTTAACAATAGTAAATTAGAGCCTGAGCCATTAAGTGTATTTTCCTTGGTTATAAGTCTGGTGTGAAAGGCTATAAATTGTGGAATCCTGAAACTAGAAAGGTGGTTATTAGCAGAGATGTTACCTTTGATGAATCTGCTATGTTGCATGATAAGCCATCTATTAATGTTCTTGTTGAAGAACAACAGAAATCAAGCATGCAGGTGGATCATGTTATTGATTCAGGATCTACACCACAAGCCGAAAAGGAAAACATGCAGGATGTTCCGGTTATTACACAACCAACACAAAGTTCCATTGCAACCGATAGGCCTAAGAGGAATATTCAAGCACCCAAGAGGTTGATTGAAAAAGCCAATATTGTGGCTTATTGTTTAAATGTGACCGAAGAAATTGAAAGTACTGCATAACCTTCGACTTATTCAGAGGCTATCTCTTCTAGTGATTCAGAAAGATGGATGACTGTTATGCATGATAAAATGCAATCTCTTGAGAAGAACGACACTTAGGAGCTAGTCAAATTGCCAATTGAGAAAAAGGCTATTCGTTGTAAATGGATCTTTAAAAGGAAGGAAGGAGTATCACCAACCGAAGAGGTTAGGTACAAAGCGAGACTCGTTGCTAAAGGAAACAACCAAATTCCAGGTATTGATTTCACATATATCTTTTCTCCAGTTGTGAAGCATAATTCTATTCGCACTTTACTCAGCATCATGGCTATGCATAATTATGAGCTTAAGCAATTGGACGTGAAAACTGCGTTCTTACATGGGGAACTAGAAGAAGACATTTATATGGAGCAATCGGAAGGTTTCATCATTCCAGGAAAGGAGAATTTTGCTTACAAGTTAAAGAAATCTCTTTATGGTTTGAAGCAATCACCTAGACAGTGGTATAAGAGATTTGACTCCTTTATGATCTCTCAAAATTTCAAAAGATCAGATTATGATAACTGTGTCTATTTGAAGACTGTTAATGGTTCAGCTATTTATTTGCTCCTATATGTTGATGATATGTTGATTGCCGCAAAAGACAAGGCAGAAATATCAAAATTGAAGGCTCAATTGAGTAGTGAATTTGAGATGAAGGATCTCGGTGTAGTAAAGAAGATTCTTGGTATGGAAATTACCTGAGACAGACGGTTTGGAAAATTATACCTAAGTCAGAAAGGGTATATTGATAAAGTCCTTCGTCGTTTCAACTTGCATAAAGCCAAATCGGTGAGTACTCCATTAGCTACACATTTCAGACTATTTTCAGCATGCCCACAATCAGATGATGAAATTGAATACATGTCTAGAGTTTCATATGCCAGTGCTGTTGGTTCACTTATGTATGCCATTGTGTGTTCTCGCCCCGACTTATCTCACTCATTGAGTGTTGTTAGTAGATACATGGCTAATCCTTGCAAAGAGCATTGGAAAGCAGTACATTGGATTTCAGATATTTGCGGGGCACTTCTAATGCTTGTTTATAGTTTGGAAAAACTAGAGATGGACTCGTGGGTGTAGGATCAACGATAACCGACTAGAGGGGGGGTGAATAGGAGGTTTCTAAATTTTTCAACACAATTTAGAAATTACAAAGGATACTACGAAATTGAGATACAAATATGAAGAACACACTAAAGCTCTAGCAATTTCTTAAGATGCTATGTCAAACCAAGTGAAGCAAATAGACTTGTAAGCACAAAGACTATGAAGAGTATGGTATTAATGAAATGGATACTCAACAAACAAAAATATCAAACACAAATAAATAGGAGACAAAGAATTTAACCCGTGGTCTCGGAGACTTGCCGGTCTCCCCTACTCCACGTTGAGGTGACTTGAACCACGTCAAGCCGGCTCCACTCGCTTGAGCCTTCCTCGATCACTAAGGTAGTTCTTCCCCGCTCCGGGTAGGCGAACTCCGGCCTTCACAACTTGCCGGGGCTTCTCACAATCTTCGTTGAGAAGCTCACCGCGCAAATCATCAACATTTACACATTGAGTGAGATTCGACCCACGAGATCCTCAACCCCGGGGCATTCTCCGGCTTAGAATCGAATGATTACCTGGCAATCTACAATCTACCTAGCGCCTTAGTTTATGTTGAATAGGCATACCCGACTTCCAGCTAAATTGTCAAAGAAATCTATCCGTGCAACAATTCCTAGCTTGAAAGCATTCTTGGAAGCCAAAATTCGGTAGAATCAAGTCTAACCTAAGCCAAAAAGCTGCGTAGAATACTTGACTTTTCCATGTGCAAGACCACAAACTTTATTCCCCCCTAAGCTCTACGAAGGTGTTTCTGAGATTGACCTATCTTTCGAATTCGTATCCGTTGGCTAAGTACTTAGAAGCTTGGCCGCCTGTAGCCAACTTCGGACCTTCCTCCTTCGACCCTCAAGATCGCCACCAAGCCGTCTAGGAGGCGGCAACCTCCAAGAGTAATAAACCTTGATGCTAGCTTGAGGTCGAATGTCGGTTTCTAAAGGCTCAAACACTAAATGCAACACTCAATCTTGCTTCTCACACTCACAAATGGAAATTGAATGCACACAAGAGTGGAGAACACTTGCTAGAGCTCAACTATCATCAATGAGGATCAAGAGTTACTCTAGAATGCAGGTGGGGAGGTATTTATAGCCTCCACCAAACTTTCTAGCCGTTGGAGCTCGAAATCTGCAAAAATCTGTTTTTCCGGTGCTACCGCCCATGTAGGACCGGTAGCACCGGGCTCCATTTCAACGGCTAGAATAAAGGCATTTAATGCACTTGCCAGAGACCGTTACAGGGGGTCCGGTGCTACCGCCCAACTAGGGCCGGTAGCACCGGGCTCCACTTCATCTTCTTTCTTCAAAAAGACACTTCTGGAATTATAGCACGGGCTCGGGGCCGGTGCTACCGTGAGTCCGTAGCACCGAGGATATAATGGTCGGTAGCAGGGCTCCCAAATGCCCGTAAAATGTGCTTCTCTCGAATTTTTACACCGGTGGTGGTTCGGTGTTACCGATAGTCCGTAGCACCGCCTATCATGGCGGTAGCACCGGCTACTAAAACACCCAAAAACACACCCTCGTGATTTTCACATCGGTCAAGTCCGTGCTACCGATGGTCCGTAGCACCGCCTACCATGGGCGGTAGCACCGGGCTACAAAAACGCCCAAAGCCTTTCTCTGGAATTTTCACACCGCCCTATTGAGCCGGTGCTACACAAGATCCGTAGCACCGCATTGCCATGATGATAGCACCGGTTTCAGAGATTTGATTTGTTCTAAAGGATTTTCAAGATTGAAACTTATTTATCATTTGGCAACTATTTGAATATGCATTTTGAGCCTTTAAACCCTAAAAAGACATCGAGATAAGCGTCAAGATCCCTCTTAATAGTACGGCCCTAAATCTAGTAAACCGATCTTTCTTCCAAACTCCAAGATCGTCAAAAGACTAGAAAAGAGCCTTATAAATTTACCTTTTCATGATCTTGACATATTGCCGATTGGTTTGAGCCTTCCTTGGTATTTCCATGATCATTAATCTTTGAATTGACCTACTTTCAATATTCTCAACAAAAGCATTAGATCATATAACAAAGTTGTCATTAATTATCAAAACCAAAACATACCGGGTGCCTAGATGCTTTCAATCTCCCCCTTTTTGGTAATTGATGACAACCCAAAGTGATAATTTGAAATTGTTTTTAATGTGAACAATGTAAGAGAAAGTTTTGCTTCAAGGAATATTTAATCATGATATCTTTAGAACAAACACTCTCCTAGAAAAGTGCATATTTAATGGAAAGAGGATAGTTGTACATTTGAGAGAATTTGCAAAAATTTTGTGAGTTTTGTTTAAGAATAGAATGCGTGGATGAATAAGCAAATATACTTGAAGCAACAATATGATATTTAAAATTGCACAAGCAAGAAAATATAGGAACCAACCATAAGCATTATGATTACAAAAGTTTAACCATACCAACCAAGTAAAAATATCACAAACACACATTATATCACAAACACATAGTTTCTTCACTTTACTCACTTCTCCCCCTTTGGCATCAAATACCCAAAAAAAATCGTTGTAAAGCTCAAGGGGCTGGAGGAGCAGAAGGAGGAGGCGGAGTAGATGGAGGAGCACGAGATCCGGAGCGCTGATAGACGACTGGCAGAGATGAACGAAGCTCAGAGATAGAAGTATCAACTGAGTCTAGTCGACCTCGAACCCCCTCAACCATCTGTCGGGTTTGAGCCTGAGCCTCATCCATCCTAGCGAAGCCACTCAGCATTTCAGATCTCATACTGGCCAGGCTGCTCATGAGGTCATTCCTCAAACTGTCCAAGAACTGATCTGCGCCAGGCCGAGGAACCTCTGAAGCAACTGGGATCTCCTGCTGCTGAGGCTGCTGGGAGGATGACTGATCCCGCTGAGTGATTGTCTGAGGGGCTGCTTTGCGGGGTATGTAAGGCTTGTGTGCACTTCCGCACCCTCCTCTAAACCCAGTCACCTTTTTGATTATCATCATAATGAAAGGAGCAAAGTATAACCTTTTACCTTTATCACTAGCAGAGGAGACCATCTCTCTGATCATAAAATCAACCACATCAAATTTATTTTTATGGGTGATCTTGCTCATGATGTTCCAAGCATATCCTCTGATTTCGTCCAGGTTTCCACTCTTTGGATGAATAGTGACCCTTATTATTCTATTAATTAGACTGGATGAGGGAAGGAGATGCGTCATTTTACCTAGACGCTTGACTGATGCAGCTGGATCATAGAATTGAAACTGCCTGTCAAGGGGTAGAACCCTGTCACTGTGAACATTGGGATACCCACTGTGGAAAATCCCCCAAGCCTCCTCTATCTCACTTTTTGTGACCTTATGCACTGCGGCATCCGTCATCCAAGTGATTTCATCAATCGCTTCAGAGACATGCATAGTGGCATAAAACTGTCTTACTAGGTCTTCATTGTAGTCACATTTTTACTAACAAAATCTGACAATCCAGCACCATGAAACAACTCAGGGACTCCAACAAACAAAGGTATTTTTCTAATGTGCTCCCAATTTATCCAATTGTGATCAGCAAATTCCTTATTTTTGTAGATTTCATAATATGCTTTTTGCTGAAAAATGGTTCTGAACTTATCCTCAGTTGCACTTCTGGGTAGCATATATTGGTTTGCTTGTCTAAGGGAGAAAAAGGTGTCACCTTTGATTTTTCTCAGATCAATGGACGGATTAAAGTTGTCATGTTCATCTTCTGATCTTGCATTCTCATCAACGTCCATGTATTCATCATCATCTGTCTTCTCACTTCTTGATTCTGATTCAACTTGTTTTCCTTTGGACTGCTTTGAGCTACCACTAATGTCTTGCTTATTTTTCTTTCGGACTTCACGATGTCTCAAAGCAATTGGAACATCATCCTGACTGTCTGAATCTTGAGGAAGAGAAGGAGCATGACCTCGATTTGCAGCCACTTTTATGTAAGAGCCTGATCCTCTGGTCTTAGGCATGATTACTGGATATAAGAGAGGAATTCAAGGAATAAGATCAAGGTTATATGCCCTAGATTTAGAGATTTTTGTAGAAAACAGCATTTGTGTGCACATTGTCGCAATCCGGTACTACCGCCCATGCTAGATCGGTAGCACTGGCTTGTCATGTGCTACCGTCCATCTTTGGACCGGTAGTACGGACATGGAAGTGCTACTGCATGTAAATCGGTAGCACCGGTCCTTTTGAGGATGAACCCTAATTTGCCAAAATTTGCGGTTTTGAGTGATTTGATATAAGAGAATTCATCTACTAATTAGGGGATCCTTATTGCACTTGTTCCATCCACAAATTTTGAAAAAAAAGGACACAAATTTTGCTACATTCCACAAGAACCCTAAAGATAAGAAAAAGGAAACTAGGGCATGCGGAAATGAAAGATTTTTGACAAGAAAAGGGAAGGGATTTGTTACCTGAAGGGTTTGGAACTCAAGGGATTGATCTTCAAGAAGAAACAAGTTGATTTCTTGAGGATCTTTGAGTGGAGATAAAAAAGGTTCGAGTGGAGAGAGAGAAGAAGAAGAAGATGGGGCGGTGCTAAAAGGGATAAAGGCCGGTCACACCGCCCAGAGCTTAATCCCCTAAACCCGAGAAATCCGGTGCTACCGCGATTTTACCGGTAGTACCGGTCTCCGATGCTACCGCTCTTGTACGAGCGGTGCTACCGGGAACACAGTCAAAGCAGAGATAAATACTCAGAGAATTCAACATAATCAATAAAATTTAATATTTTTATATAAGACATAAAATTGCATCCAAAACTTATATAAATTTTCAAGATTTATGGCTTAATTATGATTCAACCTCAATTTTTGAAATATATAACATCATTTGAAATTCAAGATATAAGAATCATATAAAGAGCTCCCCATCAACAAGTGCTATATAAAAAAAATGAAAGACCTTCAACAAAGCAACAAAAGGAATAACCAATCAATCTTTTAAGCAAGATTCAAAGGAAAACTCAAATCACATTAGAGATGTCTATGACATTTAATTCATTCCTCAATTTACAGAACCGGGCTTCATTTAAAGGCTTGGTTAAGATATCCGCTAATTGATCTTCGATTCTAATGTGACTGATCACTATATCTCCTTTGCTAACATGATCTCTCAAGAAATGATGACGGATTTCTATATGCTTGGTTCTTGAGTGTTGGACCGGGTTGTTGGCTATTTTAATGGCACTTTCGTTATCACATAAAAGAGGCACATTTTTAAAATCTATTCCATAATCCATTAAAGTTTGCCTCATCCACAATAATTGAGCACAACAACTACCGGCGGATATGTATTCGGCTTCGGTGGTAGATAGAGCTACGGAATTTTGTTTCTTGGAGAACCAAGAAATGAGGGATCTACCTAGGAATTGGCAATTTTCGGAGGTGCTTTTTCTATCCACTTTGCAACCCGCATAATCGGAGTTCGAATATCCAATCAAGTCAAAATTAGCACCTTTAGGATACCATAACCCTATGTTTGAGGAATGCTTTAAATATCTTAGAATTCTCTTAACAGCTACTAAATGACATTCTTTAGGGGAAGCTTGAAAGCGAGCACACATGCACACACTAAACATAATATCGGGCCTAGATGCGGTGAGATAAAGTAGACTACCAATCATAGAGCGATAAAGTTTTGAGTCTACCGGTTTACCCCCCTCGTTTAGATCAAGATGCCCGTTAGAAGCCATTGGTGTCTTGATGGGCTTCGAGTCTTCCATGCCAAATCTCTTCAGCAAATCTTTCACATATTTGGTTTGACTCACGAAGGTCCCATTCTTGAGTTGCTTGATTTGAAGTCCAAGGAAGAAGTTAATTCTCCAATCATTGACATCTCAAACTCTCTAGACATCATATCACCAAATTCTTTGCAAAAGTCTTCGTTAGTAGAGCCAAATATAATATCATCAACATAGATTTGGCATACAAAGAATTCTTCGTCAATAATTTTTGTAAAGAGTGTTGTATCAACCTTCCCAATTTTGAACCCTTTAGAAAGTAGAAAATCTCTAAGTCGCTCATACCATGCTCTAGGAGCTTGTTTGAGACCATATAGCGCCTTAGAGAGTTTGTAAACATGGTTAGGATATTTAGGACTTTCAAAACCGGGAGGTTGTTCAACAAATACCAACTCGAAAATTTCTCCATTTAGAAAAGCACTCTTTACATCCATTTGAAATAATTTAATATCAAAACAAGATGCAAAAGCAAGTAAGATTCTAATGGCTTCTAATCTAGCCACAGGAGCAAAAGTTTCACCAAAATCCAAACCTTCGATTTGAGTAAATCCTTGTGCTACCAACCGGGCCTTATTTCTTACCACAAATACCATTTTCATCTTGTTTGTTTTGGAATACCCACTTTGTACCTATTACATTGTGTTCCTCGGGCCTTTCCACTAAAGTCCAAACATCATTTCGGGCAAAGTTATTGAGTTCTTCATGCATTGAATTTGCCCAATTCGGATCATCTAGAGCTTCATCTATGTGAGTAGGTTCAAAAGAAGATACAAAGGAGTAATGTTTGCAAAAAGAAGCAACGCGAGATCGAGTTTGAACACCCTTACTAACATCACCCAATATTTGATCTATTGGATGATCTTTGGAGAGCCCATGATGAATTCTTTGAGGTAGAGTATGCATTTGTTGATCACACTCCTTTTCATCCACATCAATAGGTTGAACTTGACTTGATGTAGCGGAAGTGGAGGGTTCAACTTTAGTGGATGAGGGTGTATCTTGTTTATCCTCTTTTGGTTTTATGTCTCCAAATGTCATGTTCTTCATTGCTTCTCTTAAACCTTCTTCACCTACATCATCCAAGTTTTCTTGCTCTTCTCGAGAGCCATTAGTTTCATCAAACTCAATATCACAAGTTTCTTCCACAAAACCTTTATCTTTGTTGAATACACGATAGGCTTTGCTATTTGAAGAATATCCAAGCAAGAAGCCTTCATCACAACGACTTTGAAATTTTGAAAGTCGAACACCCTTTTTCAAGATGTAGCATTTACAACCAAAAACTCGAAAATAAGAAATATTTGGTCTTCTTCCAATGAGAAGCTCATAAGAGGTCTTTTTCAAAAGACGATGCAAATAGAGCCTATTAGTTGCATGGCAAGCTGTATTAATGGCTTCTGCCCAAAAATTATCGGAGGTGCCATACTCATCAAGCATAGTTCTTACCATTTCAATTAATGTTCGATTTTTTCGTTCCACAACTCCATTTTGCTTCGGAGTGTAAGTAGCGGAAAGTTCGTGCTTTATTCCAAATTCATCACAATAATCTTCAATTTTTGTATTTTTGAACTCGGAACCATTGTCACTACGAATCTTCTTAATTTTAAAATCAAATTCGTTTTGAACCCTTTTTGCAAAGTTTTTAAAGATACCGGAGGTTTCGGATTTATCATCTAAAAAGAATACCCACGTATACCTTGAAAAATCATCAACAATGACCAAACAATAAGAATTTCCTCCAATGCTCTTATAGGTTGTTGGGACAAACAAATCCATATGTAAGAGCTCTAATGGTCTAGATGTGGACATGATACTTTTTGAAGGATGAGAACTAGCAACTTGTTTTTCGGCTTGACAACCACTACAAAGTCTATTTTTCTCAAACTTCACATCTTTCAAGCCCACAACTAAATCATTTTTGAAAAGCTTTTTGAGTTGGATCATCCCAACATGAGCTAGTCTTCTATGCCATAACCATCCTAGGGATGTCTTTGCAATTAAGCAAGTTTGAAGGCATGACTCATTTTAGGTGAAATCAACTAAGTATAAGTTTCCAAATCTAAAACCTTTGAACACTAAAGAATTATCATTTTCTTTAGAAATCACTACACCATTCTTAGAAAACATGCAAGAAAGACCTAGATCACAAATTTGAGCAACCGATAACAAATTAAAATTTAAGGTTTCTACCAAAGAGACATTTGAAATAGAAAGGTCATTTGAGATAGCAATTTTACCCAAACCCAATACCTTTCCTTTACTATTGTCACCAAATGTGATCTTGTCGTTTTGCCCATTTCCTACTTCAAAGGTGGTGAACATCTTCCGGTCACCGGTCATATGTTGAGTGCATCCACTATCCAACACCCAATGCCGTCCGCCGGTCTTGTAGTTCACCTACAAAAGAGAATCAAGTTCTTTTAGGTACCCAAATTTGTTTGGGTCCTTGGAGGTTAGCAACCAAGGCTTTGGGCACCCAAATGGCATTCTTTTTACGGCCAAGTATAGGAGTGCCAACAAACTTAGCAATTATTTTGCCAACACTATCTTTCTTAAGAACATAACAAAAGTCATAAATGTTATTTTTAGTTGTTTTATCCAAAAGGCAATTGTTTGCTAGATGCCCTACCTCATGACATTTGTAACAAAACTTTCCATTTGATTTAACAAAACGAGGAGCTTTGTTATTAATCTTTTTGCCCTTCTTAGGAACATATCCTAGTCCTTCTTTATTGTAGGAGCATCTTTGGCCATTCAAGATTTTATTTAAAGTGTCTTTACCCTTGAAACATCTATCAAGACTTTTACTAAGTTTGTTTACTTGTTCCTTAAGTTCATTATTTTCTACTACTAGGTTTTCATAGCATGAAGTAGAACTAGAGCATGATATTGATGGCATATCAAATAAATCATCACAAGAGGTAGATATGCTAGTTTTTGATATACAACACGAATCTATTTCTAAGCAAGATATATCATCAATAATTTTGCAACTTATTCCTATATCATTTTGAGGCTTTGAAAGGTCCTTAGCAAGAAGAGTCTCATGAGCTTCCATTAGCTCCTCATAAGAGTCTTTGAGAGAAAGATATTCTTTTCTCAAAGCTTTATGTTTAGACTTTTCTTTTCCAAGATACTCATTCAAGTCCTCAAGCATATCCATTAATTCATCATAGGAGGGTTCATCATCATTTGTGTTTACCTTAAAATCTCCTTTAGCCATAAGACATAAGGGAGTGACGAAAGGTGATGAGGTCTCCTCAATAGCAATTCCGGCAAGACCCTTCTTCTTTGGAGGAGTATCATCCTCGGAAGAGTCGAAGTCCGAATATTCTTCCTCGGAGTTCCATTCTCCAATGTAAGCCTCGTCTTTCCCATCTTTATTCAACTTCTTGAAGAGCTTCTTCTTCCCATGAAAAAACTTCTTCTTCGGAGGGGACTTGTTTTTGTCGTCCCTTTTCTTTGGACATTTTGAGGCAATATGTCCCTTCTCATCACATTCAAAGCACCGGATATTAGCATATCGATTGGTGCTAGAGTATTGTCCCTTCTTGAATTTTTGAGGAACACTTGTGCTTGAACGTCTCTTCATAAATTTTCTCATTCTTCTTACAAGAAGAGCCATTTCCTCCTCAGTGTCTTCGTCATCATCGGAGTCATTGAGCATCTCATCACTTGACTCCGCCTTTGCTTTGAAGGTGATGTTCTTCTTCTTCGAAGAGCTTTGTTCCAAAAGCTCTTCCTTGTCCTTCTTGTAAAGCTCATTGGTTATGAGATTTCCAAGAAGTCCCATTGGCGTCATTCTTGGTAATTCCGGTGAGTTGAGAAACAACGTCACCAAGGTCTCATATTTTTCTGGAAGAGCCCTAAGCATCTTACGAACAATGTTAAAATCGGTTAGTGATGCTCCAAGGTCCTTGAGCTCATTTACTATGTTGTTCAACCGTGAATACATCTCATTGATGTTTTCATGAGGCAACATAATAAAACTCTCATATTTGATTCGAAGCATATGCAATTTGGCTTCCTTGACCGAGGATGTCCCCTCATGAATTTCCGAGAGGGTTGTCCAAATCTCATGAGCGGTTTCAAGATTGCTCACTCGATTGAACTCATCCGCGTTCAAGGCTCCAAAAAGAGCATTCATAGCTTGAGCATTTAGATGAGTGTTTCGCTCCTCTTGGTCATTAGTGAGTGTGGGATTAACCACCGGAGTGAAACCCTCAACTACAATCCTCCATATGCTTGGACTCATGGCCTTAAGATAAACGGTCATGCGAATTTTCCAATAAGCATAATTTGTACCATCAAAAAATGGCGCCTTGCCTATTGACACCCCATCGCTAGCCATCCTTACTCTCTAGGCGGTGAAGCCCCAAAAGAGAGTCCAAGCTCTGATACCACTTGTAGGATCAAGGATAACCGACTAGAGGGGGGTGAATAGGAGGTTTCTAAATTTTTCAACACAATTTAGAAATTACAAAGGATACTACGAAATTGAGATACAAATATGAAGAACACACTAAAGCTCTAGCAATTTCTTAAGATGCTATGTCAAACCAAGTGAAGCAAATAGACTTGTGAGCACAAAGACTATGAAGAGTATGGTATTAATGAAATGGATACTCAACAAACAAAAATACCAAACACAAATAAATAGGAGACAAAGAATTTAACCCGTGGTCTCGGAGACTTGCCGGTCTCCCCTACTCCACGTTGAGGTGACTTGAACCACGTCAAGCCGGCTCCACTCGCTTGAGCCTTCCTCCATCACTAAGGTAGTTCTTCCCCGCTCCGGGTAGGCGAACTCCGGCCTTCACAACTTGCCGGGGCTTCTCACAATCTTCGTTGAGAAGCTCACCGCGCACGATCGCCACCAAGCCGTCTAGGAGGCGACAACCTCCAAGAGTAATAAACCTTGATGCTAGCTTGAGGTCGAATGTCGGTGTCTAAAGGCTCAAACACTAAATGCAACACTCAATCTTGCTTCTCACACTCACAAATTGAAATTGAATGCACACAAGAGTGGAGAACACTTGCTAGAGCTCAAATATCATCAATGAGGACCAAGAGTTACTCTAGAATGCAGGTGGGGAGGTATTTATAGCCTCTACCAAAGTTTCTAGCCGTTGGAGCTCGAAATCTGCAAAAATCTATTTTTCCGGTGCTGCCGCCCATGTAAGACCGGTAGCACCGGGCTCCATTTCAACGGCTAGAACAGTGCATTTAATGCACTTGCCAGAGACCGTTACAGGGGATCCGGTGCTACCGCCCAACTAGGGCCGGTAGCACCGGGCTCCACTTCATCTTCTTTCTTCAAAAAGACACTTCTCTGGAATTATAGCACCGGGCTTAGGGCCGGTGCTACCGTGAGTCCGGTAGCACCGGGATATAATGGTCGGTAGCACCGGGCTCCCAAATGCCCAGAAAATGTGCTTCTCTGGAATTTTTACACCGGGTGGTGGTTCGGTGCTACCGATAGTCCGGTAGCACCGGCCTATCATGGGCGGTAGCACCGGGCTACTAAAACACCCAAAAACACACCCTCTGTGATTTTCACACCGGGCTGAAGTCCGGTGCTACCGATGGTCCGGTAGCACCGGCCTACCATGGCGGTAGCACTGGCTACAAAACGCCCAAAGCCTTTCTCTCGAATTTTCACACCGCCCTATTGAGCGGTGCTACACAAGATCCAGAGCACCACACTGTCATGAGATAGAGCACCGGTTTCAGAGATTTGATTTGTTCTAAAGGATTTTCAAGATTGAAACTTATTTATCATTTGGCAACTATTTGAATATGCATTTTGAGCCTTTAAACCCTAAAAAGACATCGAGATAAGCGCCAAGATCCTCTTAATAGTACGGCCCTAAATCTAGTAAACCGATCTTTCTTCCAAACTCCAAGATCGTCAAAAGACTAGAAAAGAGCCTTATAAATTTACCTTTTCATGATCTTGACATATTGCCGATTGGTTTGAGCCTTCCTTGGTATTTCCATGATCATTAATCTTTGAATTGACCTACTTTCAATATTCTCAACAAAAGCATTAGATCATATAACAAAGTTGTCATTAATTATCAAAACCAAAACATACCGGGTGCCTAGATGCTTTCAATCTCCCCCTTTTTGGTAATTGATGACAACCCAAAGTGATAATTTGAAATTGTTTTTAATGTGAACAACAGAAGAGAAAGTTTTGCTTCAAGGAATATTTAATCATGATATTTTTAGAACAAACACTCTCCCTAGAAAAGTGCATATTTAATGGAAAGAGGATAGTTGTACATTTGAGAGAATTTGCAAAAATTTTGACAGAGTTTTGTTTAAGAATAGAATGCGTGGATGAATAAGCAAATATACTTGAAGCAACAATATGATATTTAAAATTGCACAAGCAAGAAAATATAGGAACCAACCATAAGCATTATGATTACAAAAGTTTAACCATACCAACCAAGTAAAAATATCACAAACACACATTATATCACAAACACATAGTTTCTTCACTTTACTCACTTCTCCCCCTTTGGCATCAAATACCCAAAAAAAATCGTTGTAAAGCTCAAGGGGCTGGAGGAGCAGAAGGAGGAGGCGGAGTAGATGGAGGAGCACGAGATCCGGAGCGCTGATAGACGACTGGCAGAGATGTTATTGCTCAAGGTGACATTAAAGTTAGCAAGATAAGTACGCATGATAATCCAGCAGATATGTTGACAAAGCTAATTCCAACCGCTAAGTTTGAGCTTTGCTCAGACTTAGTTAGTATCACTCAGTAGTGCTTTGGACTTGTGGCACACAAGGTGTTAATGATGATTTGTTTCGAGGAGAGAGTTGTTTTATATTTTGGCTACAAGAGGAATTCATCTCAAGGTGGAGATTGTTGAGTTGGAGTATGATACAAATTCCTACTTTATCTCTAATTAACTACTCTATCTCTAATCTGATTTGTACAACTATAAATATGACCCTGTAGACTAGGGCAAGAGCAAGCGCTCCATTGTAAACATCTACTCATATAGTGATCCCATTCGAGCGCTCGTGGTTTTTTCCCGCAAAGGTTTTCCACGTAAAAATTCATGTCTCTTGCTTTTTATTTTCTACGCATTATTTGCAACATGTTGAATACCCAAGCAGCTGGCTACTACCGAAATGACCTCCTGGAGCTTTTGGCAGGAACCACATTCATTTACAATTCAGCACATATTTTTGTAGAAATTCTCCAAGTTAAGAAATTTAATTTGTTCGAGATGTATGACATCGACGCTCAAATCCCGCTACTTGATCCATTTTTGTGACGTTACAATGTTGAACTCGTTCAACAGCACTAGAGGTGGGCATTCGGGCTGTACCTTTGTGGGTTGGCCCGAGGCACGGCCTCAAGACCCGATCCGTAGCACGACCCGGCATGATGTGGGCCGTGTCGGGCCGTTCCATCACTATTCGTCGGGCCTTGCCGGGACGAGGATCTAGGCACGGTGGGTGGCACGGCCCGGCATGCCCGTCTGGGCCATGTCTGTGCAGGCCCGGCATGGAGGCTGGACGTCGGGCCCAGAGCACGCCCGACACGGCAGCGGCACGCCCGGGCACGGGGCATGTCCGGCATGCGGCAGGGGCACGCGACCCTTCTCGTGCAACCGCCTCGCATATCGCCTCACGATGTGCCACTTAATGTGTCACCGCTGCCTCGAGCCTCGCACATCGCTGTCGTGCCCGCCGCCTCGCGCGTCGCGAGGAGGGGAGGGAGGAGGAGGGTCACATGGAGGCTGAGCGGGAGGAGGAGGGAGCAGGCGGGGGCGTGGCAGTGTGGGGATGGAGGGGAGCGGCTGGCGGGGGAGGGGAAGCTAGGAGGGGAGGGAGGGGAGCGGCGGGGCGAGGCAGGTGAGGCCACCGAGGGGGCGTATCGAGTGGGGCGGGGTCCGACAGGAGGGAGGGGAGTGGTCAGGGAGGGAGAGGAGTGGCGGGGGAACCGAAGGGGCAGGCGGGGAGTGGGGGGATCGAGGGGGTAGGCGGGGGAAGTGAGGGACCAGAGGGGTCGGGTGGGGGCCCGCCACGCGGAGGAAAAAGGAAGGGAGAGAGAGGGGAAAAAGAGGGGGAAAGAGAAAAAGAAGGAAAAAAAAAGAAAAGATTAAAAAAGGGGAAATGGAAAATAAGAAAACAAAATAAAATCATAAAATTCAAGTAATTAAGTAAAATTATGGACGCTTACATATTTGGGATGCTCAGGATGGGGACTTGTTGGGATGTTTAAGGGCATGCTTGTTTGTGCCATAGAGGGGAAGAAGAATATCACCACCGACAACCAGAATTTAAGAAACAACAATCGGAACTTAAGTTCCGATTGTTGATGTTTTATTCGAAAGGGCCAGACCTATATATAAAGAAAGTAATCCAATTTTTATTCTTGTGTTTGTTATAAGAAAGAAAAATGGGGAAGAAGAAATAGTTTTTTTATTTATTGCAACATGCTCGTTGATTCCTACCACTTAATCTTAATTTATTGTATCTTCCCGATGTTTCTCTCTCCCTCCGACTCTCTAGCTCACTCTCTCAGTACCTCTCTCCCTCTGACTCTCTATGTCACTCTCTCCCTCCGACTCTCTGTATCACTCTCTCTGGCTCACTCCCACTCTCTCAGTCCCTCTCGCCTCCGACTCTCTACGTCACTCTCTCTAGCTTACTCTCACTCTCTCAGTCCCTCTCTCCCTCCGACTCTCTATGTCATTCTCTTCCTCTAACTCTATGTGTCACTCTCTCTAGCTCACTCTCGTCTCTCAGTCTCTCCCTCCCTCCGACTCTCTATGTCACTCTCTCTGGCTCACTCTCACTCTCTCAGTCCCTCTCTCCCTCTGACTCTCTATGTCATTCTCTCCCTCCGACTCTCTGTGTCACTCTCTAGCTCACTCTCGTCTCTCAGTCCCTCTCTCCCTCCGACTCTCTATGTCACTCTCTCTGGCTCACTCCGACTCTCTCAGTCCCTCTCTCCCTCCAACTCTCTATGTCATTCTCTCCCTCCGACTCTCTGTCACTCTCTCTAGCTCACCCTTATCTCTCAGTCCCTCTCTCTCCCTCCGACTCTCTATGTCACTCTCTCTGGCTCACTCTCACTCTCTCAGTCCCTCTCTCCCTCTCCTCAGTCGGCACTGCACCTAGCTCTCTCCACTCCTATCACTGCTCGCTCGCTCATCGCTCTCTCTCTCGTCGTGGTAGCTTTTTCTTTGTCTTTCTTGCTAGTTGTGCCGCACTATCACCAACATCGTGGTACCTTCTCTTTTGTCTTTCTCGCTAGTTGTGCCGCACTATCACCCACATCATGGTAGCCTCTCCTTTGTCTTTCTCACTGCGCAACCACCCTCTGCCTCCCTCGACACCACGCTCCCCACCTCCGCCATCCTCTCGTCCTCCTTCCCTATCAACCCCGTCGACCACCACAGATGTCTCACCCTTTCAATCCAACTGCGGTGACCCCATCAACCGATGCTCCTTTCCTCTCGTCAGAATAGTGCAAATGGGTCGGGCCTGGACCGGCACGGCACGAAGTAGTCACAAAGCGCAAATGGACCGTGCCTAGGCTCGCCGAAGGCAAGCCGGGCTGGCACGGCACAGTACGGTCGGCATGACGGGCCGTTGTGGCCCAGCACGGTTCAGACACGATGCACGATAAACCTGTGCCAGCCCAACCCGGCCCGACACGACACCTACCTCTAAACAGCACAATGAAAAAGCTAAAGATGCGTAAGCTCCGAATCCTATCAATTACTAAAGTAAACAAAAATTGCAACAAAGTCGCACAAATCCTAGCCAATCAGTTGAACACATCTTGATTCCTGCGCATGTTAAAGGCTTAAAGCTGGATTGGAAATTCGAATCATGGGCTCATGGCAACAGAACTTTGCTTTGCCGGTGACTGACGTACTGATAAAACTGTAGCCGTGGCTAGTGGACAGTGAACTCCACAATCGTCAGCAAGAAGCGACCCAGTTGGCCACACGTGAGTTGGTCAACACTGTCCGTCTGAGTTACGTTACAGGATTTGCCACTTTTTTCTAATTTCTATTGCACGAATCCCGTATCTTAAATAGGTTCGGATTCGATAAATTTGATTCACGATTCGAAGGATTTATGATGAATCTGATAACTATGGTTCTTGTTGGCCGTGGACAAGCACACAAGAAGAAAGATGGAGGGAGGAAGTGGCCTGACTAATTCCTGGGCATTGGATGGATTTTGAACGGCTTGGATGGCCATACAGCTAAAGTTGTAGTCACACTTGCAGTAGCATAGGATCCTAGTCCTAACTAAGAGGTTTGTTGGCCTTCCATCTTTCCTGCAGAATCAATGTACCTTTTGCTTTTCCATACGAAATGAAGCTCCAAAAAAGCATTTTTTTTTGAGGAATGGAGGGGTAGCAGTAGACACATGCACAAAGCCATTCCCATTTTTGGCAACTGTACTGTACTAAGTAAGTTTGCTTGTTCACAAAAATTACGAACAGATCCTATATTTTAGTGTTCAGCCACACCTATTTTATTTCTCTCTTCGTTCTTTATTGCATGATATCGCAGAATCCGTGCCTTCAAATATGCTATAGTTTGACCATCAATATGTTCGAAACTATATAGATTGACTATATAAAAATTATATCATTAGATTTTTCATTAAAAATATTTTTATAATATTATAATTTTATTAATAACGTTCAAAGCGGATACTTTAAAAGTAAAAAAAAACGTCAATGAAAAAGAACAGAGGGAGTATTAATCAAAGACCAGCTAGACTCGTCCAACGTCAACCCATTGCCATCCCTGTTTACCAACGGGAATGATCTAACCAAGAGGGATAATTTTTTACCCTTTGAATCAAAAGCTTTGCCGCTCGATCGTTTTCTTTCTTTTTCTTTTTTCTTTTCGAAAAAGCCTTTGCTTGTCCATAAAAACGGAAGCTTGAAAGATTTTCATAAAGTTGTCCTAACTGACCTGAGCAAATTTGCTCCAAAGCTCTCGATATGTACAACACCATTCCCATCTTTGCACGGCCAAACAAATTTGCTTGTTCCATCAATCATCTTCTCCCTCCACATTCCCCTTTCCTTTTCCCTACTCACTTCTTCTACCCATTCTTCTCACTCTAACAAAAAAAATTAAAATGAGAACATTTAAACTTTGAAAATTATAAATAGGAAGTTCCAATTCGAAAAAAATTCAACTCAAATTTCAAAACTAAAAAAAATAAAAAAAATTCAAATCAGAAAGTTTCAACTTGGGAAGTTTAAGTCAAAAAAGTTTCAACTCAGAAAGTTTTAACATGAAAAGTTTTAAATCAAAAAATTTCAAATCAGAAAATTTCAACTCGAAAATTTTCAAATTGAAAAGTTTACACTCAAAAAACTTTTGATTCAAAAGCTTTCGGTTTGAAAAGTTTTAATTCAAAAAACTTTTGTTTCAAAAAGTTTCGATTCAAAAAACTTTTGTTTCGAAAAGCTTCGATTTAAAATCCAAGTTGGAAAATTTTCTACCAAAAAATTTCAAATAGAAAAGTTTTAACTCAAAAAATTAAATACAAAAATTTCAAATTTGAAAGTTTCAACTCAAAAAACTGTAAATCGAAAAGTTTCAGCTCTAAAAACATTTAATTCAAAAACTTCTGAATCAAAAAGTTTCTATTCAACAAGCTTTCGGTACGAAAAGTTCGCTTAAAAATCTTTCAAAAGTTGTTAAAAAGTACTTGTTTTCAAAAACTTGAGAGGAAAATTTGAAAAACAAAACTATTTTGAGTTTGAGAGGAAGAGAATAGAGGAGGAAAGATGATGAAGGAGGTGATACTATTTATCATAAGGGGAGTGCCTTTAAGGTAGAAGAAAAGTGGGGGAAGAACGGAGGTGATGCCACTTGTCACAAAGAGAGAGCCTTTGAAGGGGATGTCGTACTGTAAGGCCCCTATTTTTGATAAATAAATACCAAAAATGGATACCATGTGCATACAGTACTAGTCCCATGATCAGTAGCTAGTATGCACAAATACAAATTGATATCACAGTCATACACAAACTTTATTACACAGCGGAAGTAAGATTACATATTATTTTTACAATACCAAAAGTAAAAGCTGCGGTGGAGACAAATTCTTGTAGTATGCCTTTTAACCCATTGTTCCACAGCAAGCGACAAGGAAAATCCTTAGATAAATTCATCGATAAATTCCCGTATCCTGCATCAACGTAAGAATCGTCGGGGAAATCTGTTTCTTCACCTAAAAACATCAACATTGGCAAGTTGAGTACTTACGTACTCGCAAGACTTATGCAAATCCTAAGATACATGCAGGCCATTCCAATGAAAGGCTATTAAGGTTAATTTGCATAAAGCTCGTTTGAAATGTAAATACAGAATAATAGATTGCAAAATGGAATTTAAATAAAAGCAGTTTAATATTGAAAGTGATAGAATGTAAGCATCAATAAATCACGAATGTTTGGGTATACTGATCATACTTAAAACCATTTCCTTCCGCACATAGCGGAAATGACTAACACGTGGTAGAAACCACTTTTTATGAAAATAAGCAAAACTGCTAACTATGTGATGACTTTACCAAGTGTCCATGACCGCGGACGCGGCTAATCGATTAGTTTTACACTCTGCAGAGGTATACTGACTTTCCCACAAGACATGACTGACTCTTTAAGCAATCGATATTTGCACACTGCCTTTGGTGTGCCGCAGAGAGTCATGTTATAACCGTTACATTATTTAAACCTAACTTTGCACCAGCACGGTGACGATAAACCCATTCTGTGGTGTAAGAACTCAGAGCATAGAAATGATGGAACTACCCACAGTATGGCATACACCGTTATATTGGTAGACATTTAATCCATGATCACCTCAGTGTGGACGTCCCGTCGAGCAATTCATTAAGAAACACTCGTACTACTCCGGCCTTCCAAGTGCAAAGCTAGTTTTAAATAACTTAATAAGTTAGAGCTGTCCCATACCAAAGACTTGTGGTTGTATGAATATTCTTGGCCCGAAAACAACTCATAGTTCGGTCCTTAATCCGACACGGGCAATAATCTCCACCCTACACTACGTGCAAAGACATGCACAACCGATTATTGCCAATAATTGCCCGCATCTAAACCATAGTTTTATTTTCATTTTCCAACCAAATACCAACCACAAAAATAGTCATACCCATTTAAATGTCATATCCAAAGTCTTTAATCATTTCACAGTTTTATCTTCATTTAGCTTTGGCTAAGCATTTCACTAAATGTGAGTAACCCAGATTGACATTAAATATTGTCTAAGCTATTCTAGGGTTTTCAAGGTTCACAATTTTCTACTTATCAAGGAAGTTCTATAAGTCTACTGGTACAATTACCATTACCCGAAATATAGCAGACTTTAACAAAATAAAGTATGCAGTAAAACATTTAATGAAAACATTTATAAAACTGGGATCAATATGATCAAAGGGGGTTTGCTTGCCTTGTTGATTATCCTCGACTTCAAACTCTTGGTCGTCGAATGTACCGGATTCGTCGGGTTCTACACGTCGTACGGCAACATATAACAAATACCAAATTTCAATAGAGCCAAAAAGAAATCAGATGGAAATATTCAAATAAAATGATTTCACAAATTCAGGAATGATTACATGAGTTATTTGTTCCCATTTACAATTTTAAAGATTTAGTTTAATTAAACCATTATGGTATTATTTACTACCCATTTTATAACTTAAATTTTTCTTACAACACACCCTAAGTATTTTTACATATTCTGGTTTCTGAGATTACATGGATTCTAATAAAATTTATTTTACTAAATTTGGAGGTTATTTGCAAAATTTTCATGAATGACATATTTCTAACCTTTCTTTTGAATTTGACTTCGAATTTCAAATAAAATTCAATTTTGAAATATTCTTTCATATTCTGAATCTACTGAATTTTATATGAATTTAGAAATTTATTTCATCGAATTTGGTTAAATGATTCAAAAGTTATAGCTAAATGAATATCTAGGTTTTGAATAAATACGAAAATCGGAAAAGCGCGAAAATGGAAAGTACGCTTTCACAGGAAAACGCGCTTTCCTTTTTGGCGGAACATGCTACCGAGGCGCCGACAGTGGGCCCATCGGTCAGCGACCAATGCTGTATTGCTGTGGCCGACGCCACGGTCTCACATGGATCGCATTGCTTGCGAGGTGTCAAAGCGGGTCCGCATGTCGATGACGACGCGACGGCGCAGACGCGATCGACCGGCCGGGCCCAGATGGCGTGGCGAAGACTGGCGCTTATGCGCGTCGACGCGCCCGGCCCGCTGGCGACGACCAGAGCAGAGCTGCGGCTAAGCGAGCTCGCCGGCGACGAACCGGTGGCCGGAGGCACGGAATCGATTCCACTCGAAGCTTGCGCATCCGTGCGAACCAGTGGACGGTCGCGCGGCGATCGAGGCGGCCGGAAGGCGGATTCCACCGGCGAGGCGGCGGCGGCGGCGGAGTTCGCCGACGGCGAGCGAGCCTCCGGGTGGAATGGGTTCCACCCTGAGGTTCAGGGCATCCGTGCGCACACTTTGGTGGCGGCGCGGTGGCCTGAGGGGCTCTGCAGCGGCATGCCACCGTGCGAGGGCGGCGGCGGCAATGGCCGAGCGGCGGCGACGCAAAACTAGAGTTAACCAAGCTTCATTTTCACTCAGGTGAGCACCTGCGCGACTCAAGGAACCAATTTCATCAATCGCTTTGAAGAATGAATGAAGGAGGAAGGCTCTCACCGTGCGCGGGCGGAGGCGGAAGAAGAATCGAGTGCGTGGCTCGCCGGGAAGAAGGGCCGGTACGAGGCTTGGGACGAGTTCCTGGAGGTGTTAGGGTGCTTGGTCGAAGGAATTGGGTTGGAATGGAGTGAGGCGGAAGATTTGAAGTTTTGCCCTCTTTGCGGTTTTTGCCGTCGCCGGGGAAGAAAGCCAAAGCAACGGCGGGATGGTTGGCACAGAGGCTAGCTGGGTCGGCTGCGACGAGAGGGGAGGCTTTTATAGAGGCTCGAAGGCGGTTGGGCGAAGAGGGCGCGCGAAAAACCGAGAAGCGCGTCAGCGGGAGAGAGGAGAGAGAGGGGAAGAAGAAGGCGCAGCGAGAGGCTGCCGCTGGGGCCAGATGGCAGCGGCTGACGATTGAGCTGTCTCACCGATGACCGGGCCCACATGTCAGCGAGAGTGAAAAAGAAGTCCGAGAAGACTCACGACCGAACGGGATAAAAATGGGGTTTTTGACAGTCAAAACGACGTGAAATTTTATAAAATTTTTACCATAGGTCGGCAAGGATATTACCAGCCTCCTGAAAAATTTTCGATATTTTATGATGCATGCAGATTTTTATAAAATTCTGACATTGCAACAGTTGCTGCATTGCCCATTCGGTTTTTCTTTTAATTTGCGATTTAAATGAAATGATTATTTTACAAAACTTTTTATTACGGTTTTAAATGATATTATACACCTTATTTAAAAATTACAGACTTTAATTATTATTATTTAAATTTTAAAAATTCTGACATTACTGTTTTCCAGATTATTTACTCACTGTTTTTGAATTTTAAAATTATAAAATGAATTAATAAATTCTTGATATTTTTACTGAAGGTTGATACTGTTTTGATGTCGGCAAGATAAAAATATTGGGTCAGGATGACTTATAGATATTTTTACCAAATTGTTTTACCATTTTACCCTGAGATATTCACTCATGATTATCTTTGATTAATTGTTATTTTTATTAATCCAGCTTACCCACCGACTTAAGCAAGCTGAGGAGAGCCCTCAGATATTTTTGGAGGCTTTGGAATTTTTTTTTTGAATTAACATTTTTACTTTTTACCATTTTCTATTTACCATATTCTTTGTTTCACTTTCTTGCATTAAAGAAAAGCCAAAAGAATACACAGAAAATCCAGGAAATTCAGAAATTTCGAAAATAATACACAAAAGATTTTTATTTCATTTTTCTTTATTTTATGATTTTTGAGGCTGTTACACGTACCACTTGTCACAAGAAGACAACATCCTCACCAAATCTTTGATGAGGGTGACATTAAATTAGCAATTCCCAAAAAGGATTAGGCTTCATATCCACTGTATTTTTTGGATAGCCATCATTAGTGATATAGTAGGAATCTCCGTCCTAATTGTTCAAATATATTTGGACTATATCTCGCAAATCCGAATCTATCTCTAGTGTGCTTCTACTATAAATATGGCACCTCATTGTACAATAGAATCAATCTAATAAATAGAGAAGAGTTTTTGCCTCTCTATATCGTGTGTGCTCCCCGTAATTGTTCTTATCATTTGATAGGTGCATTGTGTTTGATCTGTGGCGGTCATCATTGTTTTACAACACGTTATCAACATGAAGCTCCCTGAGGCCGATCAAGATCGTCTGCCTACATCAATCTACACTATATCAAATTTCGACCGGCATCAAACGATTAATCTATTTCAAGTCGTACGTAAGTTCGAAGCATGTAAGTAAATCGCACTTGAACGGTCCTATAATTCCGCAGATTAATTTCCTTAATTACATAGATAGTCGTACTGGATTAATCTGATCAGCAAATTAGGGTTTCTTGAGTTGCTATTGTTTATCAAAATATAACAATAAGAAAGGGAGGATGGCGCAGGGCCACGCCTCGTGCCTGTACCTCATCGCCGTCGACCGTGCTTGTTGCATTGCCGTCGGCTGCGCCCAAAGTCACCGCCGCTCGGCTAGCACTAGCTGGGCCCGCCGAGCCACCTGCATCGCAATGCTCGCCCCGACTACTGCTCCGCCGTCGTGTGCCCGCACTGCATCAACTTCTGAAAATTGATTGATAATTAGCAGAAAATTGCTAGAAATTTTTTAAATAATTATTTACTGAATAGATATAGACCAAATTTTACTGATTCAACGATAAGAATGAAGAATAATATTTTACCAACTGTTTTTTTAACGAACTTGCAGGAACACTGCTACTTTCCATTTGAGAAGAATAGAAAAGTTACGTACTTAGAGTTCTCCACATGCGGGTGAAATCTCAGTTAGGGCTGATACAGGGACCCTGTGAGCAACAAGTGACCAAAATCACATATGAACAGAGCAACATCGCACTGTCTTTGAAGTAGCTTTGTAGTAGCTTTCTTCGTTGTTCCGTTAGATTTCCGATTGCACGCCTTCCTCCAGGACCTTTGTTTCTGTTAACACCATCTTCGAAGTTGAAGTTTACCAGAGTTGCAGCATGGCGTTTGTTTGGTGCTTGAAAGCCTTGTTCGCCATTGCAGGTTCTAGTCCAGGATTCCGTTGATGTACTTGCTATTTGCTCTTTGCCTTAATAGCTTTCCCTCGCTGGCCATTTGTCTGGATCACCAGTAATGTGATATGTTGGTCAGGAATTAGTGAACCAACTTGCATACGTTCAGATTTCTGACTGCGTTGCTGTGATGAAAACGTTGATAGCATTTTAATGGTACCTGACTGCTGCAGCCACACGGTTTGCCTTAATAGCATTTTATGTTAGAAGTAATCTTGTAATTAGGTTAGAAGTTTTGATAAGAATCTGTTTAGGATAAGGAGTCTGATTAGAATAAGGAAGTAGAATCCTATTCCGTTTATGAGGGCTGTAGTTTTGGGTATAAATTCAGGGGTAGGCCTGAGTTTTGTAAGAGAACAAAGTGAGAAGTAATACAAGAGAAAATTATTCCAAAGGTTTTGGTGTTCTGTTCTAACATTTTAATGAGCTGTTGTGGTGAGCATTGTTTGCAGATGGCTCGAAGAATAGGAGAAGGTTGTTGTTGTACTCCCTTGTCATCCGGAAAATACCTTATGAAGTAGAGATGAGTCCCTCATCTGTCATCTGTCAATGGCTGCATTCCGACCGGCATTATCCTCAAGACACTTCATCTTGAAATACCCTGACATAGAGAGATCCTTCTTTCTCACGGTGGCCAGCTGCACCCTGATTTATCAACTGTAAAATTCATTTTTTGTATAAATATAAATAGGATATATCAGACATCGCAAAGAGTGATTTGCCAAACTTATCCTGAATGACAACAATTATCTGACCTGGACAATGAATGCCAAGATTAACTTGACATCTCTATCTTTTGGAACTACTATGACTCAGCCTGAAGCTAGCACCCCTACTCTTCTTGAGGCCATCAAGTGTGCGGCTCTGCACTTTCTAAGGCACCATGTCCATGCGAACCTGAAGGCCAATTATTTGATGGAGGAGGACCCATTGAAACTATAAAATTCCCTCAAGGAACACTATGACCATCAAAGATCCATTTTGTTGCTAGAAGCAAGCACGAATAGACCATTCTACGCTTCTAGGATTGTAAATACATAAGCTTATCTTCAAACTGCATTTCTGTAACTAGAAAGTTGTAGATGCTAAAATGATAGACAAGATATTGTGTATCTTACCCTAATATTAGGATATTGCAGCAACAATACCATCATACCAAGTACCAGAAGTACTCTACGCTTATCTATATTTTGCTACAAGCAGAAAAGCATGATGAACTCCTGATGAAGAATCATCATATTCTTCCTAATGGGGCACAAACAATGCCTGAAGTACATGCAAATGCTCAACAGGCTAACAATAGCCATAGCTGCGGAAAAAACCAAAGGCATGAAGGGGGTAAAATGAAAGAATGGCA
The DNA here is from genome assembly GCA_036346275.1 of Otatea glauca. Classification (NCBI taxonomy): domain Eukaryota; kingdom Viridiplantae; phylum Streptophyta; class Magnoliopsida; order Poales; family Poaceae; genus Otatea; species Otatea glauca. Next base: position 30,186,214 of record CM070733.1, on the reverse strand, counting down.
GAATACATAAGAGAAAAGGTAAGTCCCAATGGAAAAGTATAGTTAAAGGACCAGGGAGATTCTAGAAGGAAGACTGAGCCAACAAGGCTGCTTACTCTGTATAACCTTGCTTTAGGTGTGGATGCACTGGCCATTGGTTGTGCAACTACCACATCCCGAGGCAATTGGCAGACCTTTAGATGCAATCCACTTGGAAAGTCAAGAAGACTCAAGGGGACAAAGTTGAGGTACACTTCACCGTTCAACCTGTTGTTGACATGAACACTGAGAAGTATGATGGTATAGTTTTTTATCCTACTGAGCTCGAGGAGTGCCAGAAGGACATTCACAATTTATATGGAGACCTAGAGTAGCCTCCTAGTTACTCCTTTTACTAGTCAATGTCACATGTTTCTTATGAGTCTCCTCTATAAGTTTAGTCTTAGTTTCGGAATGAACACTGGTCTACGCTCCTGTTGAGCCATTATCATTTAAATAAATTATTATTTTCTAGGATATTTGATAAATTTATTGTGCAATATTCTATATTGTATAATATATGCATGATGCAATAATTGTTTGATTATTAAATCAATTTAATATAGAACAAAGTATAATCCATTGGTGGAGGGGGAAATCTGTCTTGTAGACAGTTTCACCACAAATTTAATTCTTAGGGAAACTAAATATTTTCAGACTTTGACTAAGAAAACTAGAAATATTATAACCATTGTCGGAAGCAATGCCCTTATTGTTGGCACTGAAAGAGCCATCATAGTTCTCCCTATGGATACTCGTACAATATTAGAGGATACTCTATTGTACCCTGAGTCTAGTTATACTCTATTGAGTTTTAAAGACATCGATCTGAATGATTTCCATATAGAGATGGAAAATGAGGATGGTATATAATACCTATTCATGACTAAATTTGACGGGTGTAATAAACATGTGGTTGAAAAACTTGCTTCTCCTCTGGGTTATATTATACATATATAAAACTTGAAGTTTATGTTGCGGTGAAAACTATACTTAAAAACCAAAAATATTTAAGATTTGGCATAACCATGACGAGTTAGAATAAATTAATGAAGAGATTTCCACTAATTATGTGGATTCAGGAGAGTAGTATAAAAGAAAGACTACAATTATCGACATATATTTCACCTCAAAATTGCTAAAACACTTGAGCTATATCCAGAACCAAAGTCCATGGCAGAGTGCCATAAGCACTTAGATTGGATCAAATAGAAAGAAGCAATTAAGGCAGAATCGTGCTCATTTAATGAGAGGAACATATTCGGTCCTATTGATTGAACACCTCCTAAAGTATTCCCGGTAGGATCAAAATGGGTTTTCATCTGGAAGAGCAATAAAAAGAACCAAGTGGTTGTAACATTTCAATTTTTGCTTTTGAATTTTTTTTGTGCAATTTAACATTTTTGGGATTTTTTTGAAATTTTATTGCTATTTAAATTTTATTATGGATTTTCCCTTCAGTTTAAAAGTATTTACTATGGTTATATTAAAGGGACATTTTCCAAAAATATTTTATTTGTGTTCTAAATGTTCTTAATTATTTTACTGAAATTTCTGGGATTTGTTTGAATTTTTTTGCTATTTATTTGAAGCCTATTTGCATTTCTATATTTATTTAAAAAGAAAAAGCATTTGAAAATCTGGTTTTGGGTTTTGGGCCGAAACCCTAGCGCTGGAACCTACAAGGCCCAAGCTGCTCGGTCCAACTTGTATTGCACCAGCCCAGTCCTCCTGGCCTAGTCAGTCTGTGCCATGTGGGAGGCTAACAGGTAGGACCCACCTGTCAGACCCATCCCTTCCATGCATGAGCCAGACTCGGAGCGTGATGTCTTGTTCGATGTGGACACCACCTCCATGTTGTGTGCAACATGAACATCGAGGGCATTAAAAGGAGAGCACTGTGATCGCATTGATCCCACGAACTCAAACCCTAGATCAGTCACCATCGTCTCGCTAGAATCGAGGATTTTGCACAAGCGCCACAAAGGAGAAGAAATCACCGATTAGCTATTGCCGGTGAGTCTTGAGACCTGTGCCTTAGTCCATTGAGTTCGTCTCATCGTGTTTTATCTGGTACTCGTTGGTTCACCAAGGGGATGGCCAGAGTGCATCGCCCGCCGTGAAGCCTAAGTTTCCATTGCTTCAATGACCGCCGTCGTTGCTGGAGAAGTTCAACGGCTGCGATGTTCATGTCAAAAGGATCGCCAGATCGAGAGCATGCCATCAAGGTTTCAAATTTCATTTTTGGATCACATCTCGGAGTCAACCGAAATCCAAAATTTCGACGAGATTTTAGAATTTTGGCCAAAATCTAGACAAAATTCAAAAAGCAAATTTGAAACTGAGAAAACCAAAATTTCGATGATTTTCAACCTCCTATGAAATGGTCTCCCGAGACTAGAAAAATTTGGGAAAAAATAATGCAATCATTTATCTACATTTTCTATTTGTTTGAATGCAAAATACTAAGTATTTGCACATAAAATTCCCAAGTTAGGATTTAGGATTTAGGTCAAAATACAATTTAAGACCGAAATGCATCATGTAAGGCCAAAATCCAAGTTAGGGTTTAGGCCGAAATACATCATTTAAAGCTGAGATCCAAATTAGGGTTTAGGCTGAAATACAATTTAAGGCTGAAATCCAAGTTAGGGTTTAGTGTTACATAATTTGTATTTGTATTTTTTTGCAAACTTTTCATATGTATTCCTCATTAAAGGCATTACAATTCTCCACAAAAACTTTGGTGTGAGATCTTATCCAACATCCTTGCAAACTGGTCCAAAAATCATGCAAACCAATCCAAATCACCGAAATCTCGATGAAATTCACCGAGATTTGCTAAAATTACTGTAGCCCTAATTTTCAAAATTTTCCATTTCACGGGATTTGGAATCTCGGCCCCGGCCAAAATCCAAAATTTCATTGAAATTCACTGAGATTTTGAACCATGCTTGCCGTAGGTACCATTCAGGGTTGTCGAAGTTGACCGCGGGTGACCATTGGGCCATGCGAGCTGCTGGGGTGATGTGGCATGGCCAGATGGTCGATGGATATCTAGTGAGTTCATCGTGACATCAACCGAGACACTGACATGTGGGGCCCACATGTCAGCCTCTACGGTATTAATTTCTAAAAAAATGATTGTTATTTTCATTTTAAATTAATAGCCGGACCCACTTGTTAGGGAATATTTTATTTTCTTTTTATTTTTCTTGGTTTAATTTTTGATAAATCTTTCAAGAGTTTGTTCTACTTCATATGAACTCCGATTGAGCTTCTTCAAATTTGTAATTCATCTAAATTCAAGCTCTTTATTTTAATGGATTTTATTTGATTTTTAGAGTTTGTCTTGCTTTGTTTTATATTTATTTTGGTTTTTGCCTTTCGTTTTGAGTAGACGTTGACGTGCCGGGAGTGTTAGAAGGTGAAGAGTTGACTCAAGTTCAAGGTAAAATCAAGATCAAGAGTTGTTCTAAGGCAAGTTGTGTTTTGATCACGATGAACCCAGTTTTACAAATGCTATTTTGTTTTAATCTATTGCATGTTTTTTATGCTTATACCATTTTCAAGTAATTTGGGAATTAATTATTTAACCCAATTGAGTTATACCTACCTTGTCATTTGCTATGCCTTATTTATTGCCACTCTAGGATGGATAATTATTAGTTGGTTGCTAGTAGATACCAATGTGGGTTGGTTAGATCTTATATAGTTTGCTTAGCCATGCCATGTATAACTGATAGATTTCAAAAGTGTAAATTCAACTTGACTAATGGATTATGAAAATGTTTGTGAAAAGGGTGTGTTATGTGTTATCACATAATGATGTTGAGTTGTTGATGTCATGCGTTGCATAATAATCAACTGGAGTGATAAACGATTTAGAGTGACAAGAGGTTGTGTGCCACGGTGGGTCTGTGTGATATTTGTGTTGATATTAATTGGAAGTCATGCCTCGGTCAATTAAGTACTTAACCTTGTAAACCATTAAATTGGGCTAATCATATAACCACTAGCCTATTATAGGTCAGATCTAGCTTAGTACGTTACCGAGTCTTGATATATGATATCTCAGCAGGATAGTCAGGCGGTGTGTGCGGTTGAGGAAGATGTGTGTTGCAACGGCTCCACATCTTGAACAATAATTGTTCCTAGTCCAACTATGAGGACATCTTATTCTTCTGCTCTGTGTGAGCAAAGGATGGTGAGACCACGCTTATCGGGACTGTCTATGTTCGGATAGAGTTTTAGAAATATTTTGTTATGATCTTCTTATTGCACACCTAAGGAAGCATGTAATTGTATAATATAGGAGATTGATAATATATTGTGGATAAAGTGTATAATCTCTATAGAGAGTCAACCTATTCAAATATCTGTGTCCCTGGTTGAGGACAATGCTTGAGAATTTTAATCAAGAGTTAGATTTTATAAAATAAAACATGGGAAGGGAGGCTGTGTGTGCCCATGAATGTAATGGAATTTGGTTTAGGCTGTGTACCAATTTATTTTGAGAAATACCTGAAAGCTTTATTATTAATATTATTTGTTTTACTATCATTTTAATCTTTTTGTCGTGTTTAATTGAAGATGCTTCTTTACTACAAAATAGCTATATCAACCATTCTTTAGAATAAGGCTTGCATATAGTTATAATAGACTTACATTTTGTACACAACTTGTTGAGTGCTTTATGTACTCACCGTTGCCGCAACAAAATCATCAGTTGAAGAAGAGTTTACGCTTGCTATGGAGGAGTACCAAGAGGAGGCGAGTTACTATGAGGCGAACCTTGTTAGTTGTCTAGGGTATATTGATGGGTTATCTACGAAGTTTTCTGTTCCGCTGCTGTTATATTTCTTAGAGTTTAAGCCCTGTGTGGCCTAATAATGTAAAGAAGATTATAAGGTTAATCAACTATCTTTTATTTAATAAGTAGAGTCTTTTATTATGTTTTCGTCATGTATGATTGTGATATTTCATCTGTGTTGCCAATGTGTGCAATTGCGTGATTCTAGACTAGTGCAATATACACAGAGAGTCCGGATTTGCATATTCGGATCCCGACAGTAGTGAGATATAAATCAAGGTTTTAGCACAAGGGTTCATGCAGAGACCCAACATCGATTAAAATGAAACTTACTCTGCCGTAATGGGTGGAATAACGTTCCGATACTTCATATTAATGACAGCTAGCTTAAAATTATCAATGTAGTTGATGGATGTAGTGACCGTATATTTATGTGGGTCACTGGATACAGATATTTATATGGGAGTCCATGAAGGAATCAAAATTCCAGATCCTAATAAAAGTAATCGCAACATGTATAGCGTCAAACTACAGAGATCGCTATACAGATTAAAACAGTCCGGGAGAATGTGGTACAACTGATTTAGTGAGTTCCTCCTGAAGAAGGAATACTCCAATAATTATGATTGTCCCTATGCATTCATAAAAGAAATCCAATAATGGATCCTGTATCATCTTAGTGTATGTCGATGATCTAAATACCATCGAAAGCACAAAGGAGACAAAGGAAGCAAGTTCTTACATTATAACAGAGTTTGAGATGAAAGATTTGGGTAAAACCAAATAATGCTTAGCTCTACAGCTCGTGCATTTCCCATAAGGAATTTTTTTTACACCAGTCTACCCATATCAAGAAGGTATTAATATGGATAAATCTCATCCTTTGAAGACCCCTATGGTAGTAAAATCCCTTGAAGTGGATAAACACCCTTTCAGACCGAAGATAAAAAATGATGAAGTCTTAGAATAAAGTTCCATACTTAAGCATCATCGGAGTACTTATGTATCTTATGAATTGCACAAGGCTTGATATTACATTCGCAGTAAATATGCTAGCTAGGCATAGTGCAGCTCCAACCAAAAGACAATGGCTAGTATCAAGATTTTACTTAAATACCTCTAAGGTACACAAGATCTTGCCTTATTTTACCGGAAGGACCAAGACTTGATCATGGTAGGATATATGGATGCTGGCTATCTGTCTGATTCCCACATTGCCAAATCTTAGACTGGGTTTGTGTTTCTCAACGGTGGTATAACCGTTTTTGGTGGTTTTTAAGCAGACCTTGGTAGCTACTTGTACCAACCACCCAGAGATTATAGCAATTTATAAAGCCTCACGTGAGTGTGTTTGACTAAGACGCGTGGTTAACCATATCAGAAGTCATGTGGCATTAACACCATCGATGCGCTCATAATTAACTATGAAGGTAATGCTGCTTGTGTTGCACAAATGAAAATGGGTTATGTAAAGAGCAATATCACGAAGCATATTGCCCTGAACTTTTCTATCCTCATGAACTCCAGAAGAATGGTGAGATAAAGATCCTACAAACTAAGTCATGTGAAAATCTAGCAGATTTATTCACCAAATTTTTGCCAACATCTAGTTTCCAAAGATATGTTCGTAGCATTGGAATGATACGGCTTAGGGATATGAAGAGTTTAGTGGAAGTAAATCCCTGAACTATGACCTCAGCGTGATCCTGAAGATACTACTTTAATTTAGAAGATTATAAGTTGCACTCTTTTTCCCTGGTGAATTTTTCTAAAGTTTTCTTGCATAAAGGTTTTTAATGAGGCAACTAATGTAACAAAATGTGTGAGTGCAATGTATTCTTTTCTCCATCCTTTTTTCCGTTAGGTTTTTGGGAGGAGATTTTGATGAGGTATGTGCATTACGTGATATTCGCCCAAGGAGTAGTATTGATATATAGTAGGATTCTTTGTCATGATTGTTCAAATATGTTTGGACTCTATCTCATTATGGACGAATCCGAATATATCTTTACTAGGCTTCTACTATAAATATAGCATCCAATTGTACAAGAGAATCAATCTAATAAAAAGAGAGGAGTTTTTGCTTCCCTATATCGTGTGCGTTCCTCGTAATTGTTCTTTTTATTCGATCGGTGCATTGTATTCGATATACGACGGTCATCATCGTTTTACAACAAGATCGGATGCTCCGTGCTATTGCGTTTTTTTACATTCATGATGTACGGCTAATGTGTCGTTTTGAAGACGACAAAAAAAAAACTACGAGACTAAGAGGGATACAACTTATAAGTGTCACGACGATCGGTCCGATGCTCTAGCTGACCCCTCCTTACATCTGCCACTGGCCGTGATTCCATTCTATACCTGAGATTACGCGGTTTCACTTAACACGCATGCTTACAGTGCAGTGTGGTTGTGTGTCTCCGCACTGTATTAAAAAACAAAAAGATGGATCGACACTATGCATGCATACGCGCTCGCATCCCAGCCACACAGCCCGGGGGAATCTCGCCTGTTCCTCAGACTTGGGGCCCACCGCCCGTACGCGCCGTACCGCCACCCCCGCTGTCCCTGCGCGCGTGGGCCACCACGCAACAGGGGGATCCAGCCAATGATTTGCTGCCACGTACCCTGCCCAGCGCCTAGGGGGCCACCCCGTAGGTTACTATCAATAGGCTCCTTCGCACTTCGTTTTAGGCCCCGGCCAGCCTCGTCACAGGTGCCAAAAATAGCATAACCAAGAGGGAGACTTGCTGAGCTGAGCTGAGCTGAGCTGAGCTGCGTCTCTCCGGTGGCCGGACGGCGAGCGATGGGGAGGGGGAAGGTGCAGCTGCGGCGGATCGAGAACAACGTGAGCCGGCAGGTCACGTTCTCGAAGCGGCGGTCGGGCCTGCTCAAGAAGGCGCACGAGATCGCCGTGCTCTGCGACGTCGACGTCGCGCTCATCGTCTTCTCCGGCAAGGGCAAGCTCCACGAGTACTCCACGCACACCAGGTGCGCAAAATATATACACGTTCGCATATACACACACGCACACATGATCTTCTCTTTGCTTCCCTCCTTCAAAACTCTTTAAAAGATGGGAACGACATGCGGAGGCTCTGCCAATACTTACCTAAACGGAAAGAAGCTTGTACAACAGACATGCGCTAACGAGCCTGTGACAGGCATGGGCATGAGAGCCCTATCCAGCCAACTACCCAAAAGCCTGATAAAACTACCCTTAACTTTTAAGCTATATTTCTCAACGTTTCATCCTGGGTCGGATTTAGAGAACCTCCTAAGGGCCGAAGAACTCCAGAACTCTTGATTTAATCAACACATGTGGTTTCAGTAGCGGAACTAGATTTTTTTTTATTGAAGTACACACTTTATACGTACAACTCTATAGTCTTATACAATAATCTTTTAATATCATATATAAATCTAACACATATATTTAAAATTTACTAGAAGTACATACAAATAATTATAAGATCTTAAAAATCCAAAACAACTAAAATTGAAACCAATTCAATCAACAAATTTAATCAATTGTAATACTTTTCAAATTTTTAGACGTGCTATGGCATATACCGGCACCCCTAGTACTGCTCTTGCTCGTGGTTTCCCTTCCTTCCCCAATTAAGATCCATCTACATTCGCTTTCCTTTTCTCCCATTTTGGAAGTACAAGCCAATAATTTGGAGGGTGACACTATATAATGGCCTCCTTTTGCTTTGTTTCCTGATATGGAACTATTGTACTATACCTAAGGTATACTATTTTGGTACATGTCCTGGTGCAGTGATGCCCATGGACCAGACCACCGTTCCCATGCATGCATGGCCTAGTATGTTCTATTTTCCTGCTCTTGTACGGCACTGTGTGCAGTACTGGAGCTATAGTCCTAGCTCCTCTACACTGCACTATATTTTTTAAGTGTATAAGATAAAACTCATAACACACACCACACTCACGTATTATAATTTCATCTATACACACATACACGCACACATACACGTACGCATATTTCTTATATATGTTAAAGAATTAATCTTAGACTTCTCGACCTCCTAAGTGTAGAAGCACGCCGTCTCATCTGATATACACTCGTGTAAAACTGATTTTATGTTTGGTAAGTATAGGCGTCGGAGTCGAACGCAGGACGACAAAGCGTTTATGTTGCTGTGGCAGTGCATGTCACGCACACGCTGACACAAAAGGATTCCTCAAGAAACACATGCGCTGTTTACACTTGTGGCCTTTATTTTCTTGGTGGTTGGGGTAGCTTTTTGACTACATTTGTACGAATCAGATGCTTTCTGCTTCTACTTTTCGATCGTTTCATTGTTTTTTTGTTTGTCTTTTAGAAGCTTGTAGCAACTAGGGCAAGTCTAACGCAGCGATCTACTATTAGCAGACAGATGTTTTAAGTGTATACTGTATATGTAACAACTAGCTAACCCCAGTTAGCAGAGTCACTGATAGGTGGGTCCTAGCGACAGGTACTGCAGTTTGGAAGAGTGTTTACCGGTGATTCCTGGTGATTTGTATAAATTCGTTCGGTTTTCTCTGTACAAATAGCAATTTTTTTTACGGGGCTTATTTCTTTTTGACGAATACGGGGTTTAATTAGTTAGACGTGCATGGAAGCACTAATGGATTTTCAAAGTTATGACAAGAGCATCTGCAATAGTAAAAACGACTGTTGTATGTATACTCCGTATCATCAAAAGACAACTAAATACAACTTATACAATAGATGGTATCTTAATGTTGTCTCTATGAGATCTTATAATATTTTAATTATAACATGAAAAAAGTATTTATTATAGATAATAATTCATTCAATGGTGTTTTATACTGTCTATATAATCGTCGTTTTATACTCTCTTCTCATTCTCTCCTCTACATCAGCAAACATCTTATGTGGTAAAACATATAAATGGCTAACATCACACTATTGTGGACGGCATAAGACTAAGTTTGTTTCTATGTCCCGTGACTCGTAGATAAACAGTGACAAACTGACAATACTATGTTTATGTAACACAAATTAACTAACCTATATTTAGTGTTGGACTTTCAGAAGTGTTTGATCTAGACATATCATTATTGGAGCTGCAAGGACACTGGGCGCACACTATTTTCGTTACTGTTACTGTTTTAATGATTATGGCCGAGCTAGTGTGCCTACTACTAGTCTACTACTGAATGTATGAGATGTACACTGAAAAAAAGGAACTGTTTGAAGCAAATGCATGGATCCCATGTTTCCTTGACTTGGTTGTTCCCTTCACTCTCATATATGTTCATGTCTCTCTATGTGTTCGTGTTGAATTGTTTATGGGTAAATTTGCATGGGTATTTTGTTAAATCAGTTTTCTTATTTCTTCTAACAGCATGGAGAGAATCCTCGAACGATATGAGAGGCATCTGTTATCAGAGAGAGATGTGATTGAAGAGTACCCTGAACTGCAGGTAGGAAGGGGAAACGCTCATGGTAACATTGTAGTAGTACTTGTGATCTTGATTAATCTTCTGAAACTATGATTGAGCTGGAGGTAGGAAGAGGGGGAAGTTTTATTGTAACAGTATGATGATCAATAGATATATCTAATATTGTAGTAGTCTTCTTTACCTTACTGACGAGGACTCTGATTTGCGCCTTACAGGGGAGCTTGAACTATGACCACATAAAGTTGAGGTCTAGGATTGAAGCTCTACAAAAGAGCCAGAGGTAATGAAAAAAATATATTTTTGACCATAAAACGACGCTAAGTGCTGTTCTACAAAAAAGATTCTTTTTTATTTAGCAGATCAAGTCGCATTGTAGCGACGCCACTAGTATACTCTGTTAGTAAAACTAAGGTGCTGTTTAGGACGGCTACAGCTTCGGCTTCTCCTCTCTGGAAGTCAAAAGCTTTCTCAAATGACTAGTTTTTTCATAGCCAGAAACCAAAAAGCCAACAGTCCATTTGTACTAGAAGAAGTTGAAAGCCAAAAGCTGGTTTGGAGTAGCTTCTCACGGTTTCGGTGGGTTAAGGTTCTAACTTTGCCACTAGAGTTGAAAAAAATTACCTCCTCCTACCAAGTATAAAATCCCAAACCCCACCCCTCTCACACCTATTCTCGACCCGCATCCCTTACACCTAAAAGCCAGCCTGCCAAACACCAAACATCTTCAGTTCAGTTGAAAGTTACTTCTCATAAAAACTACATCCATACTAAACATGACCTAAGACTAGTATCTCCGTGCTCTCTATCTTTTATAAAAGAAGGAAAATAGTAAGCCGCACACTTTCGAAAGACTACGCTTAGCGGCTTAGTACTGAAGTAGTGGGAATTAAATTAATTAAACTATATTTACTTTAAAGTTCTTTTACAGTACAATAAATTCAATAAGAAACATTCGTTCTTTTCAATCCAATAGGTCATATTAGCTATTATTTATTTATACTTGTTCCGATGGTAGAGTAGTACGAATACTCTTAAAAAATCAATGGCTATTTGATTTCTACTACCCACTGTATACTACTAGTATAATACACGATAACATTTCAAAAGTTGTGCACTAAATCACTTGTGGAAAATAATCATTTTGGTTTCATCTTGTATGCTTACATATGGTTCCGCAAGTTGTAGGATCAAGGATAACCGACTAGAGGGGGCGAATAGAAGGTTTTTAAAATTCCTTGGCTCTAATATGATAATTAATCAAGTATGACACAAATTACAATTTTATTATAAACAAGGCCTGAATAAACTAGGTTTTGCTAGGTGCACCAACAAGCTAAGTACAAACAAGAGTAGTAATCCTATGGAGACAATCAAACACAATGATCACTAAGAAAGTAAATGGTGCAAATTAAAATGGATAAAGAGCAAAGCACAATAAGGATAAGAACTTTTCTCGTAGTCTCGGAGACTTGCCGGTCTCCCCTAATCCACATTGAGGAAGTTTGAACAAATCAAGTCGGCTCCTTGCGCAATTGAGCCTCCCTTCATCACTAGTGGTAGCTCTTTCCCACACTGGGTAGGTAAGCTCCAACCTTCACACGATGCCGGGTCTCTTCACAATCTTCTTTGAAGATATCACCGGTTCTCTCGCCTCCAAGACGTCTAGGAGGCGGCAACCTCCAAGAGAATAGAGTGATGACGCTTGCTTGAGGATGATCGAGTGTCTAAATGACTCAAATTTGAAATTCACACTTGAATGCTCTCTACTCTCTCAAAATAAGAATTAAATGCTCAAGAGATGAAGAGAGACTTGCTAGGGCTCAACAAATATGCAATGAATATCCAAGAGTGCTCCTAGCTGCAGGTGTGGGGGTATTTATAGCCCCCACCAACTCATATGGCCGTTGAGGAGAAAATCCCCAAAAAGCCAGCATTTTTGGCACTACCGGCATGTAAAATACGGTAGTGTCGACCCCTATATAACGGTCGGAATAGTGCATTAAATGCAGGGGTACTAGCCGTTGCAACAGTACCCCTCGGTAGTGCCGACATGTGATCTCAAACCAACCCAAAACACATTCATGTGGAAAATAAGTACCAACACAAAAGGAGTGGTACTACCAGGAAGCGGTAATACCAACTTTAGCATAGCGTAGTGCCGTCACTTGAAATCTCAGAGAAAACCACAAAAATTGTTCTTTGTAAAAATACTACCACTCTTAGCAACGATAGTACCTACTAGCGGTAGTACTGCTATTAACACGACGGTAGTGCCGGACATGAATTTCCAGAGAAAGACCGAGGATTTCATCTTCTAGAAAATAACTACCACTAGCAAATAATCAGTACTATCGTACTTGCGATAGTACCAACCATACCACTATGGTAGTACCAGGCTAGAGAAAAAAGGATTTCACAAGAAAATGCACTTTTTGGAATTTTGTTTTAGATGGCATTTCACTTTTTAAGGAGAAAGTGGTTGGATTTTTTTGAATTCAAAATGCCATTAAAGTCACAATGTATAGTTGAAACTCCCCCTACATATGTGCATAGAGATAATGAGATGAATTCATGCACATTTTGGAAATTTTGGCGGAGTTTTCCTTATATATTGGATCCAAGGAAGCATGATATAATAAATGAGATAGATTAATAATATGCATGCTCAAACATTAAACAAGACACGAGATCCAATTACCAAGTAAGAGACTGAAGAAAGAAATATTTAGCATCCATTACAAGCATTCAACCAAGATCCATATAACATCCAAATAATATCCAAAGAGCAATAAACAAGGTTTCAATTAGCTTACAATACAATAAGACATAAGGAGAATATAAGCTAATCCTCTTAACTGCTACTACACTACACCACACTATCTCCCCAACACACTTCTCCCCCTTTGGCATCAAGGACCAAAAGTGAGGAGCCTTCAAAGGACCATTTAGGAGGGTGGAGGAGCACGCGGGCCATGCCCAAAGCGGTGAAAAGTTACAGGGGCCTACTCCTCGCAGAACTAAGACAAAGAGGGATTGAGGTCATGTAGCCGCTAAGAAAAAGAGGTATTGAAGGCATACATACAACCCTTGATATCCTCCACCATCTAACGAGTCTGAGCTTGGCATTCATCCACTCTAGCAAACTGACTCATCATATCCGTTCTCAGACTTTCCAAACTAGCTAAGATGGTGTCCTAGGGCACATCTTGCTCATGCACTTCTTCTTGCTACTGCTGCTACTACGCCATATGACCCAAGACTTGAGGTGGCGCTTACGAGGCTTGTAGGGTTTATGGACTGATCCAAGGGTCCATTGTACTCTATCTTTCTCCTAATGAGGGCCATGATATAAGAAGCAAAGTAGATGGTCTTTCCATGATCACGTGCAAAAGAGGCCATCTCTCTTATCATAAAATCCACCACATCAAACTTTTGGCACTCCATTACCTTGGCTATGATGCTCCACGCATAGCCACGAATATCATCGAAATTACCACTTTTTGGATGAATGGTAACTCAAATGATCTTATTAATTAGGCTAGGCTTTGGAAGGAGTCCTGCCAACTTCCCTGGTCTTCTCCTCCTGGCTACTAGATAATAGAAACTGAGCTGCTGTGACAAACTAACTACTCTGTCACTTGAATCTATGGAAATCCACTGTGATAGACTCCCAAAGCGCTCTCAAACTCTTCCTTGGTGGTGGTGAATCTCTGAGATCCGGTCATCCAGTTGATAGATTCATGGGTATTTGGGATGAACAATGTAGCGTAGAACTGGCGGATCATGTCCTCCACAATGTCATTGCGAGAGCTCAGAAGCTGAAACAGACTCGCTCCCTGGAACAACTCAGGAACTCCAACAAAGAGTGGTATCTTGTAAATGTGGTCCCAGTTGATCCACTTCTGGTCAACAAAATCCTTCTCCTTATAAATCACATAAAACACCTTCTGCTGGAACATTGTGTGGAACCAGTGTTCTGTGGCACTTTGAGGGAGAAGATAAAGATTTTCTTCTCTTAAAGCAAAATACTTCTCACCTTTGATTTGCCTCAAATCCTCCGTGGGATTAACATCCGGCATTTCTTCTTCATGTTCATTCTCCTCTTCTTCCATTTTCTCTTCTTCTTCCTCTGACTCATGAACAGGTTGCTTTCCCTTTCTTGTGCAAGAGCTGCCGGCTTGCACCTCTTACACAACTCTCCTAGCCTCTGTGTCTTGCATAGCCATGGTAAATGAGTCCAAACTATCGCTATCACTGCCATTGCTTCCTTGAGGAACACCTGTGCTCCTTGTAGATTTGTGAACTATGCCACCTCCTCGAGGAGCAAGAGATCTAGAAGGATTCTTGTCCCTCGATATGATTTCTAGATAACAAAGGAAATGCAGAGGATAAGGAAAGAGATTTAGGTACTCCATCCTAGAATTTCACAAGAATGTGACAATAAAAGCTTTTGAAATTTGCTCATTTAGAGAAGTCGGTAGTACCGCACAAGACGTGTCGGTAGTGCTGGGTCCTGTTGCTACCGCTACTAGTGTTGGTAGTGTTGGAGCCTGGTGCTACCACTGCACCATTTTCAGTAGTACCGCCTTCTCTGGAACTAAATGCTCAAAGTGTAAAGGATGTGTAAAATGACTAGATCGGGCTAATTCATTGCTTGTAATGACTTCTAATATCATCGATCTATTCATTTCAACATTTGATTTGAGCGAGAACCATAAAAATTTACCACATTTTCATCAAACCCTAAATTTGAAGAATGAAGACCTAGGGCATGAGGAGAAAAGATGATCACCTTGAGGAGATGGGATCACTTGAAGGAAAGAAAAAACACTGGAGATGGGAAGAGAGAGCCGGATTTAATCTTGGAGATTTTGGGAGAGAGAGAGGAGATGAAAACTTAGCCCCTTTGGAAGAAGAGAGAGCCAAAGGAAGTGAAGAGGAGTGGCAACCGGCCAGAGAAGAAGAAAAGAAGGTTCGGCTGCACCAGAAACCGTAAGGATTTGGGTCCACCCGAGAAGAGCGAAACTACCGCTGCCAAGATGGTGGTAGTGGCGTCCTCCTGGTACTACTGAGTTCAAAGCACCGGTAGTTCTAGTTTCAGACTGAAACAACAGGAAAAATTCAGACTTGAGTTGCGAAAGTGCTCCAATGTATTTCCGCACCCATTGAAATCATATGAGAGCATTTCCAACTTAGCATAAGCTCGAGAACCCGTATGAGATGATCAAAATGCTCATTTGAAAATAGAACACTTAATTCTAGAGAGTATGAAACCAATGAACTTGTTTGAGTTAGAAATACTTGTAGGACACTAGAAATTTGTGTAGTTCTAGTTTCAAAAGCTATAACTCATGAAATGCTATAATATGGTCAATATAGACCAAGATTTTGGATTTTGGATTTTGGAGGAATTTTGAATAAAAGTTTTGCTATAATATCCAAACACAAGTTTTGCTTTTATAACAAAGTAAGAGATATAATTTTGACAAAGTATACCTATTAGATGAGATTTGCATATGCATATTTTGAAAATGAAGGAATTTTAAGAAAGGTTTTGTAGATCCTTCAAGATATGATATTTTCAAATAATTTTGACCTAGAATAGTCTAATGTCTTCTTTTTGAATAATATTAGCACTTATTTGATATTTTCACATTTATAGGGATGTAGTATACATGAATTTTGTATAATACTCCCCCTTGATGTGTTGCCCAATCAATAAAAAAGAACTGATAAGAAGGCAAGATCCAACCATGGTGCAAGTATTCAAGCAACATTAATTAACATCAAATGAAGATCCAACCATGTAACAAGTATTCAAGCAACATTGGAGATATCTATGACATTTAATTCATTCCTCAACTTGCAAAAATGGCTTTCATCTAGAGGCTTGGTGAAAATATCCGCTAATTGATTATCGGTTCTTATGTTGCTAATGACTATGTCACCTTTACTAACATGATCTCATAGAAAATGATGGTGGATATCTATGTACTTGGTCCTTAAATATTGGACCAAGTTATTGGCTATTTTAACAGCGCTTTCATTATCACACAAAAGAGACACTTTTAAAGTTAATTCCATAATCCCTCAAAATTTGCCTCATCCAAAGTAATTGAGTGCAACAACTACTGGCGGATATATCACTACTACAGAACACTATATCACTGCCGGTTCCAAACTGACATCACTGCCGGATTTTGGAACCGGTAGTGATTGGTCGACAGTGATAGTCAGACTATCACTGCCGGTTCTAGAACCGGCAGTGATGTCGGTATCACTGCCGGTTTGTATGCGAACCGGCAGTGATAGTCCGATCCGTAAATCACTCGGTAAAATAAAAAAACAAATTATTTGCATCTGGACCGACTACCCCGTATTCTACGCGCGACGTCACAAGTCACGCGATTTTCGCGCAAAATACGCGCGCGTGCGGTTGTTAGGACTCAAACTCGCGACCTGCTGCCTCACATGAGCCCACCTTACCATCTCACCTATCACTCATTCTCAACCAATATAGGATATATTTTCCTTTTATTCCTTTATCTCCGAAACTTTTGGTGATTATTTGGATATCTAGATGAATTCAAATGGAAAGATTGTCAACTACAAAGTTGTAGATCTCGTCGAGAGCTACAATTTTCATATAAATTTTATATCCATCCGATTCCGTATGAAAAAGTTATGATTTTTCGAAAAATAGTTGGTAGCATTATTACTGCCGGTTGGGAATACGAATCGCCAACCGGCAGTGATACCATTATTTGGATATTTAAACTACTTCAAAATAAAAAAGTTTTCAACTACAAAGTTGTAGATCTCGTCGAGAGCTACAATGTTCATATAAATTTTATCTCCATCTGACTCCATATGAAAAAGTTATGACTTTTTGAAAAATATCAGCACTGTCAGTTAGCGATAGTATTACTAACCGGCAGTGATACCATTATTTGGATATTTAAACTACTTCAAATGAAAAAGTTGTCAACTACAAAGTTGTATATCTTGTCGAGAGCTACAATTTTCATATAAATTTTATCTCCATCCGACTTCGTATGAAAACGTTATGATTTTTTGAAAAATATCAGCACTGTCGGTTAGCGATAGTATTACTGCCAGTTCGGACACGAACCGGCAGTGATACCATTATTTGGATATTTAAACTACTTCAAATGAAAAAGTTGTCAACTACAAAATTGTTGATCTCGTCAAGAGCTACAATTTTCATATAAATTTTATCTCCATCCGCCTCCGTATGAAAAAGTTATGATTTTTTGAAAAATATCAGCACTGTCGGTTAGCGATAGTATTACTGCCGGTTCGGACACGAACCGGCAGTGATACCATTATTTGGATATTTAAACTACTTCAAATGAAAAAGTTGTCAACTATAAAGTTGTAGATCTCGTCGAGAGCTACAATGTTCATATAAATTTTATCTCCATCCAACTCCGTATGAAAAAGTCATGATTTTTCGAAAAAATGGTTGGTAGCATACTAGCATTATTACTGCCGGTTGGGAATACGAATCGCCAACCGGCAGTGATACCATTATTTGGATATTTAAACTACTTCAAATGAAAAGGTTGTCAACTACAAAGTTGTAGATCTCGTCGAGAGCTACAATTTTCATATAAATTTTATGTTTATCTGACTCCGTATGAAAAAGTTATGATTTTTCAAAAAATATCAGCACTGTCGGTTTTTCTAAAAACCGGTAGTGATAGTGTTACTGCCGGTTCGGACACGAACCGGCAGTGATAAATCCATTTGAACCGGTTCATCAGAGAAAAGCTATTACTGCCGGTTTTCCATTCGAACCGGCAGTGATAATATTATTACTGCCGGTTTTTGATGAACCGACAGTGATATGACGGCAAGGATAACTGATTCTGTAGTAGTGTATTTTCAGCTTTGGCAGTGGATAGGGCTATGGAGTTTTGTTTCTTAAAAATCCATAGAACAAGGGATCTATCTAGGAATTGACAACTTCCCGATATGCTTTTTCTATCCACTTTGGATCCCGCATAATCGGAATTCGAATATGTAACTAAATCTAATTTAACACCTTTGGGATACCATAAGCCTATATTTGAGGAATGCTTTAAATACCTTAGAATTCTCTTAATGGCCACTAAATGACACTCTTTTGGAGATGTTTGAAAACGTGCACACATGCAAACACTAAATATGATGTCGGGTCTACATGCGGTAAGATAAAGCAAACTACCAATCATGGATCTATAAAGCTTTAAGTTTATCGGTTTACTTCCCTCATTTAGATCAAGATGTTCTTTAGAAGCCATGATAGTCTTAATGGGCTTTGCATCCTCCATGCAAAACCTTTTGAGTAGATCCTTCACGTATTTGGTTTGACTCACAAATGTCCCATCCTTGAGTTGCTTGATTTGAAGTCCAAGGAAATATCTTAGCTCTCCAATCATAGACATCTCAAATTCCCTAGATATCGTGTCACCAAATTCTTTGAAAAAAATCTTGGTTAGTAGAATCAAATATGATATCATCAACATAAATTTGACATACAAAGAATTCATCATCAATTATTTTAGTGAAGAGGGTTGTATCAACCTTCCCAATTTTGAATCCCTTTGAGAGTAGAAAGACTCTAAGACGCTCATACCATACTCTAGGAGCTTGTTTGAGTCCATAGAGTGCCTAAGAAAGATTATATACATGGTTATGATTTTTAGGATTCTCAAAACCGGGAGGTTATTCAACAAATACTAATTTGAATATTTTACCATTTAAGAAGGTACTCTTCATATCTATTTGAAATAATTTAATGTCAAAACAAGATGCAAAAGCTAGCAAGATACAAATGCCTTCTAATCTAGCCACGGGTGCAAATGTTTCACCAAAATCCAAACCTTCGATTTGTGTGAAACCTTATTCTACCAACCTTGCCTTGTTTCTTACCACAATTATATTCTCATCTTGTTTGTTTCTAAAGACCCACTTGGTGCCAATGACATTGTGATCCTTGGGTCTCTCAACTAGCGTTCATACATCATTACAGGCGAAGTTATTTAGTTCTTCGTGCATGGAGTTAACCCAATTCGGATCATCTAAAGCTTCATCTACATGAGAGGGTTCAAAAGAAGAGAAAAGAGTAATGTTCACAAAAATGAAGCAACACGAGATCGAGTTTGAACACCCTTACTAACGTTACCCAATATTTGATCTACTGGGTGATCCTTTGAGATTGCATTGTGAATCCTTAGAGGTAGTGCTTGAGCTTGATTATTCTCCTTTTCTTCCACCTCAATTGCTTGAACTTGGTTTGGCTTAGCGGAAGTAAATGGTTTAACTTGAGTAGAAGAAGGTTGATCATCTTGGCCCTCCTTAGGCTTGATGTCTCCAAGGTTCATATTCTTCATTACTTGTCTCAAGCCTTCATCACCTACATCATCCAAATTTTCTTACTCTTCTTGAGAGCCGTTAATTTCATTGAACTCAACATCACATGTCTCCTCAACTAAACCAGATATTTGGTTGAAGACACGATAAGCCTTGCTATTAGAAGAATAACCAAGAAGAAATCCAACATCGCAACGACTTTAAAATTTTGAAAGACGAACACCTTTTTCAAAATGAAATATTTGCAACCAAAGACTCAAAAATAGGAAATGTTCAGTTTTCTTCCAATAAGAAGTCTTTTTCAAAAGACGATGCAAATAAAGACGATTTGTGGCATGACAAGCGATATTAATTGCTTCCACCCAAAAATTATCGAAAGTACCACACTCATCAAGTATTGTCCTTGTCATTTCAATTAGTGTTCGACTTTTTCTTTCTACAACTCCATTTTGCTTCAAAATATTGGTAGCAAAAAGTTCATGTTTTATTCCAAGTTCATCACAAAAATCTTCAATTTTAGTATTTTTGAACTCGGAACCATTATCACCACGAATTTTCTTTATTTTGAAATCAAATTCATTTTGAGCCCTTTTTGCAAAACTTTTGAGAATACCAGAGGCTTTGGATTTACCATGTAGAAAGAAAAAACCCAAGTGTACCTCGAGTAGTCATCCGCAATCACTAAACAATAAGAATTGCCCATGATACTTCTATAGGTTGTTGAGCCAAACAAATCCATATGTAAGAGCTCAAATAGCCTAGATGTGGACATGATACTTTTAGATGGATGAGAACTCTCTACTTCTTCTCCAAACTTCAAAAGTGGTGAACATCTTCCAGTCTCCAGTTATATGTTGAGTGCACTCGCTATCTAGCATACAATGCCTTCCACCGGGGTTGTAGTTCACCTACAAAAGAAAATCAAACTTTTTTAGGTACCCAAATTTGTTTCGGTCCTTGGAGGTTAGTAACTAAGGCTTTGGGCACCCAAATGGTATTCTTTTTACACCAAGTATAGGAGTGCTAATAAATTTAGCTACAACTTTACCATTACTTGATTTCTTAAGAACATAGCAAGAATCATAGATATTCCTTTTAGGAGCCTTACTGAAAGGACAATCATTTTCCATGTGCCCCACATCATGGCACTTATGGCAAAATTTGCCATTCAATCTCACAAACCTAGGAGCTTTGTAGCCACTTTCTGTCCTTCTTGGGTATAAACCCAAGGCCTTCTTTGTTGTAGGAGCACCGTTGATTATTAAAGATCTTGTCAAGGGTGGCTTTTCCCTTGAAGCACCTAAGCTCATTGTTTTCAATTATTAGAGAATTACTATCATGACTCAATTTATGATTAAGAATTGAAATTGAGCAAGATGGCATATCAATCAAATCATCGCATGAAGTAGATATGATAATCTTAGATGCATTGCTAGATGAATTTTCTAAATGCATGACATCCAGAATATCACAAGGAATTTCTACATCTATTTTGGACTTTGAATGATCCTTGAGAAGGAGTCTCATGAGCATCCTTTAGCTTCTCATAAGAATCCTTGAGAAAAAGAAATTATTTTCTCAAAGTCTTATATTTGGACTTCTCTATGCCGAGGTATTCATTCAAATCCTCAAGCATATCTATTAGCTCATCATAGGAGGGTTCATCATCATCATTAGATTTTACCTTAAGGTCCCCTTTGCCATGAGGCAAGTAGAGGTGGAGAATAGTGATGGAGCCTCCTTGATTGCTACTTCGACGAGTCCCTTCTCTTCTTGGAAGGTGTATCATCATCGGAGGAGTTGGAATCCGAGTACTCCTCATCGGAGTTCTATTCCCCGGTATGAGCTTCGCTTTTACCATACTTGTGAAACTTTTTTAAAAGTTTCTTCTTGCTGTTGGATTCCTTCTTCATGGATGACTTAGACTTGTCCTCCTTCTTGTTGAGGCAATGAGAGGCAATGTGGCCCTTTTCATCACACTCATAGTACCGTATGTTGGCGTATTGCTTGTTGCTTAAGTGTTGCCCCTTCTTGAAATTGTGAGGAGCGCTTGAGCTTGAGCGCCTCTTCATGAATCACCTTATTCTCCTCACAAGGAGTGCCATCTCCTCTTCGGAGTCATCAAGTGCTTCATCGCTTGACTCCACCTTAACCTTGAATGCAATGTTCTTCTTCGAAAATTTTTGCTCCAAGAGCTCCTCCTTATCCTTCTTGTACAGCTCATTTGTAATGAGATTGCCCAAGAGACCGATTGGTGTCATCCTTGCCAACTTAGGAGATTTGAAGAACAAGGTTATCGATGTCTCGTACTTGTTCGGCAGAGTCCTAAGCATCTTACAAACAACATCAAAATCGGTTAGTGTACCACCAAGGCCCTTGTGCTCAGTCACTATGTTGTTTTAACGTTGAGTACATCTCATTGATGTTCTCATGGGGCAACATAACGAAACTCTCATATTTGATCTGAAGCACATGTAATTGGCCACCTTGACCGTGGATGTTCCCTCGTGGATTTTCGAGAGAGTTGTCCAAATCTCATGAGCAGTCTCAAGGTTGCTCACTCGATTGAACTCTTCCGTGTTCAAGGCTCCAAACAAAGCATTCATGGCTATTGAGCATTGAGATGAGAATTTCGCTTATCTTGATCAATGGTTAAAGTGGGATCAACTGACATAGCGAAACCCTACCAGCAATTCTCTATATGCTTGGACTCATGGCCTTTAGATAAACAGTCATACAAATTTTCGAATAAGCATAATTAGTGCCATCGAAGAAAGGTGTCTTTATTATGGATATACCATCACTAGACATCTTTTTCTTTCTAGATGGAAGTATATAAATAAGAAACCAAACTCTGATACCACTTGTAAGTCCAATGATAACTGACTAGAGGGGGTGAATAGGAGGTTTTTATAATTCTTTGGCTCTAATGTAATAATTAATCAAGTATGACACAAATTACAATTCTATTATAATCAAACCCTAAATAAGCTAGGTTTTCCTACGTGCACCAATAAGCTAAGTCTAAGCAAGAGTAGCAATCCTAGAGAGACAATCAAATACAATGATCACTTAGAAAATAAATAGCGCAAATTGACATGGATAAAGAGCAAACCACAATACGGACACAAGAACATTTTTCTATGGTCTCGAAGACTTGCCGGTCTCCCCTAATCCACGTTGAGGAAGCTTGAACGAATCAAGCCGGCTCCTTGCGCAGTTGAGCCTCCCTCGATCACTAGTGGTAGCTTTTTTCGCTCCGGGTAGGTGAGCTCCAACCTTCACACGATGCCGGGTCTCTTCACAATCTTCTTTGAAGAGATCACCAGTTCTCTCGCCTCCAAGCTATCTAGGAGACGGCAACCTCCAAGAGAATAGAGTGATGACGCTTGCTTGAGGATGATCAAGTGTCTAAATGGCTCAAATTTGAAATTCACACTTGAATGCTCTCTACTTTCTCAAAATGAGAATTAAATGCTAAAGAGATGAAAAGAGATTTGCTAGGGCTCAACAAATATGCAATGAATATCCAATAGTGCTCCTAGATGTAGGTGTGGGGGTATTTATAGCCCCCACCAACTCATATGGCCGTTGGGAAGAAAATCCCCCAAAAATCAGCATATTTGGCACTACTAGCATGTAAAATGCGGTAGTGCCGGTCCCCATATAACGGTCCTAACAGTGCATTAAATGCAGGGATACTAGCCGTTGCTATATTACCCTGGTAGTACCGACATTAAGAATCCGGTAGTGCCGACATGTGATCTCAGAATAGCCCAAAACACGTTCCTTTGGAAAATAAGTACCAGCACAAAAGGAGCGGTACTACCAGGAGGCGGTAGTACCGGCTTTAGCATAGAGGTAGTGTCGTCACTTGAAATCTCAGAGGAAACCACCAAAATTGTTCTCTGTAAAAAGACTACCACTCTTAGCATCGGTACTACCTACTAACGGTAGTACCATTGTTAACACGGCGGTAGTGCCAGACACGAATTTCTAGAGAAAGACCGAGGATTTCATCTTCTGGAAAATAACTACCGCTAGCAAATAGTCGGTACTACCACACTTGCGGTAGTACCGGCCATACCACTACAGTAGTGCCGGGCCAGAGAAAAAAAGATTTCACAAGAAAATGCATTCTTTGGGATAAAACTACCGGCCTAAAAGCATGGTACTGCCGACTTGCGATAGTACTGGTTTTAGCGCGCCGACAATATTGACCATGCACTAAGTTCTTCAGAAAATGCATTTCTATAATCAAGCATGGGTTGATGTGAACTACAAGTTGAGCCATGAGACCATCAATCATTCTCAAGCTACTAGACATCCACCCCTCTTAATAGTACAATACCTATTCTAGCAATCCGATCTTTTTCTTCAAACTCCGAGATCAGTAAAAGCTATATATAAAAAAATCCTTATGATTTTATACCTTTGCCTTAAGCTTGATTTGACTAATATTTTGCTTTTGTCTCCATGAACTCCTTAAATTGATGAGCACCAACCTTTTTTCATACACTTAGACCAATATGTTATTTCTTTAATTTTGATTATCATTAATTACAAAAACCCAAATAAAATTGGAGGTCTAGATGCTTCACTGGTAACGTGGGTTTGAACCGATGCATCAATCATATAAGCTTGTAAATAAGTAGGTGGAAAATATATTGGGTACCACTAACTTTAGGTTATACTAAAACTAAAATATTTAAGTACACCTTTCTAGGATGCCATTTGTCATTTTCTTCATCCACTTCCACCTTTCCCTATTCTCAGTTTCCTCTTTCTTGCTCATTAACCCCACCTCCATTCCTTTTTCTCAAACACAAAAAAAATATAAATTACAATATTTTAACTTTGTAAATTTTAAACAGGAAATTTTAACTCAAAATTTTAAATGAAAAAATTGCTAATCAGAAAGTTTCAACTTGAAAATTTCAAATAAAAAATTTTCAATTCAGAAAAATTCAAATCGCTCAAAACATTTCGAATCAGGAAATTTTCAACTCGGGAACTTTAAACTAAGAAATTTCAACTCGGCGAACTTTCAATTAGGAAAACTTCAACTCAGGAAATTTTAAACTAAAAAAATTTCAAGTGAGGAAATTACAGAATGGGAAATTTCAAAACCTTCCTTTTCAAAAACTTTTGATTCAAAAATTTTCGGTTCAAAAACTTTTTATTAAAAAAAAATTAGTTCAAAACTTTCGATTTGTAAAAGTTTTATTTCGAAAAGTTTCGACTAAAACAAAATTCAACTCAACAAACTTTCAACTCAATAAATTGTGACTCAAAAAACTTTTGGTTCGAAAAATATTGATATAAAAACTTTCAAAAAATGGTTTTAAATACTTCTTATTCATGAATTTAGGGGGAATTTTGTAAACATTTTTTTTTTGTTTTAAAGAAAGAGAATAGGAAAGGTAAGTGGGATGAAAGGGATGTCGCCAAGTGTCACGACGATAGAGTCTTTTGAGGCAGAAAGGAAGTGAGAGAAGGAAAGAGGTACTGGCACATGTCACAACGAGGGAACGTCCTCACCGAAGATTTAGTATGGGTGCCCTCAAATTAGCAATTCCTAAAGATATTTATCTTCTTGATGCTAGATTTAGTGAAGTTAACATATAAAACATTATTTGGCAAGACTTAAGCTCACATAAACTTAACCACCAAGTTTAGACCCTCCCATATATAATACTTGACCAGATTCATCTATTTTTGTTCTGTATGTAGCTCAAAATTCTCAAAAAGTCAGAAGAGGAATGCTAAACATACACCAGATAAATTTGTCTGAAAAATCTCTTGTTTAATTGTGACGGTCTAATTGGTAGGATAGGGCTCTCATGCTCGTGCCTGTCATTGATGGCTCAGGAATCTTATGGGAGAGCAACTTGACTCCCTGAAACTGAGAGAAGTCGACCAGCTTGAGCAGCAGATAGACAATGCTCTGAGGACCATCAGAGCCAGAAAGGTAGCACGCCACATGCACACTAGACTTACAGAAGTAAGGCCTTGTTTGGAATGGAGGAATCTGATAGGAATTTTTCAGGAAATGTACTTGTTCCTGCGAAATTCCACCGTTCCAGATATGATAGGTAGAAATTGTGTTTTTCTTGGACATCATTTAAGTGCTGCTAATGGTTTTGCGATATCTTCTTTCAGAATCATCTCTTGCTCAACTCGATCGAGGAGCTCCGAAGGAAGGCAAATGTTCAAGCATTTTGGTTCTTGAATTTGTAGGTCTGGTTTCCATCTTCTGATGAGAGTAGTAACAGGTTCAGGGTTTTACTTCTTTTTTTGCAGGAAAGTCTGATGATGGAGCAAAACAGCATTCTGGAGAAGGTAAAAGTTCCCTACTCATGCGACAAAAAGTTTATCTAACCAGTGCATGATTATGTAGTTAGAATCAAATCAATCGATGTAACTGAACTGAATCATTGTTTTAATGCGTTCATGTGAAAAGAAGAAGGATGAACTGGAGGCATCCCAGCACAAGAACGGTACATCCTTCTCCACTGAAGCAGTTACTCCTATCTGCAACACTGCAGCTGCCTTACTTCCCGACCTGAACATCTGGTGAGCATCCATGCACTGTCTCCAATGCCAGCTTGAAATCTTGTTGCTTCAGTTCCTTCACTGCAACTGAAAGTCTGAAACCCGGCCATCAAACCGCAGCGGCGGTGACTACGAGGAGCCAGCGACGGCGCCACTTTATCGGACGAGCAGCGGGGACGGCTTGCCGTGGGGGCTTCAGCCGTCACCGAAAGGCTAGATGAGGACTGAATGCTTGTGTCATCAGATATTCAGATG
Source organism: Otatea glauca (assembly GCA_036346275.1). NCBI lineage: Eukaryota > Viridiplantae > Streptophyta > Magnoliopsida > Poales > Poaceae > Otatea > Otatea glauca. Next base: position 30,159,753 of record CM070733.1, on the reverse strand, counting down.
ATATGGTCTCACTCATGGTGGCCGAATAATGTCCCCAGCATCTAAGCTTCTTGGTTGCTAGCTTCTTAGCTTCCTCTTGTAGCCTTTAATCTATAGTGATGACATGCTCTAATTTGTGCTGCTAGTTTAATGTTATTTCTGTCATATATGCTGCTGGATTTGGATTTAATTAGGATGCCTTCATCCTTGTCTTTCGTGCCATTTGAGTTCTTCGTTTCCTTGTGCTGATCAGGCTGACGAGTATTTTCATTCTATCTTGTCTGAATTATTTCACAAGCTAGCAGAGCAGACCCTTGATTTAAAAATGGCAAAAAGTGTGATCATAATTGTTGAGGTATGGATGGATTGTTTATCTTCCCCCAACAACATAACCTTTCAGGGCAACTATAGCTGGTGCACGTACTTTTTAGATATGGTCATCAGATGACATGGTTTCTGAATAATTTCTTGATTGCAAGCTTCTAACTAGGCTTCATTTTGTTGTTTCGAAGTAGAACCTTTTGTTAGGAAGTGATGACAAGATCCAACTAATTTGCTAGTTTGATGTAATCTCTGTGATGTATGCTGTTGTGTTGAAGATAACTCAATATTTTAATTTACTATATGTTTTGGTTATATCCAAATAGATTGTTAGTCTTCCACAACTAGAACTTTTTAACTACATAAATCAACTCTCTGTACTTATAATCTTGAAGCATTATATTGGATTGTTTCCTGTGACTTTTTCTCGCAAAGGTTTTTTCACGGTAAATATGTCTCCAGTTATTATGTCAGTTTTCATATGCCGTGCTATCCTTAACAAGTGGTATCAGAGTTAAGAGGTCTTAAGTTCAAGACCCTGTTAGCGCAATTAAAAATATAATTGCAACCTACTTATATTCCACGTCCTAGGCTTGAAGGAGCCTATACGTGAAGGGGAGTATTGAAATATAAGTAAATTGTCCATCTTTCCTCGTCAGCTTAAACTTTTAAGTGAACTGATTGATATATGCAACTCAATATAGTATCAGAGCCGACACGGAGTGGATGGCGAGGTGACACGGGCCAGACCGAAGACAGAAGATCGGGCGGGCGGCCAGCGCGGAGGGGCGCGAAGTTCGGCGTAGGCGATGGCGGCCAGTGCGGAGCGGCGCCGGCGTCTTGGAAGCCGACGCGAAGGCACGCACGCTGGCCGTTCCTTGCACGGCCACTCGTCTCGCTGGCTCCCTCAGCTGACCGCCCAAGCTCTTGCCGCCGTCCTGAAGAACTCGCACCCGTGCGGCCGTGCCTCTCCTGAACCCGAGTCTTGCGCTCGTGAAGAAGCAGCCGCGCGAGAGATGCACAAGTCAACACAGTCTGGCTTTTCATTAGCAATTTGCTATGTACACCTGAAAGTGTACCAGTGGGTGTGAGGAAGAATTGCTTTTTACCTCGGAGACTGTTTTGGTGCCAACAAAAGTGAGATTTTATTACAATTTTGATTATTATTTGACGGATATTCATACACAGTTCAGACCATTATGCCTATTATTTTATGCTTACTATTGGCGGGATATCATGCGCAAATTTCAGGCTTTCATGCCTATTATTGGTGATATTTCATGTACATTTCATGCTTATTATTTTATGCTCACATTATTGGCGGTATTCATGCGAAATTTATCACAGGAGGATTCTTGACATTTCTTCGACGTTTAATGTCGGTTTTGGAGAAAAAAATAATATCAGTCGAGGAGACAACTGAATTTGGTGTTTCATCACCGTTTATTGGAATTTGGTGTTTCATCACCATTATTTTAGTGTTTTATTCACCGTTTGGATACGTTGACCATTATGGAGGTTTTGGCAACGTTTATTTGGAATTTAACGACACCCTGTTGGTTGCATTATACTCATCGGAGTTTTTTTAATGAAGGTTTTGCTCCAATGTCTGAAGTTGAGACGAAGGTTTAAAGTGCAAGAAAGAGTTTGTTTCTGCGTGGATACTACAACGTTGTTTTGTTGTCTTTGCTCGATACGAGGGGTCTACTGCAATTTATACTCTATTGATGGCACGATAAGTTTTTCTTTATATTGACATTTTTTGAGAAGTTTTAACCATGTTATGAATTTTCAAAGACAGTTTTGCCGAATTTTATGTTCCAGATGGAGCATGTCAAAAGTCCATATTATGTGTTCTTCGCTATCTACCCAGCACCACAGGTGATATTTTGGCTTATGCCATTTGATGATTGAGCGTTTGTGGAGGTCAGTTGCACAGACTCGGACTTTACTGGGGTTATGAATCATTGAAGATCCAGATTTTTTTCGTCTGCTTTGTTATAGCTGTGTGTTTGGATTGACTGTTCTAGTCTTTCTTCCGACCTGCTGGTGGTTTGTTCAATCTTGCTTCATGAGAAGCGTTTGGATAAAACTGTTCCAATCTTTCATACCCTTTGTGGTTTTTTTTGCACTGGAAGTGTTTGTATTGAGTCTTCCTTGTTCAGTAGTCCTTTGGACTTTTAACCCACTCGAATTTAGTGCTTAATTATCCTTCAGGATTTTTCAGAAACAACTTCGATATAGATTTTGAGTTAAGGGGAAGTTTGTTGGAGATAACTCAATATCTCAATTAATTATATCTTTTGGTTCTATCCAAATAGGTTGTTAGTCCAAATCTTCTACAACTAGAACTCTTTTACTATGTAAGCCAACCTCATGTAATCTTAAAATATTATAGCGAATTGTTTTTCGTGGTTTTTTCTAATGGTCCATGGGCTTCTTGGTGGGTCAGAGGATTGCAAGGGATTGGTTGTGCGCCTGTGCTGCCAATCAATTTGCTGTTTTACTCGCTGCTGTTTTGATTGAGATTGCTTCTGGGATCCAAGGCGCAGGATCTTCTACTACCCTTAGTTGTTGGCGTCAGGAACTATAGGTTTGTGGCTAATCAAGTACTGCTGCAGCCTGCAGCCCTGCATACGCATGTACCTTTGTTGATCTTCAGGAGATATTTTGCACTCGGACAGGGCATAGAAGACCGAGTCTGTTGTAGGATTGCGAATTACGTCATCAGGTCTATTAGTTATAAATTACTTCCATAACATTATGTTTGACCGATGAAAACCAGCCATGATGGCAACTCGCAGTTCCTCATATCCTATTCTCGGAATCTTGTTTTTAACGAGGGTGTTTTTCACATTCACCTGCAGGGCGTCAAACACTGGTTACTGGGAACCTTCAAACTTACATCGTGGAATGAATGGAGCATGTGAGTACTCAAAACACACACAAGACAAGGATCATGTGCGTCGTCTATTTTTATTTCGACTTGTGTCTGTCATAGAGCATTTTCTCGAGCATATCATCATCTATCGCTGCCAACGACTAAACAACACGTCAGTTTGTGATAGCAGTAGGCACCTACAACGCCACAAGATGTTCCTCCTTTTCATTCAATAAATACACACTATATATATATATATAGGAAGCCTTTTCCGTACTCCCGGGAGTACATACTCCCACCTCTAATATACCACTTAAATGAACACTTTATACTTTTATCACTTTCGGTATGCTCCAATAATAATTCTAAAATACTCCAATGCAACATAGTTGAAAAAAATTCATCAGACCCTTTATTTTTTTGCTACTACCCTTTTCCATATGTAAAAGGAATATATAAACAAATTATGCTATAAAGGGTGGACTTTAATGAATTTTTTCGTGGAACTCACTTTGGAGTATCTTATAATCGGTATTAGAGTATACTCAAAAGGATAAAAAGGTATAACAACATCATTTAAACGGTATATTAGAGGTGGGAGTACATACACCCAGGAGTATGGAATCATTCTCCTATATATATATATATATATATATATAAATGATTCCATACTCCTCCCAGAAGTAATTACTCTCACCTCTGAAATACCACCTAGACTAACTTGAAATATTCCTTTATCACTTTGGGTACACTCATATATTAATTATAAGATACTTCAATGTGAACCATATGAAAATATTGTAAGGGAGTACATAGTTTTTAGCGTATTTTGTAAATACATTCGTATATGCACATAACAAAGAGTATATCTAAAAAATGTACATACCACCTCTGAAAAATGTAAATACCACATAGTTAGACTTATATACTTATATACTATACGTACATACCCTCCGTTGTGTGAGATACTTCTTATGTTGTGAGATACGACGTAGGGAGTAACTACACTCGGGCGTAGAAAAGATGCTTCCTATGTGTGTGTATATGGGCGTATGTATGTATATAAAATACATATACATATACATATACATATACATATACATATACATATACATATACATATACATATACATATACATATACATATACATATACATATACATATACATATACATATACATATGTATATGTATATGTATATATGTAATATATATACATACATAAACATATATATACATGTCGGGACTCGAATATGCAAATATAGACCCTCTGTGTATTTTGCACTAGTTCAGGATCACGTTAGTGCACACAGTCTCAACATAGATGAATATCACAATCATACATAGCGGAAACATAACAAAAGACTTCATATATTAAATAAGACATAGTTGAACAACCTTAGGGTCAACCTTACACTTATTAGGGCTTGATGGCTCTGAATCAAAACAAATAAACAGCAGCGGAATGAAAGAACGTCAGTTAATCCCATCAACATGCCACATGCATCTGACAAGGTTCAACTCCTAGATAATCGCCTCATAGAAGAACTCCATCTCCTTCAAAGGTGTAGACTTCTCCTCAACTGATGATTTGATTGTTGACAAGGGTGAGTACTTAAAGCACTCAACAAGTTGTGCACAGAATGCAAGTCTATCATACTATATGCATGGCTTATTCCAAAGGAACGGCTGACATGGTTATTTTGCAATAAGGCAGTATTTATGAAGAAATAGCATAAATAAATTGTAAGGACAGTAAAACAAATAATAAATTTCTCAATTATTTCCCAAATAAACCAACTCATAACCTTAAATCAATTTTCAACTTCCATAGGCATACAGTCTCCATCCCAATTCATTTTAATAAAATCTAACCATTGACTGTAATTCCTGAGCATTGCTCGATACCACGAGCACGACTATTCAAATAGATTTTACACTCTGCAGAGGTTATACGCTTTACCCATACGACATGATCATCTCTTGTTGCCAAGCTATTAACACACTTCCTTTGGTGTGTCGGCAAAGATATCATGACAAAACCTTTACAGAGCTCTATTTTAACCCAGTACTACTCGCTAAGGTTTCAACACTGATGGGACTGTTTACCACATTTAGAACCCCCTCTCTTACGCCAATGAGTTTACCCATAAAGTCGGGGCTCACACCACCACTAGTAGTACCAAGCTAAGACATTGCAAATTAATCAGCTAGATCTGTCCCATTATAGACATATGGTTGCATGATTGACTCAGGTAAATGCTTGCAAGGTTAAGTTCTTAGCTTGACTAAGTCAAGACTAACAAAAAATTCATTAATAGCGTTACCATTATAAAAAAATAAGCGATCGCCCAAATGCCACGTTGGCCTACCATAAATTCTTGTCACATGCCTTAGTCTAAATCATTTTACCACCATAGTTGATTACTATGCACCACGTGCCATCAACAACATTGAGTGACAACACCTGACACACATTTTCAAAAATATGTTCCATATTCCATTAAGCAAGATTAAATTTTCTCACATAAAATGATACCAATAACTTGTTGCACAGCTAAGCAATTAAACTATTCACGTTCTAGCTAACCCACATTGGCAAATAATAGTTACCAACATATAAGGAACTATACTAGGGTGACAAATGAAATACGACATACAATTGACAACGTAGGTATAACTCAATTTGGACGAATAGCTAATCCCAAATTAATTGAAACAAGTATCAATTGAACTAGCATGCAATAGTTTAAAACAAAATAACTTTTAAAACGTGGGCTCAACGTGATCAAAGCACAACTTGCCTTCAAGGAGCTCTGGATCCTGCTCTGGACCTTGTTATTGGTTTGACTCCTCACTCACGAATACCTCGGGCACTTCAACGTCTACGTAAAACGAGCGATAAAGCAATAAAGACCAAAAACAGAGAGTAAATTCAAATCCAAAAATTAAATAAAATTTATCATTAAATAGATCTCGATTTTACAAATTTTTAGAAACTAGAATCACCTCAATCGGAGTTCGTATGAGAAAGTTATAGCTATTCAAAGTTTAAAATAAAGGATAAATCAGAAAATTGGAAAAACCGAATTAATCGAATTATTTCTATAGTGGAAAATAGCATTTATGACGTCACAATGACGTTAGCACCGAACCTTTTCTGGTTGAATTATTTTTTAATAGAAAATCCCAATTATGACATCAGTATGATGTCACGATGACGTCACACCTGATCTGAGCCAACTAGACCGTGACACGAGTCCATGGTCCATGGACTCAGTCTACGCTCACACCAGTTCACCATGGACCCGGTCCACGGCGCCTCGGTGCTCAATCTCGACACGCGGTGCAATCCGATTTGCTGCAACTCGTGGCGTAATCTACCCTGCACGCGATGGATCGAACGGCTGCGAATCTAGCGCGACGTGGCACTACCTCAACCGATCGATCTTAAACCAATTGCTCACCTTACCGGTGTGGTTCACTGTTGAAGCGACGACGTGGCTTGATCTCGGGCGTTCATCTCTGATCTAACGGTCAGCGAAGCTTCAACCCTGCAATGGCGGCACGGCGGCGAGGTCTTCACCGGACTTGGAGACGACGACCTTGGCAACGGCGTTTCAGCGCAGCTCCGACGTGAAGAGGTAGAGGAATCGATGTGGTGCACCACGACGAACTCGAATTTGGAACCGAAGTGGTGGAAGGCAGCTTGACAACGACGCAAAACGCAAAAACAAACAGTGGTGCTCTGGAAACTTCGGCGAGCTCTAGCGCCTGAACGGCGGCGGCACGGGCGAAAAAGCTAAGGCCACGGGTGCACAAACTCACGACGATCCTCGGGCTGTGATCCATCCTTTAAATACCCTCGCAAAAGCACACAAATCGGAACCCTAGGTCCACACGGCGGCGGAGATGAGCTGGCGGCGGACTTCGAGTCCTGTGCGGAGACAACAATGGACAACCATCCGATGGCGAACGAATGGTCCCGATTTGCACTGACGCGGCTCAATCAAATCCGCCTGAATCCAATTTGGTTAGGGTTTTCTAATCTACGCTGAATCTCATCCTTACGATCAACATCCAACGTCCCGAACAAAGCGACGGCGCGGACGAATTTCGATCGGGCTTTCGATCGCCCGATCGAAATCCAACGGTAGAGATCAGAGGCAGCTAGGGTTTGCGGCTTGGCGGGCCTGCATGGGCTAGCAGCACGGGGAGAAGCGGGCCGGCTGGGCTGGGTCCAATCGGGCTCAGCCTGGCACTATTCATAGGATTTTAAATACATTTTCCAATAAAATTAGATCAGGAAAATAGGTAAAGGCCAAATAAATAGAAAAAATATCAGAAAAATTCCATAGTATTCCATAAAATATTTTAAGGCATTTGGAACTAGAATAAAATATTTCCAGCAAAATATTATTAACACTTTTCCATTAAACAAATATAAGATAGCAAGAGGCTTATTTTCATAAATACAAAATAATTTAAATTAAATCCAGAAAATTCATAAAAGCATAAAATACAAATTAAATCCAATGAAAACGAAATTTGGGATGTTACAATACATATATATATATACATATGTATGTATATATGTGCATATATACGTGCATATATGTATATATATATATTGGCAACATTTTGAGTGAAAACCCTTACCGTAGAAACTCCATGAAACCTACATGTATAAGTTTTGAAAAATTCTCAAAGAAATTACCATATGAAGGGGAGGTGAGCTTCTACAATCCTGCAAAATTTGAAGACCAAACTCAATCGCATTTGAAAGATATAAAAAATACAAATAGAGGGATGAATAGTGCTAAACAGTGAAAAAATCACTATTTAGGTTGAATTTTTCTTTTTCATATCTTTTAAATGCGATTGAATTTGGTTTTTAAATTTTGCAGAATTGTAGAAGCTCACCTACTCTACGTATGGTAATGTTTTGAGAATTTTTTAAAACTTGTACATGTGAGTTTTATATAGTTTCACGATAAGGAGAGTTTTTAGTGGATATGTTACATACAAATATATATATATATATGTTCTATTTTTGCTGTTTTGGCTGCATTGTTGTTGTTTTTTCTTTTTTGCTGAACTACATCTTTGATGTATTGGCAGAGCTCCTCCTATTTTCTCTCTATATATATATACACTCATTTTGTACCATAGAGCCTAGGCTCCATAGTGCCCCAAGTAATTATACTATATATATATATACACACAAGGAAATGCTAATCTACGCGTGCATGTAGAATAGCTACGCGTGTCGCAACCCACGTCAGCCGACTAGTAAATCTATACAACCTAACCACGGAAGCTCAACCGACTAGAAAACATGCTCCTAATTTGTACATAAATCTTGTTATCTTTTATTTAGCTGTATCTTTTTATTGGTAGCTCCGATTTACGATCAGTTTTTACCATTAGCTTGCTGACAATAACATCAACATAATGATATAAGTCTCGCCACTAAACGCCAAATGAATTGATAGTAAAAACTATTACTATGGATAGTAAAATCTAATACGTAGTCTAACAGTCAAGGAAACAATGGCAATAACATCAAATACTGACTCGATTACTATTTTGTATTTGTAACAATATAGTCTCAACATATTTTTTTGACCTAACCACATCAAACAAACGATGAGATTCTATAATCAGACTTGTAATTGGGTTACAAGTAACGAAGCCTACGTGTGACTTTTGATGCAAATCCATCCAGAAGTTACAAATAATATGAGGTATGTCCCTTATTTTTTCCCTCTGAAATCTAGAAAAGAATACATGATTCTCTCGCCAAAGTAGACGGAATCGATCCTCGGTGCTTCTGTAATCAAACTTGTAATTGGGTAGCTAGCTGCTGCTAATCGGTTTACTTAAACAAAAAGCCTGATCATGAACATTTGCATGCGGGTTCATTTTGTTTTCCCAACCTGCATTCTTGTGTTGATAAGACCAGACACCGGCACACCTTTTTTCTATGTATCAAATGAACACAACATTACTTAATACATTGTAAGATTTTACTACTGTATAGACTCTACTTAGTGCTAAACCATTTCACAATATTAGTATATATTTTACTATATGTATATATATATGTATTTTACTATCTATTTTTACCATCCATATATATATTTTACAACTAGCAGACAAGCTGAAACTGACGATTGAGCACTGTATTACTATGTTGATTCAAAGGATGGGAAGCCCTTTGGTAGCAGTATAAGTACGTTAAGGTGCATGGTGTGTAAGTGCGAAGCTTACGGCTGACTATTGATGCAAACCCACCTAGAAGTCACAAATAATATGAGTCATGTCGCTTATTTTTCCCCTCTGAAATCTAGAAAAGAATACGTGATACTCTCGCCAAAGTAGACGGAATCATCCTCGGTGCTTCTGTAATCGATCTACTTAAATAAAAAGCCTGATCATGAACATTGCATGCGGGTTCATTTTGTTTTCCCAACCTGCATTCTTGTGTTGATAAGATCAGACATCGGCACATCTTTTTTCTGTGTATCTATTGAACACAAAATTACTTAATACATTGTAAGATTTTACTATCACATAGATTCCACTTACTGCTGAACCCTCTGACAATGTTAGTAATCCGTATATATAGATTTTAATACTAGTAGACAAGCTAAAACTGACGATTGAGCACTGTATTACTATGTTGAATCAAAGGATGTCAAGCCCTTTGATAGCAATATAAGTAAGTTAAGGTGCATGGTTTACAATTGCCAAGCTTAAGTCTGACTTTTGATGCAGACCCATCTGGAAGTTAAAAATAATATGAGTCATGTCGCTTATTTTTTCCCTCTGAAATCTAGAAAAGAATATGTGATTCTCTCGCCAAAGTAGACGGAATCGATCCTCGGTGCTTCTGTAATCAAACTTTTAATTGAGTTATCTATTGCTAATCGATTTTACTTAAACAAAAAGCTCGATCATGAACATTGCATTCGGGCTCATTTTGTTTTCCCAACCTGTGTTCTTGTGTTGATAAGACCAGACACCAGCATACTTTTTTTTGTGTGTGTCAAATTAACGCAAAATTACTTAATACGTTGAAAATTTTTACTATCGTACAAACTCCATTTATTGTTGAACCCTTTGGCAATATTAGTATATATTTTACTATCCATATAGATTTTATTATCAGACATGAGTAAATTGATTATCAGTTTGGTAGTAAAATCTTAATTATATGGTGTTTATTAGCGAGACCTATATCATACTGTTCATCCCGTCATCAGTAAGCTACTGGTGAAAATCGTTTATGAATTGAAGCTACCAATAAAAATTTATAGCTAAAATAAAGAAAAACGCATTTACTAGTGATTAGCCACATCACGTAACTGTCTGGTTTAGTCAACACACGTGCCGGAGTTTACATGGCTCGGTTGGTTTGTGTTAAATGGCTAGGGAGTAGAATAGCTTATTCTACACGTAGCTGTAGAATAGCATATATATATATATATATATATATATATATATATATATATATAAAGAAAAAGAAAAAAACAACAATACCGCCAACACATGGCAGGCAAAAATAGAACAGAAAACAAGGACGTTGCCCTGCTAAGCGCTAGGAATCCAAAGAGGGGGCCTGTGATCTGGACGGACAACAACAACAAACGCAGTAAACGATCTAAATTATTTGCACCGTTCCGAGGATTGATCGACATCTTCCTGAATTTGAGCCGCCACTTGATGCAGGTCTTGCCGTCTTGGTGCTTATGCTCGAATACTCTTTGATTTCTCTCCTTCCATATGTTCATACATGCATGAATCATCGTATCATCAGAAAGTCTCATGTGATCTTTTTGGATAGTTTGACGGAGTTAGTCCCACACATCTATAAACTTATCTTGGTGATCTGCTAGCTGATCACCAAGAGGTTGGTGATTTATCCATATGGCAATTTTACTGCCACTACTACACAAATATACATCACAATCGGTTCTTTTTCGTCATCACAGTCGGTTCTATATATATATATGAAAATGGTTCCATACTCCTGGGTGTACGTACTCCCGCTCTAAGTATACCACTTAAATGATGTTGTTATACCTCTTTATCCTTTTGAACATACTCTAATACTGATTATAAGATACTCCTAAGTGAGTTCTATGAAAAATTTCATCAAGCACCACCTTTTATAGTATAATTTGTATATGCACTCCTTTTACATATGGAATAGTGTATATAGCAAAAATAAAGGGCTTCGATGAAAATTTTCCAACTATATCGCATTGGAGTATCTTATAATTATGATTGAAGTATAATGAAAGTGATAAAGAAGTATAACATATTCGTTTAAATGGTATATTAGAGGTAAGAGTATGTACACCTGGGAGTACAGAAAAGGTTTCATATATATATATATATATATATATATATAGGAAAATGATTCCATACTCCTGGGTGTACGTACTCCCACCTCTAGTATACCGTTTAAATGATGTTGTTATACCTCTTTATCCTTTTGAGTATACTCTAATACTGATTATAAGATACTCCAAAGTGAATTCCATCAAAAATTTCATTAAAGTCCACCATTTTATAGCATAATTTGTTTATATATTCGTTTTACATATGGAAAAGGGTATGTAGCAAAAAAATAAAGTGCTCTGATGAATTTTTTTCAATCATGTCGCATTGGAGTATATTAGAATTATTATTGGAGTATCTGAAAGTGATAAAGGTGTATAAAGCATTCATTTAAGTGGTATATTACATGTGGGAGTATGTACTCTGAGAGTACTGGAAAAGCTTCCTATATATATATATATATATATATATATATATATATATATATATATATATATATATATATATAAAGAAAAAGAAAAAACAACAATACCGCCAACACATGGCAGGCAAAAATAGAACAGAAAACAACGACGTTGCTTTTTCGTCATCACAGTCGGTTCTATAAACTTATCTTGGTGATCTGCTAGCTGATCACCAAGAGGTTAGTGATTTATCCATATGGCAATTTTACTGCACACCTGCCTTGCAAAAAGGTATTCTTTTACAAGATGCATAGCCGTTTCCTGATCTTGTCAGCACAAGGCGCATAAGGGCATATACAATAGTGTGATATTAGCTGTCTATATCTTTGTCACATAAGAATTTTACTGATATGGAAGAGAGAATGAGGAGATTGAGTATAGCTTTCTCTTCATGAAGAGACGACCATATAAACAGTATAAAACACCGTTGCATTAGTTATTGTCTATAATAAATACTTTTTAATGTTATAATTAAAATATTGTAGAATCTCATAGAGATAAGCTAAGATGTCATATATTGTATAAATTGTCTTTAGTTGATATAGAGGAGTATATAGACAACAGTCGTCTCTACTATTGTACATGCTCTAAGGAGCTATGCGGCCACTTTCTAAGCAACAACTTAACCCCTATCAAAATTCTTTCCTATATAAGAAGCCATGCAAAAAAAATGCATTTGTTTTCAGTGTGATCTCTCTATATCATACTGAGAAAAACTACATAACGCTACAGCATTTTTCTCCTATAAGTTGGTACAGCTCATGCCCATTTTGAACGACCACATAGGCGTAATTTTAATCACCTGATTTTTTCCATCCATTTGACTGTTTTTATTCTTATCCCCTCAAACTCATTCTCCACCTCACATCAATCATCTCACTATCTCTCTCTCTCCCTCTCCTGCCTTCAGCAACCACCATGTCGGGTGCAGTGAACATACGACGAGAGGCGAGGTGAGGCCGTCGGACCTACCCCAGGTAACCTCGAAGAAGGCAAGCTTGACACCTTGTCGAACAACTTTTGCTAGTACTGGCCAAGTGTGAGCAGATGAAGGTCGAGTGTGAGGTGAGCAGTCATGGGCTCGCCTGAGCACGACGAGTTGCCAAGGGCTTGTGCGATGACTTGATGTTGTGTTGGTCCACCGTCAAGCTCCTCCATCTTGTCTTCATCTCCGGCAAGTTCCTCGTAGTTGTCTTCATTCCCAACAAACGAGGGGACAACCGGCACATGAAACTTGTGAATTTTTTTTGCTCAAATGTTTGAAGCTCCATGAAACTTGTCCAAAACTTTCTTGAAACTCGATGATTGATGTTTCCTTTCGAAACTTGAATGAAACTTATAATTTTCCCGTGAAACTGGTTGAAACTCTCTGAAACTTCGAAGTTTATATTTTGAAAGTCAGTTGAAATTCTTCTAAAATTCATTTTTAATTAAGTTTTATGTTTGAAACTAGACAAAACTTATAGTTTCATATTTGAAACACATCAAGATTTGTTGAAACACACAGAAACGTTTTAGAAACTTGTTTGAAACTCTTTTGCAACCTCATGAAACCTAAGAATATGTTCTGAAACTTTGAAGTATGCATTTTAAAACTTGGTCGAAATTCTTTGGAAACTCGTTTTTAATTGAATTCTAGATACGAAACTTGATGAAAATTATAGTTTCATATTTGAAGCTCATTCAAAATTGTTGAAACGCATTGGAACCTTACAGAACCCATTTGAAACTCCTTTAAAACTTGCTAAACCAGCAAAATATAATAGAACCTATTGAAACTAGGTGAAACTTGCTTATACTGTAGGAAACAATTCCAACGATATACCGTTAGCTAGTTGCTCCCTATCATATTTGATCTATAGCTGCAAAAGACCCATGTGAATTGCACATCATAAACCAAAGCGCTCAACCCCCAGGTTTGATAAGGCTGCGCGAGAGCCAGCCACGCCACCCCAAATTCCACGTGGACACGCTGAGGAGTCGAAAAATCTTCCAAGCTTAATATACGGAATATTTATCGCTGCCTTGACATCTTCTCCAAATCTCCCAATTTTTCTCGTAAAAAAGACCTATGAAACCATATAGTCCTGACGCCTTTCCAGAAGGGCATGGAGAAAGCCACCTCCTTGATTTCACCCATGTCAAATGATTGTTCCAGATCAGTGAGGTCCTGAGATTGGATGCCCTATTAAATTTAATATGAATCATTTATAAGCAGTGCTTCAATGCTTTCTCTCCTAATACAAGTTACATAAATTTTAAAGTAAACGAAGAGGGTAAGTAATCACCATCTACCATTCATTCATGTTTTAATATTTGTGCAACTGTCAAAAAGAAAAGCATGGATACACCTCTCATCATTTATTGTTTTGATCTAATGAATAAGATTAGACGACGGTACAAATGGAGTTAGACAGTATTTATGGAAAATCCTATTACCGCGCTTGTTTTTGGTCGCGTGGTGTGGGCCGGCGGGAGCCATATACATATAGGGCGCATCGATGACAGGTGGGCCCCGATGCTTAGGCTGGACCCATTGTCAGTCTAAGAGAGAGAGACGGAAACACTGGACGCTGCAATTTGAATCTCGGGAGTCTATTTATGTTTTTGCTATATATTTATCTTTTTTGCTGGAGGTAGCCAATTTACTAATCACTTGCTCGTAAGGTGTGTTTTGATTTTGTATAAGGACCGAGGTGGTGATGAAATTGAGAAAGGTTGTCTTAAAAAATTGGGAGGGAATGTTTTTTGCGTGAGTGATAATGAATAAATGCATATAACAGAGAGAAAATAGACAGGAGCATAGAGAAAAATATAATTAAATCTACACGCAAACTTTATATTATCATCAAAACCATTCAAAATACGTGTCTTATATTTCTCAACGTTACTATTATTATGAATGTGATGGGCCTGTCAAGGTTGGGTGTGGTGGAACTCCAAAGCAGCCCAAACAAGAAATTCGGCCGACTAAAGGAAGTAGGCTAATCATCGGCGCGGTGGATTAGTCGTGCGCACTTGGGTTGGTGCCTTCACAACGATAAGAGTTCAGGGCAACTATGGTTATTTAACTAGCTCTTTTACGGTACACTAAATTCAATATAAATCGTTCATTCTTTTTGATCTAATAGATTAGATTAGTTAGAGTTTATTTATACTTTCTCTGGTTATAGAGGAGTAGAAATACCCTTAACAAAGCAACGGATAGATCTAATTTCTATTACTCACTATATAATATCAGTATAATGTACATAAACTCTCTTTAGTTAACCTAATACTACCTACCATCTTTCGTATTTTGACTCGCATGGGTCAGTTCGAAGATAAAGTAGGTTAGCATAGTCGCTGGCACCCAAGACTGGCGCCTAAAGAAGTTCACTTAGTCCTGCAAAAGAATTCTATTGAAACCGACTTCAGGGCATATGTATGGGTTAGTTCATGATCCAATACAACACTAGCTACTAGAGAGCTCTAGCTAGACCAACCAATGGTTGACCACATCTTGTTCTAAGTAATAATTAAATGTGGCAAAAAGAAAGATTTTTTTAGGGGTTAGAGATAATTGGTTATAAATATTTTGGAACAAGGGAATTGGCTGTACAATGTGTAGGGCCTTGCGTATGATCAAATCCCAAGGAAAACATGAATATAATTTAGAACAACTTTTGTATCATGAAGACATGTTAATTGAACTTAGGAGCTATGCCTGACGTTGGCCTACCCCAAAATTCATGCGAAAGCTGCCATCATGCTTGGAGTTGGAATATGTAGCTAGTAGTATAGTAGTACATTGTAGTGCATGGCACATCTGATGGCTCTATGGAAAGTGCCATCATGATGCCTAGCCTTTCTCCGAAACAGTGAAACTTGGAACCTTATTTAACCTGCCAAAGCAACTTTTGTTTGAATTAACCTGTTCTTAAACTAGACAAACAAATCAGCAGCTAGCATTAAGTGGCTTATCAAACTAATAAAAAAAATGCTGCTCATGAGTGCACATCTGAGAGCTGTGCTGGCTTGTCGGTGATGCAACACATGAATGGAAAATTAAATTTAAATGGGATCTACAGTCGATGAGTGCACTGATGGATAGATAGATGCCTATATTATATCAGCTGGTTCGGGAGTCGGGACACACATTTGTCAAGCAAGCATGGCCTGCATTTGGCTGCCAAATCATGCCTGAATGCCCGGCTTTTTGGCCACCAACAGCAGCCTATATAGGCTGAGCTGAGCAGCTTCTCCATGATGATTGGCAACAGTGGATGCTCATGTCCCTTGGCTTGCATGCTCCTCTTTCATGGATCACTCTGTTGTTCATGGACAAAAGTGTAATGATTTGTGTGATCTAGGGATCGCCAACCTCTCCTGATCTACATGTTTTTTTAAAAAAAGGAATTAAGGACAACCAGCTAGCAAATATGTTTGGATTTCAAATTTGAATTGTTTTATGGAAACTGTCTTGTTCTGAAAGCCAATTGTATTATCTAGTTTTCTCTTACGAGCAAAGTGTTACAAATTTAACTGGTTTGTAACTATAATTGACCGAAATCCACCATGAGCCAATTACAACAGAAACCCGTCTGGTTTCGGAATTGTAAACTTTATTTCTTATTTCCAGCATCACCTCGTGAAAATGTGTTCATATGACCTATTTTCATCATCCAAACTATACATATTACAAACCTGACGACACCTCCAAACAAACATAACGTTTTATCATATAGAAAATTTTCTCAACAGTGGCAAATCCTAAACATCAAACCCAAAGCGAAAAATCAAGATCCACCTAGCAGTAAACCAAGATAATTAGATCTAAAGAAATGCAAATCTAATCGAAATATATGAAAGCGCTTATTTAGTTATCATGTGTGCCCCCGTAAACGCCATAGAGTACATCAATACAGAACCTATTCTACTCGCATCTAATCAATTGTCTTTCAAATTAAAAAAAAAATATCTAAGAGTTCCTCTATCCTTAAAAAGAAAGTTCCTCACAAAAAAAATTTAAAATATAGTTTTTTTATATAAAGAGAAAAAAAAAGTTTAAGACCAACCAACCTACATATCCACCTCAGCTCAGCATGGGGCAGTTTTCACCCCTGTGGAACCACAAGCCAGCTTACAGCTATTAATTCCTGTCATACCATACCCTTTGCTTCTTCTCTCAAACAGCACCAACTAAAAGCTAGTCTAACCATCCATGATGGCCAGATCGCTGCCGTCTTTCTGCCTCCAACGGATCAGGTCCGACGGCGGCGGCGCAGCCCCGCCGCCGATATGCGCCGCCAAGGATGGTGATGGCCAGGATGAGTGTGGCGACGGTGGCAACGCGAAGGAGAAGGAGAAGGAGAAGGGTGGTGAGGCTGCGGTGGGGAGGAAGGTGATGGTGGTGGCTGACGGCGGCGGCGACGAGGCCCGGACGGCGCTGCAGTGGGCGCTCTCGCACTCCGTCCGGCCCTGCGACACCGTCGTCCTCCTCGACGTCGTCAGGGGCACCGGCGGCAAGAACCGTAAGCTATAGCTAGTAGCTAGCCCCCTGTATATATACGTGCAGACACTGTGCATGCATATTAATTATCATGCTAATTGATAAGTTACAAAAATTTGCAACTGATAAGAAAAATCTCTTGTTTCATTTTTCTTAATTTCAGGAGATGATCCAAGAGGGTATCAGCACCTGGAGGCCATGAGGAGGATTTGCCAGGCTAAAAGACCAGAGGTACAAAAAAAAAAAGCCGTTGCTCTTCTTTAATTTCTAGCAGTTGCTGAAAGTAACATTTAGTAAGTTAGATTTCAGGAAAAGGAATAAAATAAAATTAGTATAAGTTCACTTTCTAATGCTTTTTTTAAGTGTACAAATATATAGGAAAAATACATTCTACTCCCGAATGTTACTCCCACCTCTGATGTACCACCTAAACGAACTTGAAATATTTCTTTATCACTTTGCATACACTCATATACTAATTATAAGATGTTCTAATGTGAACAATATAAAAAATTGCAAGGGAGTCTATATATATATATATATATATATATATATATATATATATATATATATACATATATACATATATACATATGTATATATTAAAGCTTGATTCACTTTCTAATGTTTGTGTTGGCCAATATATATTGGCTGTGCAATTGTTTTGTGTTGGTTATTGCTATGGGGTATGGAGTATGGAATACACATGTCATGCTGTTTTTTATAAAACATTTTCATCATTGTGTTTAGGGTTTTCTGTTGTACTTTCAGCATATCACAGATATACATTTCAATAATTAAGAAAAGAGCTGTATGTGCATTTAATTTTGTTGGTCTTCTTGTTTGTGTTTGAATAAAACTTCCACTTGTATCTACTAAGATATACAGTCTGATTATGCTGCACTTGTATCTACTAAGACATACAGTCTGATTATGCTGCACTTGTATCTACTAAGACATACAATCTGACTATGCTGAAAGTACAGCACTACTAAGACCACTGAGATTAACACAATCTACTGAAGTACAAGATCAATGGAATACTACTTGCAACGACAAGATTTTGATTGATCTTGCGTACTAGAACCGCTATACAATTAATGTCCAGTGATGCTTAATAAAGAGACGCCTCTGATGCCATCTAGAGCTTATTACTATACCTGGTCCTGCTTGTTAATTGACATCATTGAGGGCTGGTACAACCGGTACCTGTTGAACAGATCATCCTCTGCTTTGCAGTACAAATCTTCTTTCCAGCAGCAGAACTAATCCGAGCGGTCTGCGATAGGGTTCAATTTACGGAGATGCATTTCTATTCTTTTTTCTGTTCATTTCTTCTACGTGATTTAAACTAGACCCCTCCAACGAGACCATTAACCCGAGTTTACCCAAATGGATATGGAGCATGAGACCTATCATACAACAAGCGGTTTTAACTTCTGAGCTACGCATCGATCTATATGTTGGTATTTTGTCACTAGAAGAAGAATATGTGTAGACACGAAAAGAAAAAACTGTTAGAAAGCTGGAAATGATTCTTGCAATATATCCATCATCAAAATGTCCAAGATCGTCTCTTTCTTCACATTCTGGCATGTGAAGTGACATCATGTGCTTCTGATCCACTGCTAACAAACTGGTAAATGCTCTTTGCCGACAACCCTCGGTAAATATGCTGCGGAGACTCTTACCTTCTCAGCTTTTGTGGTCTAGAAATAGACAACTAGTGTACAAGCAGACTAAACCAGTTTCTTAACCAACTGAAGCATCTACTCCAACATTTCCATCAGACAATGCATTCTATATGTCAAACAGTGGCAAAAGAGGGGGTCCCGTTTACTGTCAAATCACAAAAAGTAGAAGATGAACAGCAACAAACAGCTGCAAGCGAAGACCACAGCTACCACAGAGATGCATGTGCTGGGCATCATCAAGGGTTGCATGCATGTCCCAGACAGGATCATGGCCCTTGGCTGTGTTTCTCAAAAAAACTGCACTTTTCATTTCTAGTTTGACTTTTCATGCCTCATGTACCCGCCCTAGCCGGTGAAAAAGTTAATGAATGAGCTGGCAAGACCCGTAACTCGGGACTTTCTAACTAGAAATTGAGTTTTATGCACCAACCAATCGGCTGCTGCTGTATACTCTGTAGAAGCCTCGAGTTGTCGTCGTAGAAAGACGGATATATGCACGATAATTCATGTTTTTTTTTTGTTCTACCAGGTACACGTTGAGCTTTCCCTGGTGGAGGGGAAGGAGCGGGGGCCGACGATAGTGGAGGCGGCGAGGAAGCAGGGCGTGTCACTGCTCGTCATGGGGCAGAAGAAGATGTCCATCACGTGGCGGCTGCTGGTGATGTGGATGGCCGGCGGGAAGGGCCCCGGCGGGAGCACCGCCGAGTACTGCGTGCAGAACGCGACGTGCATGGCGCTGGCCGTCCGGCGGAAGAGCCGGCGAGGGGGAGGGTACCTCATCACCACCAGGCGCCAGAGGGATTTCTGGCTCCTGGCTTGAAGGTTCTCTCCTGAAGATTTTGTGTGACCTATGGTGTTTTAGGTGCTACTGGAGGTTATATAGTTGAATAGGAAGAAGGAAAGTACTCAAATTTATAGATAGGGGGAATAATGCACAAGATTGGAGATGCTGTTTGGTGTGTGTTTGTTGCTGGTTTAGAGCTGACATTGAAGGGAATATGTGATGTTTTGCATTTTGCAGTAAAAAAGAATCAAGCAGCTTTCGGAGTTGTGTGCTATTCGATCTCTGAAAGTTTACGTACTACATGTTCATCAGGTAAGAACTATTCTTCTTCTAAAACTAAGCAATTGAGTAGACAGCCAAGAGGTAAACAGACTAAACCCCGATTTGCCGTAGCTATTAGCAGATTGGCAACATCGGATTAGTTGAGAACTTCGTTAATGAATAGCTTACAAACTTAATTAGTCCATGCGGATTGAAAAAGGACTTGTGGAAAGATAGAAATCAAGTGTAAGAAGCAGCAATTGCATGATAAATTATTACAGAAAGATGAGACTCGCAACGTGCAAGTGCTACACGGTAGTTATGAAAAGTCATCTAGCATGTAACAAGATGATCCGAAGTTTATTTACCATAAAATATTACATCGTTGTCATTAAAACTAATTAAGATCCTACAGCAAATATCAACAAACGTGGTCTTGCAAGGTCAAGAAACAGGCAGGTAATGCACAAGTAACCCACCAAATCATGGTTGTATTAACAAAGGGCTACAAGGACTGGAAACAACTCAATAGTGCAAAGTCAAAGTGCAGCGCAAATAGCAGCCGTCAACTGCGGTGCCCTTCTGTAGTTATATACAGGTAAACACAACATTGCTCTAACTACAGTGCTCACTTGTACAAAACCTGAAAGTTGAACATCTTACTGCTCCAAGTCGGAATCTAGGAAGCCTGGGGAGTTTCTAAAAGACGATACATGGTGATTTCTTGCTGCTTGAAGTACCTCCTATCTTCCTCATCCACAAGGACTAGATTCAGGTAGTACTTGACGCTGAATTTGTTGTTTATGTTGTGGCAAGTTGGGGTCAGCTCGTAAGGCGTCAAGAATAGCCTCACTGGAATTGATTCTCCTGCAAAACAATTTGATTAAATATGCAGCAAACCAACATCAACATACTCACAACCACACCACATGGACAAGCAGCTAAGCACCAAATGCACCTGAGCAGAGTCAGGCTTTGAACTACAGGTGTTTGATATTTACAGCTCACGACCGGTTATAAACTTTACCTCTAGAAACATCTGAAGAAAAGGTGTTACTTTATGCATCACGCAATGTGCTTTTGTAATAATGAGGATCCCTACACCCAGTCCTAGTTCATAAATACATGGACAAAGTAGTATAGTTCTCGGGAAAAAGGCAAGCTGTACTGGGACCGATACTTACAAAGCTTATTACAAGAGTTGTTTGGCGCTCGGAAAGTGTACTTTGGCAGTGCAGCATGATACTTAGAAGTTTTCCCTACAGGACCACTAAGTAATTAAGAACAATGTTCTAAATAAAGGAGGTTGCTAAGGCCTTGTAAACGGCCGTCAAAACAGTAAAGTTCCCCTGCACGTTACATTTATGGACATTTCAAGGTTTGTCCATTTTACCGGGCCATTTATTCAGTTTAACGGCCGTTAATGTTTAACAGGCCCATTTTATCAGGCCGTTTATTTGGGTAAAGTTGCAAGATTACCATATGACAGAGAATATTATGACATACATGAGGTGCATGCTAGCTTTGATTTTTATTGCCACTTGAGTTTATTCATTTAGTTATGATTCTTTAATTACATTCACATCCTGTCATCTTTTTTCTTTATGTCATGCTATGGACAATTGCTGATAGCCTAGTAGTTTTATTCTGTATGCATATAAGAAGATGAATTAGATGCTTATTTTGTTATTGCAAACACATGTATATATTTATCTGAATTTTAAATAGTAAAACCGTTTACGAGGCTGTTTCCTGTATAAACAATAAAAGGTGGGGTGACCGTTCCATTAATGTTTACCGTTATTTAGAACATTGATTAAGAACGAACTTGCATCTATTGGTCACCTTTCATATATTCTTGAAATTGCTCATGTGCTTTGCAAAGGTAAATTACTACAAAATTTTGGTTTTGAGGTAATCAGTAAGTTATGTAACTCAGGCCATAAGACAAGCACCTTTGAAAAATTAAGATGAAAAAGAAAGCAGCCATCTGTGCTCTATAATTGTACGTTCTTTACAATTCCAAAGCATGCATTAAGCATGTTGCTTAAAAGCTCACGCAACAAGGAAAACATGTAAAGGAATTGTTCCTTTGAAAATTCATAAGAAACCACAAATTTTGCAAAACGTACCTCTGACAGGAGCACCATCCATCAACTCAAATTTTGCAAGAGTTTCAGTCTCAACATATGTGTTAGGGCCTGATCCTGTTGATTCTCGACGACGAATCTCCAATTCCATGTTTTTTATCTTTATTCTGACAAGAAGAAAATAGATCTTCCCGACAATCACATCCTTGAGATGGTACCTGAATAATAATGTCAAAATGTAAGCAATGCGGTGGACTTCCACACTGAGGAACATATCAGAACAGACAGCCATATCTCTTACTTGCTTTTGCTGTATTCAAATTCAATATGCAAGCAATCTTCAATCCCCACTTCCATCTGAAAAGGAACATGAATAACAATATCACATAATCGAATGCATGTTCATGTCTCTTGACTCCCAGTGATTATAGCATCCTTACTTTAACCACGGCAAACAGCAAAGTTATGCAAGTAAAAATACTGCAGATTACAATAGCTGAAAATAATTATTCAATTACAATCTGCAAGAACATCACAAATAGAATAACAACTGACAATCGCTATTAAAATAATTTAGAGCAAACAGTTGATTCAGTTCTAAAAATTAACTATAAAAAACAGTCACCATTTGCAAGAATGTTACTGCTTGTTGAATTATAAACATCAACCATCGCAAGGGACAGCCCTATTTGTGACATTCCAGGCTCATAATGACAAAATGCCACGCCTAGGCGGGCTAGGCGACCGCCTTGGGGAACACTGATCAGTTCTAAGAATTAACTATAAAAAAGTCATTATTAGCAAGAACGTTACCGCTTGTTGAATTATAAACATCAACCATTGCAAGGGACAGCCCTATTTGTGACATTCCAGGCTCATAATGACAAAATGCTAAGGTCCCTCCTAAATTTATGATTCTCATGATGGAATTTTTTTCCCTTTACTTTTTTTTGGGTACATTAAGAGTCGCTAGGAGATTTTCTCATAGTCACAATAGCATGAAAGATAACTTTGTTTCTGAGGAGATAATGTACACTACTGAAAAGATCAAATGCAACTTGAGGAATGCATTGGCTTGGCCACCAGGTAAGCTACTAGGGTCACAGGAACAATTTGAGAACTTCGCTAAATGCATTGGTGTGACAACCAGGTAAGCTAGAAGGACTGTGTTTGTATATCAATAGGGAGAACTGTCCTGTTTTGTTACAACGTGCCATATGCTGACATATCTGACAAGCGACATATATGAAATGAAAAGCATTTGACATCATTACTAAGGACTCACCTTGATGCTGTTGTTGATTGTAGGGAGAGGAGAGTAGTTTCTTACCTAAAAAACAGAAAGATAATTAAACAACCTAAAAAAGAATATTATGCAGGTGATGTTATGGAACCTGAAATGCAATGCCTTCAATGTCTTAGATTTATTGAAGTACAAATGTACAAATCAGGATAAGAATAGATAGAAGGAAAAACTCCTAGATAGAATAGCACATACACAATGAACAGTAATAAGCATACTTAAAAATCAGGTGAAATTATGCAAATTGCCAAATTTAAACTCTATGGCATAAAGATCATTAGACATTTACACAAAAATCCCGGTATTCCACAATGTTGCCTACATAGTTCCGGCCAATCGTCACCTTCAAAATGTACCTGTAAGCACAAGTATTACTTTAGTCTTTAGAGGCAAAATGTACCTGCAAGCAGAACACGCATTACTTTAGTCTTTAGAGGTAGCAAGGAACTTCATTAAAGCTTTCTATGCAGCAACAAAACATGACAAGAACATTATGAACTCAAAAAATATGTTGAGAAAGTTTGATGCTTTAAACGAAGCCTGAGGCCACAATATAGTACAGTAACAATAGTAAGAACTACTAAAGGTAACCATGGGCCTGTTTGGGGGGGCTAATTTGGCTGAAAAGTCGCTTTTGGTTTCTTTGGGTGAAAAGCTCTTTGTGGTGGCGGTGTGGTTTTTCTTGTTATGCCGTTTGCAAACCAGGTCACGCAATTGTAGCTTTTGGGGGGCAACCGAGCGGGAAGGCAGTAACCTAGCGAAGCACAGCGGCAGATGAGTGGAGAGGTGCCGTGGAGGTGGCGAGGCAGGGTGGCGGAGGTCGGGGAGACGGAGTGAGCGAGATGGGAGACGGTCAAGCGAAGCCACAGCTGAAAAGCTCCTCCTCAGCGGCTGCAGCTTTTAGGGGTGCTTTTGCTGTGGCTTAGCTTTCAGTGCTGCTGACCATCTTTGTCTGGGAGCTTTTGGCCCAAAGTGAAGCCTGACCCCAAACAGGCCTATATAATGACAAACTACAGATTAATGGTTGCACTCCACTCAGATTGAGTACAAATGGACATGTTTAAGTTCAAGTAAAGTAGAATGCTGTTCATTCAAGTCTTGTAGCTCAAAGAAAGAGATAATGTACTTATGTTTTGTTGTTGAAATTGAAATCTTTCAGAAGAAGTCAACTGTATAAAAACTGCAGGTTGAACCATGCATCCTTATCTTACAGAGAGGCACGGCACTCAACAATGGTACAAAAGATACCACGCTATGTGATGCCTGCCAAGATACCATGGGATGTGTTAAAATTCAATAAAATGAGAACACCCCAATCAGAAATGACCAAATGGGAAAAGGTATATTTTCAATGAAAGTAAAGTGCCTCTTCCAGTCAAAAAATAAGCTTCGTCCCAAATCATGTGTAGTCAAACTATTTTAACTTTGACCAACAATATCTGTATGAATATTTAGATCGGCCATATGAAAAATATATGAATAGATGCCTAAAAAATACTTCCACAATATTATAATTTTATTAGGTTTTAATTTCGCAAATACATTTAATAGAAACTGCTGGTCAAAGTTATGTTTTAGAAACCTTGTCAATGTCTAAAGCGACGCTTATCTGCGACTAGAGGGAGTATTAGTGATTTCATATATTCCAACTTACAAGAATCCATCTGTGATCTACAGCTTTAGTAATGAACTTATAAAGTAACCAAACAAATGGAAATATCTGATAGCATGACATATTTAGCAAAAGTATACTTGTAACATATGTGAAATATAGAAAACATTAAAAAAGCACAGTTTGTATTACTTTCACTCATGTGAATAGGAAAGTTAGGAATGGTGCTTTAAAACATACCATTTGCTTACCTCAGTCTAACATTTGTTCCATTGTACGATTCATATGGCATTTCAACAGAAGAAAATTCGAATGGATATGTCTTTCTTTCATAAATTTCACCAGGAACATCTAACTCACGCACTGCATGGACAAGAAGGAACCTCAGGTCATGAAATAGCTTCTTACATCACTATAATATGAAATAGTTTCTGATTGTTAACCAAGCATCAGTAATAAAAAAATGATCAATCAGCAGAACAGAAATGCTTCCATGGTGCACTTGCTGGATTAAGTTCTACTTCTAGGCTTATAGCCAGGTGCTTTCGTCCAATAACAGCAAGGCAAGACAAGCCAGTGAGTTGGTGAATACAAAATTGCCAATGTGATACAGCAAATCTCCTCAATGCCTCCCAAGCCAGACTCATTCATGTACAATACTTGCCTCTCTAGTTAAAACTTAAAAGAAGTTTAAATAGTTAATCTGTTTCGTGTGGCCTATGACTGATAATTTGATTTCAACTCTATCCTTTGCTCATCTACTGTAAACATCCAGGGTGTCAAAATTTGCAGGCATAAATTACTGTTCAAGGATTTTAATCAATAATCTATAATCCAAGTGAAAATAGCAGGATTCAAATATTTCTGTTCAGTCAAAAATGAAAAAAAATCAGAAGCATTCCACAGCACTGCATGAAAAACTCATAGAAACTGCCCTGGTTAAGCAAAATCAGTCAAAGTAGACACTCACCCAAGGAGGTGAAGTCATAGAAGTTGCCTCGGTCAAAATAAAGCTCTGTAATAGAATTGTCACAAAAGAAAGATGTCAGAACCAGCTGAGTAGAAATTCCCAAAGTACTGAATAACATACTAGTAAACTGTCAGTTATCAGAGCTAAATAACAGAAGTCATTATATAGAACTTTTTGCAGTTTCTCCACTAGCAAGTTTCTAACTTTGTATAGATCATTATACCAAAAGAGATTAAAAGAAGCTGGGAGCATTGCAACAAATCGGAAATTTCCAGTGCTAAATAAATTGTCTAGATTACTTGTTTACATAGACAGATAGAGTACAACCAAACAATCAAAAAGCCAGGACTCAATAAAATACATTGAAGCAATAGCACTACGAATGTAGAACTAGAAGCACCCGTGGCTAATGTTCAGAATTGGCCGGAAAAGTACTTTAACAGAGTGGCATAGCATACCTATCTGACCCAGCAACTCGATCTTGACACCCATGTGCTCTATCCTTTTACCTGGAACTGGCGCAATCGACACCTGAACGAAAACACGCGCGCACTGAACATTTCAGCAGAGCTCCCCAACTACAGGCTCGATCTAACGACGAAACAACAACCACCAGAGAACAGAAGAATCACGACGAGTAAGAAGCACAAAATACCTCCCCGGCAATAGTCTCCAGGCTCTTGAAGACCGGCACCATCGTCGTCTTGCCATTGTCCTTCTTGACCGAGACCTGCCAAACCACACGCGGCACGCACGCATGAACCAACCATTCGCGGCGCACAAATAAGCCGATACCCCCAGGCCTGGACGCCGCGGGTAGCAACACCAACGCGATAAGGGATTTAGCAGCCGCCGTACCTGCTTCCTTGTCCTGGCGTCGGAGAAGGTGATCGAGATGTCGCAGGGCGGCTTGAATGCTCCGATGATGTAATTCTGAGCGCAAGAAACACGGGCTTTGGGTCAATCGAATCGGAAGCACGGCAATCGCAGCACAGGAAGGGTGATCCGCTGGAGTTTCTCGCTATATGCTATTCCTACGATTCGACAGGGAGGCGTTACCATGGTGGCAGCCGGCGAGGAGAGGCGACGGATAGAAGGAAGAGCCCTGGGTGGTGGCGGCGGGCGCTGGCCTTGGGAGATCCGAGGCTGGGGGAAACAGGCGGATCGCAGAGCGAAACTGAGATGGGATTTGGGGATGGTTCGCGTGCTCTGGCTGACAGGCAGGGCCCGCACGCCAGGTTGGCGTGCTAACTCTAGAACTGTTCAATCAAATGGCCACGAAGAATTTTATTTCAAATCTAGCTCCCCGTGCGGGAATAATTGCAAATGTAGCCCTCTGGCTAAGGGCGAAAAAGCTGCCCCTTAGGGCTTGTTTCGGAACTCTCTTCCCGATCGGGATCCCAGCCTAATCCCGTGGCTCAAAATCTCTGTAGAAAATGTCCTCGGGTTAGTTGAGCCAGCCATTTGGATGACAGCGCAAGGTCGATTCCCTGGGTTGATCCCCCTTGTTTCCATAGGGAAAAAATCATCGTCTTCGCACACGGGGAACTTCTCCCCTGCGAACTCTCGCGATCTTCTTCCTCCTCTCGTGAGATAATTAACTGTCCATTCGAACCATTTCTGAGGACATAATCAGATAATTAACTGTCTCCCGTGTCGGCGATCGGGACCGTAGACCGCGAGGGAGGTGGGGAGGATCGTATGAGGGCGGAGTCCGAGGTCGTGCTCGTCCGGAAAAGGGCGCAGCGCGTATGTCGGGGAAGAACAGGGGGGAGAGACAGAGCTGGGGACACCAGGATTATACTGGTTCGAGCACCCTAGTCCGGGTAAAAGCTCTACTCCAGTCTTGTCCTGAGACGAAAGATGAATGAAATGCTCTGTGGGAGAGTACAATGGGAGCTCAAGCTCGGCTATGCTTGAGCGTCCATGTGTGAGTCCCCTCTCTTTTTTTCTTTTCGCATTTCTGCTTGATCTGAGACTTTTATCCCCCAAGAACCCCCTTGGGCCTCCTCGCTGCTTGGTCCCGAGACCGACGTCAGGCAGTCGTTGCGAGCTGACGTGAGTTGTTGGCCCTAGTTCCTACACAGGGGGAGTTGACATGAGTTGTTGGCTCTAATTCCTACGCAGGGGGAGTTGACATGAGTTGTTGGCTCTAGTTCCCACGCAGGGGAAAGTTTCTACTCCTCTTCAACAGACCGTTACAAGGAACGGCTCGGTCTAGAGGGTTCGGGAGTCATGACGCTGAGCTAAGGTTGGAGCCTCATCCTCCTGCCCGAGCCCGAGCTCGCCGGATACGGACTCGAGCTCGGGAAGCGCATGCTCGAACTCGTACGTCCCCGAGCTCGAGCTTGGGGATGCGTGCTACGAACTCGTGGGAAACGGTCTTGAGTCCGAGGGGTATTCACCTGTGCTGAGGCTACCAATCCCCGACATCCCCCTCTCTATGATTTGGAAGAACCCATGGCTAATTTAAGAGAAGCATAAAAAAAACTTATGGTTATGAACATGCAACTAAGGAAGTTGGTGACATAAAAAAACTTATGGTTGACTTGTTGTTAGAATATCAAGATTCTTGTGAGGTTGTGGATACATCAGATGGTACTAGCATAAGCACAGCTGCTATCTATGTTGGAGTAGATGAAGTTTTTGATATATTTGATCAATACATTTCTTCCCAACCTGCTGTTTGTGCTTCTCAAATGCGCACAGAATTGGACTTGTACTTAGAAGAGTCCCTTCTTCTTAGAACACAAAAGCTAGACATCATCACTTGGTGGAAATTTGGGGGTATTAAGTATCCAACCTTGCAAAGAATTGCTCATGATATATTGCCTATTCTCGTAACAACTGTGCATCTGAATCTGCATTTAGTACTAGTGGTAGGGTACTTAGTCCACGTCGAAATCGACTTACACCTAATATGGTTGAAGCTCTTATGTGTATGCAAGCTTGGTCTCGTGCGGATATGTTAGGTAATTGTTGGTTAATGTTTCAATCTTGCATTCTATTTCTTTTGCTCCATTTCATAGCTAATTGTTGGTTAATCTTTCCATTAGGGGATATTGCTTCCAACCTCTTTTCAATTCAAACTGTTCTTGAGGATGAAGAAGAAATGACGGAAGATGAATCCATTGTCAGTGAGTTTGTTCGTCCATAAGGGTACTTCCTTATTGCTATTGTTTTTAGTTAGTGTAAATGATATCCTACAAGTAGTACGGTGATCTAGATATTTAGTTGGCTTTGAATGTTTCTGTGTTAGTCACTTTTTAGATATAGAGATAAGTTGTTGTCATATTGGTCATTATAGGGATAAGCTAATTGTTTGCTAAAATATTGCACTTTCAAGCCTTTGCAATTCAAACCGTTCTTTGCTGTTATCGGTGTGTGCTGCTTCATGATACCAGTATGCCACCAGGAGGACTTCATTAGTTGTTTCCAGTTGGAGTGTTAACATGAAGAGAATATTTTCATTTTAGATTTGTAACTTAAGAAAATTGATGCATAGTAAAATGGAACCATATATGTATGAAATGCATCCCATGCCATGCCACTGCCATCCTTGTATCTGGAGAATTGGAATATGCCATCTTAGATTCTTAGTATGAGAACTCGAATGCTAGTATGAGAACAAGATAATAACTCTCTGTATGGTGACATCTTTGTGCAATCTGGTGGGGAGCATTTCGCTTTTCTTCCAACCAAATTTTCAATTCTTCTTGGTGTAATTGATTTCTTCTGCTAGATCACTATTCTCTTTCTTCCTGTTGTACTGACAGAACATGCATGGTTCTCGGTCAACCCACACGGTGTACCCAGGATAACTCAAAGGTTTAAGTTGGTTATACTATTTTGAAATAACATGGTAATCGAGTTGCATCTTCTGGTGTGTGTGGAATGGCATAGGTTCAGGTACCCATTCGGGTTCGGGTATGGGTACAGATTCCGTGCCCAAGAAATCTAGTGGGTTCGGGCTAGCGGTACGGTTTCGGGTTTCAGGTTCGGGTGGACACCAATCATACCCGAAGGTACCCACCCTATTGTCATCCCTACTCACAGATGATATAGGTTGGTAGCCTTCATATCACTCTTCATCATAACAAGAGAACCTTTGGAGACCTTTAGAACTCCACCTCCACCTGAATATTTGTACCCTTTAGCATCAAGAGTACTTAGCGAGATAAGACTTCTTTTTATATTTAGGATGTGTCGAACATCCGATAAAGTTCTGATAATGCCATCAAACATCTTAATCTAGATAGAACCAATGCCTGTAATCTTGCATGGTGCATTATCACCCATCAACACTGATCCACTTGGCGTAGTTTCATAGTCAACAAACCACTCACATTCGGGCTCATGTGGAACGTGCAGTCTGAATCAAGAATCCACTTGTCGCCACTTTTGGAATCACCAGTAAATGCAATGAGAACATCATCATCATAATCTTGCTTAGTAACAATGGCGTCTTTGGCTTCATCCTCTTGTTGATATTTTTTGGAATTGTTATTCATTTTCTCCTTTTTCTTTACCCACCAACATTTAGATGTGTTTTACCCGCCTTTCTTGCAAAACTTGCACATGTACCTTCTTTTGGATTTTGATCTGACTTTGTAATTTCTGCTCATTCTTTTGCCTTTTGATTCACCGTTTGAACTCATCTCCTGTTGTCTACCACGGACAATCAAGCCTTCTGCATGTTTACTTGAACTGAGTTTCAACTTTTCCTTCGCATATAGTGCTTCATACACTTTATTAAGTATAAGAGTATCTCAGCTATATATAATTGTATCTCTAAACGTAGAGTATGAACTAGGCAACGTATAAAAGAATAAGACCAAAATCTTCATCATCATATTTTACCTCCATAGACTCGAGATCCGAGACTACTTCTTTGAATACTGTCAGGTGGTTCAATAATGACTCGCCTTCCGCCATCTTGTGCGAATAAAGCTTCTGCTTCAAATGCATCTTACTGGTCAGATCTTTGGTCATGCAAATCTGCTTCAGCTTTAACCATAACATGGTAGTGGTCTTCTCCTTTAAAACCTCCTACAAAATAATATTTGATAGATGGAGATGAATCTCAAATAAGGCCTTACGATCTTTGCGTTGCTTCTCTTTTAGAGACCATGTCAATCCCCAAAAAAAGCATCATCTAAATCGAGCTGTGCAAGAACCTACATCTTAACTTGTCAAAGAGAAAATCTTATGCCTCGATCCACAAGGGAAGGTCATGCTTCAGAGTTGCCATATAGAATAAATCCTTAAAAAAACTTTTTCCCTTTTTTTCTCTGTTTCCTCGCGCTGCTAGTCTACGTGTCTTTTTTTACCGTGCACTGTAGCACGCAGTAACACTACAGTAAGGCACGTACTGTTCTTGCGCGTCCTAGTTTTCACTTATCTTTAGGATGGCACGAGTAGGGATGAAAACGGGTCGTATACGAGCGGATATTGCTCTTTCTGTATCCTAACCCATATTTTTTTCGGATTCGGAACCGGATACGGGCTAGCCGGATGCGGATACGGATTCAGGTTATTCGGGATACGGATACGAGACGGATATGTGATGGATTCGGGTCAGAAACGGATAAAGATATACGGATAATACACGTATATATGGAGTAACATATATTGAATTAAAACTATACGAGTACATGACTATAATAACAAGTTATATATCAATCAAACTCAATAGACCTCGTAGAAAGAATATGCTACTTGAGGATCAATAGAGCCAATTAATTGTTAAAATAAATGGGCTGATATGGAAAAAATATGATAAAAATGGGCTGGGCCTTGCTGATATCCGAATAGGAAAATCCGAATATCCAATCCGATATCCGAATAGGAAAAATCCGAATATCCGGATCTCGTCCTGTATTTACCGGATATTGGATGCTCCGGATCCGATCCCGAATCCGGATTCAAGTATCCGGATCCGACCAGATAATAAAATCCGGTCCCGAATCCGATCCCGACCGGATCCAGTTCCGGATCGGGCGGGAGATATCCAACCCGTTTTCATCCCTAGGCACGAGGGAGTCGATCCCTTTTCTTTATTTTCTTGGGACAAACCTTGTGACACTAGCACGTGACGTCCCTCTTCTCTATGCTTCAGGACTGCTGATTTTATGACCAACATACATTATTAAGCCACGCAGGGTTAGACTTGAATAATAAACTAAGATAATGCAACGAAAAGTAAAAGACGTAGATAACCCATCAGTTTACCATAGGCAACTGACAAGGTTCGAACCCTAATTACTCGTGTCCTCCTGATACTCCTCCAAAACGGGGATAGACTCCTCAATTGTTGATGTTGTTGTTGGCAAGGGTGAGTATTTAAAGCATTCAACAAGTTGTGCACAAATGCAATTCTATATAACTGTATGCAAAGCTTATTCCAAAGTAATGGTTAACATGGCTATTTTGCAATAAAACAACACTTATGAACAAGTACAATAAATAGATCA
Source organism: Otatea glauca (assembly GCA_036346275.1). Lineage (NCBI taxonomy): Eukaryota > Viridiplantae > Streptophyta > Magnoliopsida > Poales > Poaceae > Otatea > Otatea glauca. The sequence continues at coordinate 30,127,082 of CM070733.1, read as the reverse complement.
TAAAGACTGTAAACTAAATAACAGTAGTAAGTAATTTCAGCATTTCCCATTTAACCAAGATTTCCAACCCTAAGTAAAATTTCCAACTTCCAATGGCAACCTGCCATCCCAACCAAGTTTTCATTTAGTTAAAATCTAACCCTTAACTGTAATTCCCGAACTATGCTCAATACCGTGAGCACAACTATCCAGATAGATTTACACTCTGCAGAGGTTATGCACTTTACCCACATGATACAACCAAACACCACAAAGGCAAGTGACCATAACAAAGCCTTTACGATGTTCTGCCTTAATCCGGTACTACCCGCTAAGGTTTCAACACTGGTAGGACTGGTTACCACATCCTGGGCCCTCCTCTTGCACCATGTGAGTTAATCCGTGAACCCGGGACTCACACCACCACTAGCAGTACCAAAGCTAAGACATTACAAATTAATCAGCTAGGCTGTCCCATACTAGACATGTGGTTGCATATTTGACTCAGTTCAAAGGCTTGCAAGGTTAATTCCTTAAGATGACTAGGGCAAGACTTCCACATACCCTCTGCCCTTCGGCCCATCTTGGCACACTGGCCCTTGCCACTTGTCCCAATCTAAATGATTACCACCCTAGTTGATTACCAAGCACCACATGCTATCAACAAGTCAACATCGTTGCGTAACATCCCTCGCCACAACAACTCAATATCATCGTGTGACAACACCTGACACACCAGTTCATAATCATGTTCCATATTCCATTAGTCAAGATTAAACATTGATGATTCAAGTACATGTGATGACGTGGCATGGCTAAGCATACTAACACGGTCTAACCAATCCATGTCGATTTTAGTATTAACCAACTATAGTGAACCAATCTAGGGTGACAGATAAATCATGGCATACAAATGACAAGGTAGGGTATAGATCAATTTGGTAGAATAGCTAAGTCCCAATTTAATTTGAAACAATTGTACACATGAAATAACATGCAGTAAAGTAAAAACAATATAGCAGTTTTATAAACATGGGTTCAACATGATCAAAGCACAACTTGCCTTGGAAAAGGTCTTGCACTTTCTCTAGAAGCTGGTCTTGAGTTGACAGATCTTCCTCAGATGCGTCGCACAACTCAACGTCTACGCGAAACGAGAGAAAAAACCAAATAAACACATGAACAGAGAGCAAACAAACTCCAAAAATCAAATAAATTTCACCATTAAACATATCTTAATTTTACATTTTTTAGAAATTTTAGTCACCTCAATTGGAGCTCGTATGAGGAATAACGGGCTCGTGAAAGATAAAAAAATCTAAAAATCAGAAAATTGGAAAACAATATTTAGCCGAATTATTTTTCTATTGAAAATTCGCTTTATTGCGTTAGCACTCGATCCGAGCCAATCAGAGAGTGACACGTGTGCCGCATTGTGCTATGGATTCGGTCCACCAGTGGGGCTGGTCTACCGTGGACCCACGGCACTGTGCCATGTGCCCGCTGATGTAAGCACTGATGTCAGCGGTGACGTCACGCTGACGATAGCATCACACGGACCAATCACCACGCATCACGAGTCCCAGCATATGGACACGGTCCACCAGTTCGCCTTGGATCACTATGAGCGTGACACACGGCGCTTCGTCTCTGCGTCACCATGCATTGCGACTCGACTGGTCGCAACGCTGCCCACGATGACCTTCCCGATGGTCGACACGCATCTCAATCAAGACCGCTCGTGGCAGATCCGACGGACGAGGTTACCGGTGCAGTTCTAATCGCTATGCGCTATGTGGTGCGATCTACACTATCCTAAATCGCCACGACTCAATCGGCATTGCTTGATCTTGATTCGACGGCTCACGAGTGCTAGGGTTTCAAACCCCATCTTCAAATCACGGCCATCCCTTCACGATCCAAAGGTCGAGTCGACACTAAGCGACGTTGAAGGATCTAGTTGGCCTAGAGGGGGGGTGAATAGGCAACTTTTACAAGTTTTAGCTTCTTAAGAACAATTCACTATTTTATATAAGAGAATAACTCACAACAGAGTATAATACAGAAGTAAATACAAACAATAATCACAACAAAAGCAATAAGAGAAATAAAACACAAATGAGACAAAGATTTATCCCGTGGTTCAGAGCCACACTCCTAATCCACGTTGAAGCACTTCTTCCGAAGTATTGCTTCTCCAAAGCTAGTCGCAGTAGCTCTGGTGATCACTCAGATAACTCTTTCACTACTCCAGTGAGGTGAGTTCCAAACCTCTCACAATCACAGTGGCCTTCCACAATCACTTTTGGATAGGTCGCACTGTTTACTTCCTCCAAGCTGTCTAGGATCACTAAGATCCAAGAGTAATAAACTTTGCACAAGTTCTGTCTCTTGGTTCACTTCGCAACTCACACAGCTAGACTTTGGCTTGGAGCTAAAGCACTTAGAGACATTTGAGAATTTTGGTTTGAAAGTGAAGCATAGACTCCTTTTGAGAATGAGAGCTATTTTCAATGCTAAAATGTAAAGGAGTTCATTCTATCTATTGGTAGATGGCTCAGGAAATGCTTATATAGCCATTTGGAATGAATATAGCCGTTACACCTACTACTGTAGCCGTTGGACGTGTCAGATGTCAAAAATATCAGAAATATATACGTACAACGGACTAAGCAACAGTGCCTAGTGATACTGGACATGTGTATGACGGACCAAATTTGAACATTTACGGCGGACCAAATTTTTTGGTCTGTTGTACATGGGCTTTTCATAGAGTTTCGTCCGGCATACAACTGAGAGATATACATGTACGGCGGACCAAATATTTTGATCCGTCATACATGGATTTTTTTTAACAGAAATAAGTTTTATCCAAGCGATTTACTTTAGCAACGGACTAAAATTTTAAGCAAGAATGTTTGGTCCGTTATCAAAGCAAAAACCTTTTGAAAGAGAAAGAATATCCATTTAAGGTTTCAATAAGTAGGACTTCAAAGTTGACGAAAGAATTATGAAAACAAGAGTTTTGGTCCGAAGAGCAGGTATTTTGATGGGAGTTTGGACACAGAAGATTTTCAATGTTGGACCAAAGAATCTTTTTGACTTGAGAAGATATGCTGTGTATGTAATGGACTAAAGAAGTGGATAGCTGAAATTTGGTCCGTTGTATACTAGAAATATGATTCAAAGGTCAATGTCTAAGTGTCTTTTGCCTCGAGAAATCTAGTTTTGTCTTTGCCTTATGATCCAATCCACTAGCTTGTGCAAAGTCCCTCTTTAGACAACCAAAAAAAGAAAACAAACCTAGTTATTTGACTTGAATCAACTCCCAAGTCATGAACTAGAAACTGAGCACCTTAATCTTTTTATTCCAACTTGCTCCCTCATTGATTCCAGCATATGTTCTTCAAAGCTTTAAGTATTATTAACTCAGTCATCAATACCAAAACTATAATAAAACACAATAACAATAATTGAGGGGGCCTAGATGCTATCAATCTCCCCCTTTTTGGTAATTGATGACAACATACCTTTTTAGTTAATAATATCTCATTCATTCTGCAAAACAGAGTTAGCTAGATAGAATAACTGCAGAAATTTTGAATGTATGTGCTCCCCCTTAATGAATGCATGATTTGAATTCTGACAATTATGATATATTAGGAATATATTAGATCCTTAAAAAAACAATACTCATAATTTTTGTCAAAGTATGAAGTGAATATCAGAGCATTATGAAGTAAGTATCAGAGCACAAAACAAAGTAAGTACCAAAGTATTATGAAGAAAGTATCAGAGCAAGATATCAGAGCATAAATACAAGATCATAATCAGAGCACAAAACAAAAAGAGTATTAGAGCATAGAGCACAAATATAGTACACAAAAGTCAGAGACATATAAGATATTTAGATACTTGTCTTTTGACAATACAATAATACTTTGACCAACCTACAGAACAGAACCTAGGAAACTATAGGAAACTATGTATAGAAGTATTCTCCCCCTTTGGCATCAATAGCCAAAAAAAAGGTTCCTATTTGCGCCTAGAGAAGGTTCTTTTGAGCTAGCCCAGAACTGAGCTCTTCCTTGGAGGAGAAACCATTTTATCATCAGCTGCTTCTTGGGTTTGAGTACTTGGCCCTTGAGACATGGCTTGATCATGCCAGCTCGGATAATCTGGTTCACCTGGTTGAATAGTCTGTCTGCATCTTGCTCAAGGACTCATTCAAGCTGTTTGATTCAGCAAAGACCTGACCCACATCATAAATGCAATCATGTGCCAATCGAGTATGGTCAAGCAGGGCATCCTCAGTGAATTATGTGAGATGGTCCAAACTGTGTCTGATCCATAACTGATTACTCCTATTTGTTGTGCTGGCAACCTCAACTTGATTTCTTAGACTCTTGTAATGATCATTAATTTTCTGATTCATGTCATATAGTCTGTCTTTTAGCATATTTTGATTTGTACCAAGCTGCTGGATATACTGTCTTAGGTTCCCTTGGTTGTTGCTGAGTTGATCAAATCTAGACAAGACTTCATTTTGAAATTTGGCTTGTTCTTCATATCTCAGAGCTGCTGTTGCTTGATCCTCCATGTATCTTGCTTGAAATCCTCTTTGATCAGCATAATACTGTTGTTCAAAGGTGGAAAACCAAGCAGGTTGAGAGTCAAAAGTGTTTTCTGGAGCCTGAAAAGTGTCTTCTTGTGCTTGCTCATTATATTTTGGAGAAGATGAGGTGGGATACTGACAGTCAAAAAGACTTTCCCAACCAGGAAAGGTATCTCTCTGGTCATGCTCAGGATGAACGGATGCTCATGTGCTCCTGGCCTGAAAGCTTGAGCTTCCATGAACCTTGCTGCGGCTGCTGACTCTTGAAGGTGATAGAACTGTTGTTCTTCATTAAAAGTTCTATCAACTGAGCTTGAGAGAACTTGAGTGGCAGCATCATCCATATTCCATGATTCACTTCCAGGAACCACTTCTATTGCTTCTGGAGTAGAGGGTAAAGGTTGAGTGAAAGACCTTGGATGAGCAGATTCATGATAGCTTACAGTCTTACTTTTGTTACCACTTTGAGCACTAGGCTCTCTGTCATTTCCACTTTTAGCAGACTCATGATGACTTTCATAATCTTGATGATGACTGTCATAGGAGGGCATACGGCTTCCATAAGATGTATACCAGAAATCACTGCCTTGAGCCTGTGAATACCCTTTTCAGCTGTTTTTGTCAAACTCATTTTCAGATTCTGCACTTGACTCATTTTCTTCTTCAGGCAGCACTGGTTCTTCCCGTTGATTTTCTTGTAATCCTTGAAGAAAACCAGTGATCCTCAAGTTTTGTCTAGTGGATTTATGCATATTATATTTCTTTGGGAAGCACTTAAATTCCCTATTCAGATCATCTTGAGAGATTATACCTTGTGCCAACAGAACTTCAGGGATCTGTTGAGCTGAAAGATCGAAATGGCGATCAGAGGGGGGGTGAATGATCCCAAATAATATTTTCGAATAAACTTTCCCCCTAGAATTCAAACCACCAAAAGACTAGAAAGAAGGAACTGAACCATCGATCAAGCAATTGCATGAACAGAGGCACCTACCTGTTAAGGTCGGGTGAACAGTAAAAACTGCACTGGTCGGATGAACAGTGCTCGAGATGAACAGTACCCCCCCGACCAGTACAATTCGGATGAACAGTACTCCCGACCTGCAGAGGTCGGATGAACAGTACTCCCGACCTGCAGAGGCCGGATGAACAGTAAAATCAGCACAATCTTAAAAACAGAAATCGATGTAACTTTTGATCGGCTGATCCAAAAACAGTGAAAATTGGTGTGCGCCTCCCTAAGGATGTCAGGAACCTATTTCAAACATCAATTGAAGGAATTGATACCAAGGTTCCGTCCCTTTTCAGGTTAACAAATGCAACACCAAACACAGAGTCACGAACACAGATCTCACCCCTAACTTGCTGGTGGGAGTTGATGGTCAGAATATCCTTGGATGACTCTCCACAAATCGTAGCAAGTAAGTACACGAAGAAACAACCCTTCAAACAAATAGAAACACGATCTGAAAGCACTTTCTTCTACTAGGCACAAAAATTGGTTTCTTGCAAAACTGAATAGAAGAGGTTGTAGATTGCCTAGATGATTGGGATATGATCTATAGAAGATTCATCCAGCAATCTTTCATCCTTGGCATAAAATCCAAAAGCACTTAGAAGGAGAGGAAGAAAATCCAACCATACAGAAGGTAAAGTGCATGAAATTAAATGTTGAATTTAAAGCATAATGTGAATGAGGAAAGTGAACTCAAAGATGGGAAAGCAGTCTTTCATTTCCAGAGGGTAGGTTTACAAAGCCTCACTACAAAGTGGGCAAAGCTTCAGGAGCACAGAGGCCTCCAGAGCACTCTCACCTACTCACGTACACTTTCCTCACCCGCTCACCCCACAAGGAGACACCCCTCTCCCTGTCTATTTATAGCAAGCTTGGACCACCTACCACCCTTGGATGAGCCTCTAAACCCTAGAGCACTCCATCAAGGGCTGAGATTTTACCCACACACAAAGCTATGCATGGGCTCACCCGAAACCCAACAACACAACGGGTTTTGCACGCTTTTCAACTCACACTAACTTGACCCGCTACTCTATCTTCCTGACCGCGATCCAACGGTCCTCCTTGATCAGAGCAGCTCCAAGTTAGCATCTCATCCATTCCTTTGTCTTCTCGGCTTGCAGCTACTCCCTGGCCTCAGTCATCTTTGGCGACACCTTGATCATCTGGACCTCATCTCTCCCAGCCTAGTCCTGATCCCATTCGCCTCACCATGACCTAGCTCCAAAGTCCTGCAACCATCATAGACAAGGAAACCACATCACATAGCAATGTCCAACAACACATATCCATCTCAACAGAAAGATATACACTACGCTGACCAGCAAAAACCCCGACCACTCGAGGTCTGACCATTGGTCTCCATCCCGACCACTCGAGGTCTGACCATTGGTCTCCATCCAGCCAAAGCCCCGACCTCTCGGGGTCGGACGACTAGTCTGCAACCAGCCAAAGCCCCGACCTCGCTGGGTCGGACGACTGGTCTGCAACCAGCCAAAGCCCCGACCTCTCGGGGTCGGACGACTGGTCTCCGACTCAACAAGGCCCAGACCACTCGAGGTCTGACCACTGGTCTCCGACCAGTCAAGGTCCCGACCACTCGGGGTCGGACGACTGGTCTCCGACTCAACCAAGGCCCAGACCACTCGAGGTCTGACCACTGGTCTCCGACCAGTCAAGGCCCCGACCACTCGGGGTCGAACGATTGGTCTGCGACCAGCCAACCAAATTGCTCTAGCTCGAAAAACAATCCAAATCAAACTCAAACTTGAGCACACCTTGCTCAAATAAAGTCAAATACTCATCACAAAAATGGATGGACCTCCACATGGTCCTTCAATCTCCCCCTTGATGAGTATATTGACAAACCACATCAAAAGGCATAAATTTGAGTTTGAATGAGATAAGAAGAAAGCAATTTGATTGCAAAGCCAAACTTGGTCTAGAGAGAAAGGTATAAAATCATGACCAAGTTGGCAGAAAGAATTTAGAGCAAGACAATGAAAAGAACAAGTTTTCCACAAAAGCTCTAAAAACCAATCATAAGTGCCAAATGTGATTATGATCCATAAGAAATAGCAGAGATTTACAAAGATCATAAGAAACAACAAGCTTTCACATTTTTATCTCTTTTTTTAATGATGCCTTTTCTTATATTTTCTCCCCCTTTTGGCAATATAGACATCAAAATGGAATTTTTCTCTCTTTTATGTATGCATGAAATGCAACCTAAAGGAGCTTTGAAAATTATCCAATTGATCATGATGACAAGATATGACACCAAGCTAGTCAATTTTTAGATTAGACTAGTCTAAGATATGTCCAAGTGCAAATACAAGATTAGATTTGAATATTTCATTTTTATCAAGATTTGACAAGTGCAACACTTAGCTTTAGTTTCAAAAATAGAAGAATAGCCACTCTAAGGATCAAAAGGAAAACCTAGAGTTCAACCTACTCAACACTTTGGGGAATCTAGAAGAGCATACAAGGTCCTTCGGGCTCATTTATCAATTAATGCAAATTTTGATTTATCATCATACAAGACATAGCGGGGTGCAAATGTTTGACATTATTTGCATTCTTTACCCACATATGTCTTTGTTTTTAATTTATTTGCATTTTCTTTTGACAACCAATTGACTCAAGCCGTATAAGACCATCTCAAGATGAACTCTTAAGAGGATGGTCTGGGTCAAACACGATGTATTCCAAGTTCATCCCAAGTGCAATGGGAAGCGGTCTTGTGAATACAAGGTGTTGAGTCATATGTGCACAAGAAGAGTCAATTTTGTTTAATTTTTATTTTTAGCACAATGATTTTTGAGCAAATGAAGGACTCAAGTATGAAACGAACTAGTTTCACCCAAGTTGCTATAGGGACTCTAGAGAACTCCAAAATTTCTCAAATTATGGCACAAACCTCTAGAGAAGAAACCTAGCAAGTAAAAGCAACAAGTTTCATCAAGTTTTTTATTTAAGGCTTACTTCATTTTTAAGATTAGCAAGTTAAATGAACTTGGACATATCTAAGCTAGTGATTTCCTCCAATGAATCAAATTTAAGCTCAAATCTGGTTAAAGTTGAGTTATTATCAAGATTAGGCATAAAGAAAAACCGAATGAACTCAATAATAACCAGAAAAACAGAATGAGGAAAAGAAGTCGAGAAACTGCAACACTGGATGGCTATTGAGCATAGATAAGATAGAAGAGATTCACTATGACTCGGACTCGCTCTTATCTTCCCAGAGTGACATAGGAAGGCGACTCTAGATCCCAACTAAGGAGTGCACATGGACCTGTCTACCAGGAGGCCCCAAAACTGCTAGACTTATAAGGCTGTGAGGAACTCAACCTAGAGAGAAGAGAGAACGACTAATCACGCATGATAGCAACCTAAAGCACAAGATAAGAGGACCATGCAAGGTATGCAGAAGTCTAAGTGAGTGAACTCAACTCAAGAAAACAAACCCAAAGACACCCGTAAGAAACACACGAAAAGAAAAGTCGAAGAAAATATATAGTACATAATATACAAACCGGCTCCCCTCACGAAAAGCCGTAAGGGCTCACGACTCCAAGCTCACTCCTCAAGGCAACAAATCTGAAGCTATCCAAAGGCTTGGTAAAGATATCGGCTAACTGAAGGTCACTCTCTATGAACTGAAGCGCGATATCTCCCTTCTCCACATGGTCTCTAAGGAAGTGATATCTAATATCAATGTGCTTTGTCCGAGAATGTTGCCTTGGTTTTTAGCAATGCAAATAGCGTGTGTTGTCACAGAAAAGTGGCACACTCTCTATCTCTAACCCAAAGTCCCGCAAGGTCGATCTCATCCAGAGAACCTGGCTACAACAACTGGCTGCAGCAACATACTCGGCCTCAGCGGTGGACTGAGTAACCCCAGACTGCTTCCTAGATAACCAAGAAACAAGGGAAGTGCCAATGAATTGGCAAGTGCCAGAAGTGCTCTTCCTATCTATCCTACAGCCAGCAAAGTCGGCATCGGAAAAGGCTCTAAGGGATAGACAAGAAGAAGAAGAGTACCAAATACCAAAATCAGTGGTAGCACGAAGGTACCTGAAGATGCGCTTGACCGCCTGGCGGTGAGAGGCGCGAGGAGAAGCTTGAAATCGAGCGTACAGACACACAGCGAAATGTATATCCGGCCTCGAAGCAGTGAGGTACAAGAGGGAGCCGATCATGCTCCGAAACTCATTTTGATCAGCAGGCTCACCATCCTCATCGGGCTCGAGGACAACAGTGGTGGCCATAGGAGTCATCGGCTTTCCATCGGACATATCGAGCGCCTCAGAGGTCACGGGTATACTTGCCTTGATGCAAGAAAGTACCCTCCGAGTCCGCTTGATTTGGAAGCCAAGAAAGTAGCTCAACTCGCCCATCATACTCATCTCAAACTCTGTACTCATCACATCAGAAAACTGAGAGACAAAAGAATGAGACGAGCCACCAAAAATGATATCGTCCACATAAATCTGGACAAGAAGAAAATGAGACTCATGGTGTCGGATGAACAGAGATTTGTCTACTATGCCCATTTTAAAGTCATGGCTGAGAAGATAAGACTTGAGCCTCTCATACCATGCTCTGGGGGCTGCTTGAGTCCATCTGAGCTTTGGAAAGCTTGTATACATGACTCGAAAACTTGGGGTTCTCGAATCGGAGGTTGCTTGACATAAACCTCTTCCTCAATATAGCCATTGAGAAATGCACTCTTGACATCCATTTGATAAAGCTTGAAGCCTTTGGATGCGAAAATGCAAGCGAGATTCGGATAGCCTCTAGCCTAGCTACAGGAGCAAAGGTCTCCTCAAAGTCAAGACCTCAACTCGAGAAAAGCCTGTGCAACTAGTCTAGCCTTGTTTCTAACTACAACCCCATCCTCACTCTGCTTGTTTTTGAACACCCACTTGGTCCCAATGACATTATGACCGGATGGGGCTTGACAAGTGTCATACCTTGTTCCTCTCAAAGTTCTCAAGTTCCTCATGCATAGCATTAATCCACGACTCATCGGATAATGCATGAGAAACATCCTTCGGCTCAAAGGAGGCAACGAAGGCGAGTGAAGGCAGAAGGAGGGCAGACCCATTCTTGAGCGTGTGACACGCTCGAACAAATCGCCAATCATCCGATCGGGAGGATGGCGTCTCGAATATGACGGGAGGACCGAAGCGTATGACCTCTACCTCTTGAATGTAAGAGGTAGGAGCAGAGCCACCACCAAGGAGAGTCGGAAGGCAAGGGTGGTCTCCCCGAGGTGCGAGAAATGGAAGCAGGAGGCACCTCGGTGTAGAGGGATGGATCCGGTGGAATACCATCATCTCCATCATCCTTATCTTCTTCAAAGATGATCTCGGAGGGATAAGAAGAGCTCAAACATCAGGTCTAGCTCTGGGCTAGCCTCATCAAAGGTCACATCACGGTCTCTATGATCCTATGCGCATCAACACCTGCACCCTATAGCTACGAGAAGAAGGCGAGTAACCTAGAAAGATACCATCAAGAGCGAGACTCAAACTTATCTAGGTTACGGACTTCAAGATAAAACACTTGCAACCAAAACGCGAAAATGAGACACACTGGGCTTTCGCCCATACCTCAACTCATAAGAAGTGCGATGCAAATGTCTTTGTCAAAACACGCGATTAGAAACATGGCAGCGAGAGCTATAGCCTCACCCAAAACTTCCTTGAGTCTTGTACTCATCTAGCATCGTCCTAGCCATCTCAACGAGGTCCTGTTCTTCCTTTCAACTACGCCATTCTCATTGAGGGGCATAGGGAGAAGAGGCGATGCTCTAAACCGGACTCCACACAAAACTCTCAAAGTAGGAATTCTTGAACTCTGTGCCATTATCACTGCGAATAGCTCGTAATGCACTGGGAGCTCAATAGACAACCCATCGCCAAACCCCAAGTGAGAAAAGTTTCATCCTTCGAGGCCATGAAGAATACCCAAGAGAATCTAGAAAAATCATCAACGATGACAAGAACATACCACTTCCCTCTGCCGATTGCACTCTATTTGGACCAACAAAGGTCCAAATGTAAAAGCTGTCCTGGTGCATTAGTCATCACTACGGTGACTGGAGGATGAGAAGCAGTAATCATCTTGCCATGTCGACAAGGAGAGCAAACTAAGTCTTTGACCATCTTGAGTTTGGGCAAACCCCGAATGAGATCGTGGTTGCTAACTCGGGTCAAATGATCAAAACCAATGTGACCAAGTCTCCTATGCCAGAAGGAGAGATCACGAGACTCAGAAGCAATCAAACATCGAAGAGAGTCTCCAGAAGAAGCAGAAAAATCAGCACGAAATACTCTCCCAAATCTAGAAATCCCGCAAACTAACCCTCCTGATGAATTAAGGATTCTACAGGCATTACTCTTGAAGCTTACCTCGAAAGAGTCATCGATAAGCTGAGAAACAGAGAGCAGATTGTATTGCAGCTTACTTACTAAGGCAACATCTTTAAGAAAGAAATTGTCATTAATGCAAATGGTACCTTTAGCAATGACTCTACCTGAAGAAGCATCCCTGAAAGTAATCAACTCATCACCGGGGGCTCGGACTAGGGAAGAGAACCATCGAGAATCTCCGGTCATATGACGAGAACAACCGGAGTCGACAATCCAAACATCTCCTTTCCCATCCGACGAACCTCATCCGAGTCGCTGTATAGCTCGGAGTCGCTTGCTTCAATGGCGCCTGCCATGAAGCACATGCCGAAGAAGTCGTCGCCGCTCTTCTTCACTTGTGGTTCATCCTGCGCCGCCGCTCCACACCTCCGAGTCGGAGAGCTCGATATCATCTAGCGCGGCGAGGACCCGGTGAAAGAGCTTCTTGTTCTTGGCAAAGTTGTGGTACTTCTTCTTCGCCGGCTCACGAGCTAGAGCCTTCTTGTTGCGGTTTTTGTCGGTGTAGTTGTTCTTGCCCGAACCGCCTTGTTCGTTTTTGCCTTTCTCCAGCTTGGGACAGTTTGCTCGAATGTGGTTGGGGCCACCACACTCGAAACAGGTGATCATCCCACCTCTCTTCCTCTGTCTCACTCTCTTGTATGCATATGAAAATTTGCGAGCAAGAAGAGCAAGCTCATTTTCTAGAAATTTTTCCAGTTGGTCATCGCTTAGCTCGCAAAGGGCGGAGAGAGAGAAACCAACAGAAGAATCAGAAAGAGAGGATCCAATGGGATCAGTGACCAAAGCCATCGACTGAGATTTCGTCTTCCGCGAGACGACGTTGATCTCGATGAGTCTTGAGGCGGAAATAAAGCCCGTCAAGAGTCAAGGTCGACAGGTCGGTGGTGTTCTTGATAGTGGTCACTTTCATTTCCCAAACACGAAGATCAAGTGCGGTCAAGAAATGTCGAGCATTATCCGAGTCAGGGTATATGCAACCGACTGCTCGGAGGTCGCTCAAAATCTTCGTAAACCGACCAAAGCACTCGTCAAGACTCTCACCAGCGTGCTATTCAAACTTGTTGAACTCACGCTTGAATTGGTCCTGTCGAACCGTCTTGATTTGGGTAGTGCCCTCATGGTAAGCATCGAGGGTCACCCAAATCTCATGAGCAGAACGAAGGTGAGAAATCCTATTATACTCACTGCGGTTAAGACCCTGTATGAGGATGTTCCTTGCTTTAGCGTTCGCCTCAACGCCGACCATATTTTTGGGAGGCCGTGACGTTTTCATCGCCAGGAACCTCATACGGAGTTTCACCTTCCGCCATATCAGAAGCCCTAAGCGATGATGTATGACTCCATCCGCGATTTCCAAAACGGAAAATCAACTCCAAAGCAAAATGGGAGGCTTGGTGGAATACTTGTCCATCGCCATGGCTCTTGAGACCGGTCAAGATCTAGAAAGAGCAGAACCGGCTCTGATACCAATTGAAAGATCGAAATGGCGATCAGAGGGGGGTGAATGATCCCAAATAAAATTTTGAATAAACTTTCCCTAGAATTCAAACCACCAAAAGACCAGTAAAGAAGGAATCGAACCATCGATCAAGCAATTGCATGAACAGAGGCACCTACCAGTTAAGGTCGGGTGAACAGTAAAAACGGGTTTTGCACGCTTTTCAACTCACACTAACTTGACCCGCTACTCTATCTTCCTGACCGCGATCCAACGGTCCTCCTTGGTCAGAGCAGCTCCAAGTTAGCATCTCGTCCATTCCTTTGTCTTCTCGGCTTGCAGCTACTCCCTGGCCTCAGTCATCTTTGGCGACACCTTGATCATTTGGACCTCGGCTCCCGGCCTAGTCTCGATCCCTTCACCACCATGACCTAGCTCCAAAGTCCTGCATCCATCATAGACAAGGAAACCACATCACATAGCAATGTCCGACAACACATATCCATCTCAACAGAAAGATATACACTACGCTGACCAGCAAAAACCCCGACCATACGTGGTCTGATCACTGGTCTCCAACCCGACCACTCGAGGTCTGACCATTGGTCTTCATCCCGACCACTCGAGGTCTGACCATTGGTCTCCATCCAGCCAAAGCCCCGACCTCTCGGGGTCGGACGACTGGTCTGCAACCAGCCAAAGCCCCGACCTCGCGGGGTCGGGTGACTGGTCTGCAACCAGCCAAAGCCCCGACCTCTCGGGGTCGGACGACTTGTCTGCGACTCAACCACTCGGAGTCTCAACCACTCGAAGTCTCAACCACTCGGAGTCTGACCACTGGTCTCCGACCAGTCAAAGCACCGACCACTCGGGGTCGGACGACTGGTCTTCGACTCAACCAAGGCCCAGACCACTTGAGGTCTGACCACTGGTCTCCGACCAGTCAAGGCCCCGACCACTCGGGGTCGGACGACTGGTCTCCGACTCAACCAAGGCCTGCACCACTCGAGTTCGACCATCGGTCTCCGACCAGTCAAGGCCCCGACCACTCGGGGTCGAACGATTGGTCTGCGACCAGCCAACCAAATTGCTCTAACTCGAAAAACAATCCAAATCAAACTCAAACTTGAGCACACCTTGCTCAAATAAAGTCAAATACTCATCACAAAAATGGATGGACCTCCACATGGTCCTTCATGAGCAAAGGGTAAAGGACTGCTAAATTTCCTGTAGACTGCCTCCTCCATTTGCCCAAAGATATAATCAACCAGGTCTATAGGTTGTCTTGACAAAATGAGATGTAACAGCCATGCTAGGATTAGGATTACACCTTCCTTGTATCCAGACTTTGGAAAAATTGTATGCCTTAACACTAGCAGTAATACCTTTGCTTCTTCAGACAGACAGGAAACTCTGTTTGGATTGAAATCTGTACTGGTGGTGTTTTTGTATATGTGTCCAGATATTTGTAAGTCTGGAATATCACCACTTAATCTCCATCTCTGATGAGGGTACATCTTTTCAAATATCCTTGTTCGATTTGCTAATGGACTTGAGGCTCCAATTGCAGACTCAAACTGAGTGGATCTGATTTTTCTTATCTTTCCATTCATAGTGAACATAATGTGTTTTCTAGGTTTGTTCACTAATAAGGAAGCATAGAACTCTAGTGTTCTTGAGATACTCCAGGGTATTGTCTTGTTTGACATTATATGAATTAATCCAGGGGTTGAGTTTATGCAGTCAAATAATCTTGTTGAGTTGATTATGGAGTTTACTTGCTCCCAATCCACATACTGATGAGTTGATAAAGCAGATATCATTTTTCCTTTTCCATCCTTTTTATTCAGATAACCATTATATATGTTTTTGTGAAGCAGAGACACAAAGTTTTCACCCAAAGCTGGTCTTAACTCAGGAAACCAAATTTTCTCATTAACCAACCGTACTGCTCTCAGTTTCTTGCCTCTTAAGTCTGCCAATTCTTCACTGCTCAGAATGTCAACCTCAGAAAACAGCTCAGTATCTTCTGAAGATGATTCACTGTTAGGCTCATAGACATTATCCTCAGAAGGTGACTCAGAATCAATCACTTGTTTTCCTTTTCTTGGGTGAGAAGTAACCACTTTTCTATTTGCTCGGGCAGGATTGTGAACATCTTGGATTAACACAGGTCCTTGAGGTTGTTCAGGTAAGGTTATTCCAGGAGATGAACTAGACATTTTATGTTTCTTGTTTTTTAGTTTATCAATAATTTTTCTGATCAGTCCCCTCTTATCTGGGTTCTTTGACCTCATCTTGATTACTAACCAACTCTTGCTCAGATTCAAATGCAAACCCTTTTTAAGCACAAAGACCAGACCTAAGCAAAAATAAATACTAGAGTCTAAGATCTAGGTCTAGGGTTTATGACAAGAGAAAAGAAAAAAAATTCTAGGAGAACTTACTGAGCTTGAGAGAGATTCTTGCGCAGAATGCCCGATGAACACCGTTGCCAAGATCCGATTAAGGATTTGCTTTGGTGCTAAGATGGTTTTTCTGGCTTTGAGGAGTTTGCGCAAGCAGGAATACATGAAGGGGAAAAATTTCAGATGAAGGAAGTTACTGCATTGAAAGAGAATAATGAGAGTAAAGATGTCTTGGTAACTGGCGCCTTTAACCAGAGTGGTTGAGGGGGACAAGCGTCCTGGTAAAAAGGTAGTGGGACCCCTTTTAGGTATATCGGAGTGAGCAAAAACAGGGAATCCCAAAACAAGGTCATGTTAGCAGAAGATAAATCCTAAAGAAATAGGCAAGATTTTGAACAAATTTTGAAATTTGAGAAGAGAAGAAAAAGTTTTGTAAAATAGATACAATCCATTTTGAATTTGGATAAGAATTAGACTTGTTTTGACAGTAAGATCAAAGAGTTTACCAATTGAGCCAGACCAAGTTGATTCAAATACTGACTGGACTAATTTTTTGGTCCGCGGTTGAAGGATTTTGTTTTGGACAAAGTCGAGACCAAAACTTCCTTTAATGACGGACCAAAAAATTTTAGTCCGGGGTGCATTGATTTTCTGTTTTAGATTGGTCCGACCCAAAAGGGTACTTGCTATTTCACTTCAATTGATCTTAGTCTGCAATATGACTATGTTTCTGATGATTTAGAAATAAGGGATATAGCTAAGATTAGCAACCAAAACAACAGAAAGAGAGATAAACTGGATGAATTTTAGTTTTTAGGGAATATTTGAGTCTAATATCCAAATGAGCATAAGTAATTTCAACTTAAGCTCAGTTGAGAAACTCAAGTGCTGAATAGAGACATTTAGCTGAATATGTCCACCAAATTTTTAGAAGAGTAGAGATTTTGACTTAGTTACTATATTTTGGACTGGATAAGAAGGAAGCATAGTAAGGTAAGTCTTATAGCAGCATTTTCCCATTTTTAGTTAAGACATTTATTCAAGGAAGCATTTTATTCTGAACTCAGCACCTTTAAATTCATTTATTCACACCTTGGGTATCAAGAGATGCATAGCAAGCAAACTTGCTCCCCTTAAGTGTGACATCATCGAACAACATTTGAATAGGCAATGATATTTTGTTCATTTCTTAATTTTGAGAATTTGGCCTCATCAAGTGATTTTGTGAAAATATCAGCCAATTGGTCCTCAGTTCTTACATAACTAAGCATAATATTTCCTTTAGCAACATGATCACGAATAAAGTGATGTCGAATTTCAATATGCTTAGTTCTGGAATGTTGGACTGGATTGTTTGCTATTTTCACTGCACTTTCATTAGCGCACAACAGAGGCACATTATCAAATTTTATCCCAAAATCTAGAAATGTTTGTTTGATGAATAGAATTTGAGCACAAGAATCGCTGCTGACCACATATTCGGCTTCTAAGTGGGCGGATGCTCTTGAATTTTGCTTTTAGAACACCAAGAAACTAGAGATCTTCCAAGCAAATGACAACCCCTGAGGTGCTCTTACGACCAATCTTGCAGCCGGCATAATCAGAATCTGAGTAGCCAAGAAGCTCAAATGGAGCACCTTTAGGGTACCATAAACCAATACTAGAAGTAAACTTAAGATATCTAAGTATTCTTTTCACAGCACTTAAGTGAATTTCTTTAGGTGCAGCTTGAAATCTAGCACACATACATACAGACACTAAACATGATGTCAGCCCTAGATGTTGTCAAGTATAGTAATGAGCCTATCATGGATCTAAAAAGCTTTTGGTCAACAGACTTACCTCCCACATCTTGATGAAGATGACTGTTAGTAGCCATGGGAGTCTTTATTGTCTTGCATTCTTCCATTTTGAAGCGCTTGAGGAGATCCTTAGTTTACTTTTCTTGTGAAATAAAAGTCCCCTCCTTCAATTACTTGATTTGGAATCCCGAAAGAATGTCAGTTCCCCAATCATAGACATCTCGAACTCTTTGGCCATCATGTCACCAAATTGTTTGCAAAGAGAATGATTAGTACAGCCAAAGATAATATCATCTACATATATTTGACAAATCATTAATGTTCCATTGATGTCTTTTAGAAATAAGGTTGGATCAACCTTCCCGATTTTGAAGTTTTTATTAAGTAGAAAATCTGTAAGACGCTCATACCATGCTCTAGGAGCTTGTTTTAGACCATAGAGTGCCTTAGATAATTTGTACACATGGTTTGGCAAGTTTGAGTCTTCAAAACCAGGTAGTTGCTCAACATAAACAGTTTCATCAATGAATCCATTAAGAAATGCACTTTTCACATCTATTTGAAATAGAGTGATATTAAAATGAGTAGCAAAAGCAAGAAGAAACCGAATAGCTTCAAGACGTGCCACTGGGGCATAAGTCTCTCCATAGTCCAGCCCTTCTACTTGAGTAAATCCTTGAGCTACAATTCTGGCTTTATTCCTTATTACCACTCCATTTTCATCTTGCTTGTTTCGGAATACCCATTTTGTACCAATAACATTGTGATCCTTTGGGCGATTTATTAAGCTCCAGACTTTGTTTCTTTCAAAATTGTTAAGTTCTTCTTCCATAGCAATTATCCAATCAATATCTTCTAGAGCTTCTTCCACTATCTTAAGTTCAATACAAGAAACAAAAGAGTAATGTTCACAAAAAGAAGCTTGTCTACAACGAGTTTGAACACCCTTACTGATTTCACCAATGATTTGGTCTGAGGGATGATCCTTAGCAATGGCATGATGACTTTTGATGAAGACTGGCCGATCTTGTTCTTTTTCTTCCTCTCCATCTTGGGTTCCATCATGGGGCACCATTGATTGTGTAGGAGATTCATCCTTATCTTTCTTGGGTTTAATGTCACCTACTTTCATCTTTCTCATTGCTTGCACCAAACCATCATCTCCTACATCATCTAAATTCTCATGCTCACCTTGTGAGCCATTAGATTCATCAAATTTTACATCATAAGTTTCTTCTACCAGTCCAGTTGAATTATTAAATACCCTATATGCTTTGGACTTAGAAGAATATCCTAGCATGATGCCTGTATCACATCTAGTTTGAAATTTACCCAAATGAGTTCTCTTTTTATAGATATATACTTTACAACCAAATACACGAAAATATGATATATTGGGTCTTCTACCCACCAATAATTCATAAGGAGTTTTCTTAAGCAATCAATGAAGATAAGCCTATTAACAGCATGACAAGCAGAATTAATGGCTTCAGCCCAAAAAGCATCAGAAGTTTCATATTCATCTAGCATAGATCTAGCTATTTCAATTAAAGTTCTATTCTTTCTTTCAACCACACCATTTTGCTGAGGAGTATATGTAGCAGAAAGTTCATGCTTAATTCCTAATTCATCACAGTATTCAATAATATTGGTATTAACAAACTCAGATCCATTGTCACTTCTTATTTTCTTGATGGGACAATCAAATTCATTTTGAGCCCTTTTAGCAAAAGTTTTGAAGATTTTTCCAACTTCACTTTTATTGGACAAAAAGAATACCCAAGTGAATCTGGAGAAATCATCAACAATTACTAGACAATATGAGTTACCACCAATGCTAGCATATGAAGTGGGACCAAATACATCCATATGCAGAAGCTCAAGTGGTCTAGTGGTGGACATGATACTTTTAATTGGGTGAGAATTAGCTACTTGTTTGCCTACTTGATAAGCACTACATAACTTATTCTTTTCAAATTTAACATCTTTCAAACCCACCACTAGCTCATTTTTAAAAGCTTTTTGAGATTAGACATACCTACATGCCCAAGACACCTGTGCCAAAGCCATCCAAGAGAAACTTTGGCTAACAGGCAGGTCGAGATGCATGAGGAGTTAGATTTGAAATCTACTAAGTAGAGATTTTGAAATCTGAAACCTTTGAATATAAGCTTTTCATTTTTATCAAACACAGTTACCCCATCAGATGAGAAGATACAATGGAATCCAAGATCACATAATTGAGCAACAGATAATAAGTTGAAATTTAAGGAATCAACAAGAAGAACATTGTCAATAGAGTGATCATTTGATATAGCAATCTTACCAAGACCTTTTACCTTTCTTTTGCTGTTGTCTCCAAACGTGATTTTGTGACTTGGATCACTTTCTCCTTCAATTGAAGTGAACATTCTTGAGGTCCCGGTCATGTGTTGAGTGCAGCCACTGTCAATTACCTAATGTCTGCCTCCACTTTTATAGTTCACCTACAAGTTCATTTCTTTACTTTCGGTACCCAAATACTTTTGGGTCCTTTGATGTTAGTTACAGCCAGTTTAGGTTTAAAAGGGTTTAACAACATGGCCTTTGGTACCCAGACAGCTTTAAGTTTCTTATCAAGATTTGAGGGACCTACATATTTTACATTTGTTTTGCCCCTAAAATCTTTAAATAGCATGTAATGGGCATCTACCATACAACCCCTTTTGGCTTGAGAAACATTTGCAAGATAGCAATTTTTGATTCATGGTTTGATTTATGACAAGAATAGCATGAGTGTTTTTCTTGACAAAAATCATTCGAGATGACTTGATCCACTTTTCTTAGGCAAACTGTTGGGTTTATACCTAAGCCCTTTTGCCCAAGTTGGATTTTTGTTCGACAAGAATTTTGTCAAGAGTAGCACTACCAAGAAAACATTTTTCTAAACCTTTATCAAATTTGGCTATCTTTGTTTTTAGTTTTTCATTCTCAGTTTTAAGCTCCTTAGCGTAGGAAGCATATTGGCAATTACCATTACAAGTATCAGAAGAACTGAAGGTCATGATTTCTTCTTTAAATAAGTCACATGAGACTGATGCATCACATAGAGAAACATGACTGGATTTGTTTGCTAGCATTTCATTTTCAATTTCTAGCTCACAGTAGTTGGTCTGCAAGTTTTCATGATTCTTAACAAGCAAAGTATGACTTGTGACTAGATCTTTATGAGTTTGTACAGACTTTTCGTGTTCATACAAAAGTTTATCATAATTGTCTGTTAGCAACTTTTGGTCATTAAACAAGCCAGTAATAGTCTTCTTAAGAGTTCTAGTTGAATTTGTTTTATCATGAAAATCATTATTTAGTTCTTCAACTAGTTCTACTAGCTCATCATAAGAAGGTGAGTCACTAACCTTTTCCTCGTCTGATCTTGCCATCAGACAGAGAGGAAATGAGGGTGGTGGTGGAGTTGACTCATCTAAAGCAAGCCCAGCTAGCCCCTTTGACTTTGAATTTTCATCATCCGAGGATGAGTCTTCACTTGCACTTTCTTCATCAGTGACCCATTCTCCTATTTGAGCTTCTCCTTTTCCTTTCTTCACAAATTTCTTGGAGTAGCTTTTCTTGAAAAACTTCTTCTTGAGTTTTTCATGAGTCTTCTCCTCATCCTCATCATTCTTGTTCTTGTACTTGCTCTTCTTCTTGATTTTGTTGGGACACCGAGCAGCTATGTGCCCCTTTTCATTGCATTCAAAGCATACAACATTAGAAAAAGGATTTTTCTTTGAGTAAGAGTTTGACCTTTCTTTGTCTTTGAAATTGACTCTTCTCATGAGTTTGTTGGCTCTTCTCATGAGTAGAGCTAACTTCTTCACATTTTCATCCTCATCCTCACTTGACTCATCATCATCTTCGTCAGATGAGTCTTATATAACTTCCTTGGCTTTGAGTGCGATGGATTTTTTCTTTGGAGCATCTTCTTCAGCCAATGTGAGCTCATGAGCAGATATTTTACCTAGTGGCTCGGTTGGAGTGAGCTTCTTGAGATCACCACTGTTGGATAAATACGTGATCAAACTATGATACGCTCAAGGAAGCACTCTAATCATCTTCCTGCATACCTCAACATCAGAAATTTTAGTTCCTAGGCCTTTTAGTTCATTGACAATAGGATTTAGCCTAGAGAACATATCATTAGCATTTTCTTGAGAAAGCATTTTGAATTGATCAAAATTTTCTCGAACAACATAATATTTTTCTTCTTTTACATCATAAGTACCTTCGTGAATTTCTTGTAAAGTTGTCCATATATCATAAGCAGAGGTAAGATTACTTACTCTATCAAAAACTTCTAAGCTAAGACAGGAAAATATGGTATTTCTAGCTTGAGCATCATACTGCATATTTTGAATCTCACCAGGAGTGGGTTCACCATACACAGATTGCCCTTCGGGCATGACACGAGGAGGCAAAAGTTTTTCAGTGACTCTCCACACATCATACCCGACAGCTTCTAAATAGCATCTCATCCTAATTTTCCAATAAGCATAATTTGTGCCATCAAAAATAGGTACTCTACCAATACTAACAGTTGTAGATCCATTTTCCTCAGCCATTTACCAAAGCTAGTTAAGCTAATAAAGGTAAACCAAGCTCTGATACCACTTGAAGGATCTAGTTGGCCTAGAGGAGGGTGAATAGGCAACTTTTACAAGTTTTAACTTCTTAAGAACAATTCACTATTTTATATAAGAGAATAACTCACACAGAGTATATATCTGATAAATACAAACAATAATCACAATAAAGCAATAAGAGAAATAAAACACAAATGAGACAAAGATTTATCCCGTGGTTCAGAGCCGCACTCCTAATCCACGTTGAAGCACTTCTTCCGAAGTATTGCTTCTCCAAAACTAGTCGCAGTAGCTCTGGTGATCACTCAGGTAACTCTTTCACTACTCCAGTGAGGTGAGTTCCAAACCTCTCACAATCACAGTGGCCTTCCACAATCACTTTTGGATAGGTCGCACTGTTTACTTCCTCCAAGCTATCTAGGATCACTAAGATCCAAGAGTAATAAACTTTGCACAAGTTCTGTCTCTTGGTTCACTTCGCAACTCACACAGCTAGACTTTGGCTTGGAGCTAAAACACTTAGAGATGTTTGAGAATTTTGGTTTGAAAGTGAAGCACAGACTCCTTTTGAGAATGAGAGCTATTTTCAATGCTAAAATGTAAAGGAGTTCGTTCTATCTATTGGTAGATGGCTCAGGAAATGCTTATATAGCCATTTGGAATGAATATAGCCGTTACACCTACTACTGTAGCCGTTGGACGTGTCAGATGTCAAAAATATCAGAAATATACACGTACAACGGACTAAGCAACAATGCCTAGCGATACTGGACATGTGTATGACGGACCAAATTTGAACATTTACGGCGGACCAAATTTTTTGGTCTGTTGTACATGGGCTTTTCAGAGAGTTTGGTCTGGCATACAACTGAGAGATATACATGTACGTCGGACCAAATATTTTGGTCCGTCATACATGGATTTTTTTAACAGAAATAAGTTTTATCCAAGCGATTTACTTTAGCAACGGACTAAAATTTTAAGCAAGAATGTTTGGTCTGTTATCAAAGCAAAAACCTTTTGAAAGAGAAAGAACATCCATTTAAGGTTTCAATAAGTAGGACTTCAAAGTTTGGTCCGGCCAAAGGCTTATAAGCTGAATGAGTGCCGGACCAAAATATTTGGTCCGCTGTAGATGGGAAATGGAGAACATTTTGGTCCGTCACAGAGGAGTGACTTTTACATGTATGCCGGGACAAATTATTTGGTCCGTCATACATAGATAATCACTTGGTTGACAGATGATTTTTAAAAGGAGTTTTTACCAAGGACGAAAGAATTATGAAAACAAGAGTTTTGGTTCGAAGAGCAGGTATTTTGATGGGAGTTTTGACACAGAAGATTTTCAATGTTGGACCAAAGAATCTTTTTGACTTGAGAAGATATGCTGTGTATGTAATGGACTAAAGAAATGGATAGCTGAAATTTGGTCCGTTGTATGCTAAAAATATGATTCAAAGGTCAATGTCTAAGTGTCTTTTGCCTCGAGAAATCTAGTTTTGTCTTTGCCTTATGATCCAATCAACTAGCTTGTGCAAAGTCCCTCTTTAGACAACAAAAAAAACAAACCTAGCTATTTGACTTGAATCAACTCCCAAGTCATGAACTAGAAACTGAGCATCTTAATTTTTTAGTCCAACTTGCTCCATCATTGATTCCAGCATATGTTCTTCAAAGCTTTAAGTATTATTAACTCAGCCATCAATACCAAAACTATAATAAAACACAATAACAATAATTGAGGGGGCCTAGATGCTATCAGACGTGGCTTGAAAATGGCCTCGCGATGCAGATCCAACGACCGTCGTCTCAACTTCTTAAACCAGGTTGATCGAGTCGGCGATGCAAAGCGGCTGGGTCGCACAGTGAATGGGCCTAGCACGCATAGTATTGGGCTCTGGCCCGATACTGTTTAGATGATTTTCCCTAAATTTTCTTTTAAAGTAATTCCGTTAAATAGACTAATTAGTTTAGAGCAGATAAAATATCAGGAAAAATCCAAGAAAAATCTCAAAAATACTTTGAGACGTTTTGAACTTAAATAAAATATTTCTAACCAAACTTTATATAAATTTTATCTATATTTAATCAATTTTCACATAAAGCCAATATACTTAATTTGAAAGAAATTCAAATAAAATCCAGAGAAATCCAATAAATTTAGAAAATCCATAAAATACATAAATAACACAATACATTAAATAAATGGCAAAAATTGAGATGTTACATGCCTCGTGGTCTAACCCATTGGTATCCGTGTCCCAACCATACACTTGTCCACAGGAGCATTTTTCTAAGCAAAAGGGAATTTAGCAAGAGTGAGTACAAAAGTACTCAGCAAGCATTAATAACAAAATGCACCATATGAAATTTTACCAACCTCCATCTCATATACATCCTCCTCTCAAATCCAATTTTAGGAAAATAGGGTTTTATTAGGAAAACGCGGTTTTTCAGTTTTAATTGTTGAAATTGCTACTAGCACCCGTATATGATGCAGACTTAGCTTCTGTAGCCTCCAATCCAAGAGACAGCCATGAATTCATGATTTTACCATACGCAGATTTGTATCACTTTACCTATAGTGACCCCAACCTGTGAGGCCCTAGAATGTTTATCACTAGTCCAATATTACATTCCCAACCCTACTAACTTGAGCTGGAGACACCTATCCCAGGTCATCCTGCCTATCTCACAGCTAACAATTGTACCATGCTACCGCAGTAGCACTGATACTCAACCCAAGACTTTATATATATAGCCTGAAAGAATTAATCGCGGCTGATTTTCGGTGTCACCTCGCTGGGCCTTCCGGCGTACCCAGTTTCACACTCTTAGTTATTTACTCTTACCCAATATGGAGATCATAATACCTTTCTAAGACAACCTTTTCTGGCCGATTTCATACACTATGGTTAATACTGTAAATATGACACATTACCCGAGTGTAGTTGTTCATCCCTATATTATAGCCTATTTAGAGGGCCCCACCAGCAACACCCCTTCACATTGGCGCCCTTCTTACCCATGACATATACGGATTTATCAATCCTATATATCCATAACCAATTACAGCCGCAATAGTTCATTGTTAAAACCATCTTTCCTCACTGCATCTAATTTATGGTTTTTTTTCTTAAAAGCATTTTCCCGTGCATCGTTGATATCACATATAACGAAATAAATTTGTTGGAAATTATTAAAATGTGATCAAGGAGTGCTTGCTTGAAATTGGATGGAAAAAGGCGTCCTCATGCGGATTCTGAAAGAGATCACCGGTAGGATTGGATTGATTTCCTTAAATTACAAAATACCACATCTTAAGTGGTTATTAGATTTTTTTGTATGTTTTACGGTATGCAAACCTTTATTAAGGTGGATTATTTGATTTACATCTAATACCTTTTTTGAAATTTTAGGTATTTTTATTTTAATGTATTTATTTAAAGTCTGATAGCTTTGTTTATTTAATTTACGGGGTTTTTAATTAGGTATATTAATTTTGGATGCTGCAGATATGCAAATAAAATTTTTTCTCTCATTTATAGATTTTCTATTTTTTCCTTTTTTCTTTTCTTTTCTCTTTTTCCTTACCCGGCCAGCTCGTGCCTTATCTAACCCCCACTCTTCTTCCTCTCCTCCCTCTCTTCCTCTCCTCCCCACCACCAGCTCCTCCCCCTCCTCTCCTACCAGCGCCAATTGTCGGTGCCTCCTCCCCTCTGGGTCATGCCCATCCTGGCCGGCACCCCCCGCTGCTCCGGGACGCATTGTCTTGGCTCTGGCCCACGTGGGCCGCCTCCCTACACATGCACTTGTGCTGCGGGCCCCGTACCTTGGCCTACCCGACCGTCACCACCTCTTCGGCCCTGCGTTTGCTTCCTGCCTTGGCCTCCACCGCGCGTCGCCCCACTGCCTGCTCCAGCGGGCCCGCGCCCTCGCACCTTGGGCCGGTCGGCCTGGGCCACCGCCCTAGGACACAGCTTGTCCCTCCCCCTTTTTGTTGGCCGCCGGCCATCACCTTTCTCCCCCCTATCGAGCCCTCCATGGCCTCCCACGGCCGAGCTTCTCCATGACTAGGGTTGGTAAGAACCCTAGCTTCCCCCCTCTTTATCTCCTTACTGAGCATGAAATTTTGATTTTGTGTGTGCATGTTGTGATGTGAATGGGACATATGAACGCTATTGATTTTGGGTCGATGATGAACATGGGTATCGCTGTGGATTTGGCGGTGTTCATACAACACCAAGGGTCCTCTCGTACGCCAGGGAGTGTGGTGGTTCCTTGCATGTGCAACACCGCCTCTATAATGGTCTCTATTGAGACTACAACTCCTATGGTCTGTAGGCTTTGCAGTGTTTTTGCTATGTTGCTCCTATGTTTGTGCTACGACAAAAATGTGAGGTTACCTATGATGTGGGGGATGAAAAAATGCAGGGCTGAGATGGTGATGGTGATGATGCTGGGATGTCCTGGCCTTGCTCCTTCTGGTGGTGGCCTTGGTCTTGTGGTGCTTGGCCTTTGGGTGTTCTTACTCTTGGTGGTGGCTTGGGCTTGGCCTCTTGGCTTGCTTACCTCTTTGTTGTGGTGGCTTGCTCTCCTGTGTTCTTACTCTTGTGGTGTGTAACATCCCAAATTTTGCATTCTATGGTTTTATTATGCATTTTCTATTTTTGAGAATCTTTTGGAATTTATTTAAATTATTTGGAATTTATTTTAATTAAGCCTTTTATTAAAGTCTATATCAAAATTCAAAATTTTAAATAAAGTTTCATTGAAAATATTCTATTTGAGTCCCAAATACACTAAAATATTTTCCAAGATTTTCCTAGAATTTTCTGTGTATTTTTGCTATTTTATTTGGCTTATTCTAATTTCTGGAATTATTTTAAATAATAAAAAATCAGAAAATAAGCTAAATAGCCTTTTGGGGTGAAACTCATCGAGCCTAGCCTAATCCGGCTCGAACCAGCCTAGCCCACTGCGTCACAACCCATTTTGCCGTAAACCCTTACCCTAGATCTATGACCGTCAATTTCAAACGCACGGTCGAGATTGGGCCACGTAACCCTTGTGTTGTGCTCCGTTGGATCTGAGCCACGTGTGCGGTCCGGATCATGCCACGTTGCCCTCACCGTATCCTAACCAAATCTACCACCTCCGTTGTATCTGCTGAGGATTCCACGCTTGACGCAGCCGTCGAGGTGCTATAAGTATCCCTTGACCCCGCTGAGGTTGTCCATGAGCTTGCGCATCGTTTCCTTAAGGTCTTGGAGCCCGAGGCATCATGGTTGATCCAGAGGAGCTCGTCAGAGTTGAATGAAGCCTACGCCATCATTTTTCGTTGTTTGCTCATCGTCCGTTGTCGTTTCATCATGTCCGTGGCCAGATCTGAGTCCGCAGTGTGGAGACGCGTTGAACCCGTGAAGACCCGAGCAGAATCCATCGTTGTAGCGCGCGCCCCAGGTCGTCGTCTTCATCTTCGGTGAGATTCCGCCGCCGTGCCACCGTCGTTCTTCGCCTTCAATGCCAGCCGTTAGATCTAGAGCGAACGATCACGATTGCGCCGCGCTGCTGTTTCACCTCGCCGTGTTGTCCATCGTTCGATCCATCATGAGCGGCCCAGATCGCACCATGTGTCATCGTCGTGTCGCGCCATGTGTCGCGTGCGGGTGATGCCGTTCGTGCTCCCTGACGTTGCCTAGATGACGTCATGGCTGACGCCCGTGTTGACCAATGGTCAACCTTCCCATGCACCGAGTCTACCATAGACTAATACTGTTCCGTGGACCAGGTCCATAGACCCGTGGTCCCACATGTCAGCCTAATAAATGATTTTTGGATTATTTTAATTGGTTTAATTAGTGCTGCTGACATCAGCTGACGTCATTAATTGATTTTCCAGAAGAAAAATAATTCAACTAATTAGGATTTTTCTATTTTCTGTATTTTTTATTTATTCAAATCTTTCGTGAGCCCGTTCTCCTTCATACTAGCTCTGATTGAGGGGATTTAAATTTCTAAAAAATTTAAAATTATGATATATTTAATGGTGATTTTTATTTAATTTTTAGAGATTGTTTGCTCTCTATTTGATATTTATTTGGTGTTTTCTCTCGTTACGCGTAGACTTCTAAGTGCTTGGACCATCCGAGGGAGAATCGTTGACTCAAGGCCAAGGTCCAGAGCAAAAACAAGTGCTTTTCTAAGACAAGTTGTGCTTTGATCATGTTGAGCCCATGTTTTAAAAGTTACATTTTAAACTATTGCATACTAATTCAAAGTATGACTGTTTCAGTTAAATTGGGATTAGTTATTCAACCTAGTTGAACCTATGTCAACATTGTCATTTGTATGCCATGATTCATTTATCACCCTAGTATGGTTCTTTATTAGTTGATAACTATTAATTGCCAACATAGGATGGTTAAAACATGCTAACTTGCTTAGCCATGCAACGGGTTATTGATATCATTTTGAGAATGCAAAATTAATCCTGATTAATGGAATATGAAATATGTTTATGAAATGGTGTGTCAGGTGTTGTTACACAATGTTGTTGATGGCACATGATGCATGATAATCAACTGGGGTGGTAAAATGATTTAGGCTGGAGTAAGTGGCAAGAGTTGTGAATTATGATGGGCCAATGTGGTATTTGGGCGGTCGCATTATTTTCTTTTATGAATAAAAGTTAGTGATATGGTTAATGGTTATTGTGAGTTTTTTTGGGAAGTCTTGTCTTGCCTTGGTCAACCTAAGGACTTAACCTTGCAAGCATTTGACCTGAGTCAAACATGCAACCACATGTTTGGAATGGAATGGAATGGACCTAGCTGATTAATTTGCAATGTCTTAGCTTTGGTACTACTAGTGGTGATGTGAGTCCCGACTATATGGGTAAACTCACATGGCGCAAGAGGGGGGCCTTGAGTGTGGTAACCAGTCCCATCAGTGATGAAACCTTAGTGGGTAGTACTGGGTTAAGCAGAGCTCTATAAAGGCTTTGTCATGATCTCTACCGACACACCAAAGGAAGTGTGTTAATTGCAAGGCAACAAGAGAGACCATGTCGTGTGGGTAAAGTGTATAACCTCTGTAGAGTGTCAAACCTATTCGAATAGCCATGCTCACGGTATTGAACAATGCTCGGGAATTATAGTAAAGGGTTAGATTTTGTAAAATGAAACTTGGATGGGAAGACTGGATGCAATTGAAAAGTTGGAAATATGATCTAGGGCTGGAAGCCATGTTTAATTGAGAAACACTTGAAAGTTATTATTTTCTGTTATTTGTTTTACCGTCATTTCAATCTATTTATTGTATTCTTTTGTAAATGCTGCTCTACTGCAAAATAGCCATATCAGCCATTCGTTTGGAATAAACCTTGCATAATAGAATTGCATTCTATGCACAACTTGTTGAGTGCATTAAGTACTCAACCTTGCCAACAAACAACTCACCAGTTGAGGAGAAGTCTACACCTTCGAAAGAGATGGAGTTCCACGAGGAGCCGATTATCTAGGAGTTGAACCTTGTCAGATGCCTGTGGCATGTTGATGGGATTCACCGACGTTCTTTGTTCCGCTACTATTTATTTATTCAGAGCCATCGAGGCCTAATAAGAGTAAGGCTGGCCCTAAGGTTGTTCAAATATATCTTATGTAATGTATGAAGTCTTTGTTATGTTCCCACTGTGTATGATTATGATATTCATTTACGTTGAGCCTGTGTGCACTAGCGTGATCCTGGACTAGTGCGATATACACAGAGGGTCCGAATTTGCATATTCGGGTCCCAACATGTTGGGAGGTGGCTTTGCTCCTAGGAGCTTGCTTGCCTTGGGGGCTTTGCTCCTGGAGGTTGGCTTTGTGGCTTTGGCTTGGGAAGTGCTTCCTGGAGGCTTGGGGTGAAATGGGAGGTGTGCTCGGTTGGCTTTGTACTGGGATGGTTCTTATCCTGAAGTTTTTACTTTTTTACCATGCACATTTTATCTTTCTACCATGAGTTCTTTTGAGCACTATTCTAGGAAATGCTATGGTTACCCAATATCTACAGGTTTGTATAATACCGAATGATGATCCCTAATTAGCGAGAGGTGCCGACTGGCCCTGGACGGTCTGGTATCTCGATGAGCGAATCCTGAACTAATTGATGCAAAAAGGGTCTAACGGTATTTTATTTTCTAATTCCTTATTTGTTGGTATATGTGCATGTGTTAACATTGGTTGTGAAAGTTGCAAGTGATTTGAGGTTGAAGTGTCTTCTAAAGATTTAGATTGTAGGTTATTGCAAACTTCTTGTGTATTTCAATTGTTGTAACAACTATTACATTTGATTTCAATGTATAAATTATGTATAATATTAACTAGAAAGGGTCGCGCGCTACGCTGCGCCGTGCGAAATTCAGTTGCACGACGTTGCGACACGCGAAATTTGGTTTGATGATTATTTTTGGAAAAATGGGTCTGAGAACATAAATGTATGAGCCGTCGGTGAATCCGCGGATTTTTTTTTTAAAAAAGCGGATGGATATAAACGTAATTTCATTTTTCGGGTCAATACAACAAAAAAACATCTTTTAGGACATAGACGTAATTTCGTTTTTTCCGTCGTCAAATCCACGGATTGCTATGAGCCGTCGGCGAACACGGGGACTTGTTTGAAAAAAACCGCGGAGGGATACAAACGTAATTTCGTTTTTTCGGGTCAATCCAGCAAAAAAAATATTTTTCGAGATCTAAACGTAATTTTGTTTTTTCTCGGGTCGATTCCGCTAAAAACCGGCGTGAGGACCTGAACGCAAACCCCGGAGGGACCCGAATGTAATTTTATTTTATTTCGGGTCTATTTTATTAAAAAACCGACAAAATGACCTGAACGTAATTTCCAATTTTGCGGAGGGCATTTTCGCGAGGGGGGCGACGTGGCATGGCTGAGCTCACGCCATTCCCACCGGCTTTAATATAGAGATGATGAATTAATAAAATACTGATTACTCTTGTGACATGTTTTAATTATATGTGTCATTACTTGGTTGATAATTATTTTTATGTTTGATAAATTTTTGGGTTGTTTCAGGTCACAACCAAGAGTGGTCACAACCAAGAGTGGCTTTGAGTAGTCATAGCCAAAGGTGGTCACAGACTAATTGATCCAAGGTAGGATCTTTTGATGTTTACAGACTAATTGATCCAAGGTAGGATCTTTTGATGTTTAACTAGTTAATTATCACTATCAGATTATTGTTGCATGTTATCTTGAGCAATGCTATGTGATGGTTTGCTTGTCTGAGTTGGTTGCCGGACTTCGGAGCTAGGTCATGGTGAGGCAGAGGAGACCGAGATTAGGCTAGGAGAGCTGAGGTCCAGATGGTCAAGGTGACACCGAAAGATGACCAAGGCTAGGAAGTTGTTGCAAACCTGGATGACAAGTGGATTGATGAGATGCTAACTTAAGCCCTACTCAAGTGAAGAATGATCGTTGGATTAAGTGTTCGTGGGAGGAGTAGATGTTAAGTTAGTATTAAAGGGTATGGTTAAAACCAGTTATGCTGTTGGGTTTCAAGTTAGCCCATGTATGTGAGAGGGAGTGAATCTCAACCCTTGATGAGGTTTCTTCAGGATCAAGAAGATCATCTTAGGGTAGAGGATGCTCCTAGTGTGCTATAAATAGAGGAATGGAGGGATGCCTCCATACCAACTCTGTCTGAACCAAGTTTGAGAGAAGTCTTAGAGAAGGGTTCTCAGATTTCTTTATGCTCCTTTGAACTTTGCCCACTTAGAGGTATGGCTTTGTGGCCATCCCTTTCTAAGCAATGAAAGATCCAAGTTTATCTAATTTATTTTAGTTATTGCATTTTTTGCTTGGTTCTTTCTTGTAACTTGAGCTTTGCTTCACCTCCTTCTACCTGCTATGTTTCTATTGGATCTAGGAAGCATAAGAGGTTGATAAATTTATCTAGAATATGTTCCAACTCAGCAAGATCTACTAGAACTTATTCTTGCTCAAGTGTTGGTCTCCTTTTGTTTTGAGTCTTTGATCTCCCTTGGGTTTCTTCTTTTCTTGATCTTATGCTACCAAGAATAAATGATTGATGGATAAATCTTCTGTATATCATATCCCAATCATCTAGGCAAGCTTTTAACAAGATCTCCAAAGTTCTTCTCAAGAAACCATTTTTTGGCTTGAAAAGGGAAGATTCTTGGCAGATCTTATCTTGCACGTTTGAGGGGTGTTTCTTTAGAGTTCTTGCTTGCTGTGATATGTGGGAGATCATCTAAGATCATCAAATTCCCACGAGCAAGCTTAGGGTAAAGTTTGTGTGTTTTCCCTGTCTTGGCGCAATCTTTCTTCAAACTGAAAAATGTCGGAATTTTGACATCAATACTTACGATTAAATGTTGAAATAGGTTTCTGACATCCATAGGAAGGTGCACATAAAGTTTCACAGGATTTGAATCAGCTGATCAAAAGTTATCTTGATTCTTGTTTATGAAATCGTGATGATTTTACTATTCACATGAGAGCTCTGACTTTTGCCCTATGCTGACCTAGTTAAGTCTTTTGCTTGGCTTTTTTAGCTAGAGAAGTGGCTTGAAATTTTTGAGAAGAAATTTTGTTTAGCTTCTATGCACCCCTGTAGTCGCCATTTTCGGTCTTGCGGTTCCCTTTTATGCGTGGGAGTGAAATTTTAAAATTTATTGTTGGAAGGCTGATTTGACAGTGCTGCGTTACCGGATCCAGTAGGAAACATTCTTGTTGCTGAAGAGGACAATGGCTGAAGCTCAAATACTAGTTTTGCTTCAGAAAATTGCGATTATTGCACCCTTGGAGGAGCTGCGCTGAAAGCTATCAGCTCACAATTGGGGAAAGAAGCTATCCTTTTGCTTGAAGTGGAAAACAACATGAAAGAAATTGAGAGTGAATTTTATATAATGCGGGCCTATATAAGTCAAGTAGATCCACCCAGCACAAATAACCAAATCATTCAATCTAGGCTAAAGAACATAAGAAAGGTTTCCTTTGAAGTTGAGGATATCATCGATGAATATGCATTTCTCCTCGGGAAGATGGATGGTACATAAAATTTCCTAAAGAAGACATTCTCTAAGTCTAAAAATGTCAATACATGACATAATGTTGCTTCTCAGCTTAAACAAGCGAAGACCCGCCTTCAGCACATGACAGTTTTTCAAGATATCTGACAGTGGTCAAAGCTCTGCTATTGATACCATTAATCGCCAAATCCACTTTTCTGATTCTTCTTACTTAAATAGAGATGATGATGCAGTCGTGGGGCAAGAAGGTTATGCACAAAAATTGATCGAATGCCTAAATGATGAAGGTCTTAATCGTGCTATTGTCTCCATATGGGGAATGGGAGGATCAGGCAACACGACACTTGCAAGTAGTATCTACAGGAGTTAGATGTCAAAAATAACTTTACATGTCATGAATGGATTTCAGTGTCCCAATTACCAAATTGCAAATCTTTTGAGTACAATTATGAGTCAACTTGATAGCAAGTTAAATGAGCACGGGACCAATGATCATAACGCTATGGTGAAGAAGATCCACGGGCATCTTATGCACAAAAATACATTATTGTTTTAGATAACATATGGGATAAAGATTCTTGGTTATTATTGGATCATGCATTTTTGAAGAACAGGCTTGGAAGTAGAGTCATCATTGCTACACGAATTGAAGGCATTGCATTGTTAGCTCTGGAGAAGAACACAATTAGAATTGACTTTCATTCACCAGAAAACTCGTGGAATCTCTTCAGTAAAAAGGCATTCTCGAAGCTCAGGGAGGCAACATGCCCTGCAACTCTCATCCCTCAAGCAGAAATTTTTTTGGAGAGGTGTCAAATTTTGCCTCCTGCTATTGTTGCTATTGGGAGCTTTCTATCCTGTAGAGGTACGGAGGAACAGAAGTGGATATCGTTCTATAAACAACTTAATTGGCAAGTAACAGATAATCCAGAGCTCAGCTGGGTCTTTGATGTTGTAAATTTGAGCTTAAATGATCTTCCGATCCATTTGAAGATTTGTTTCCTGTACTGTGGGTTTTTCCCAGACGATCAGCTAATTAGACGGAAGTGGATAGTCAAAACATGGATAGCCGAAGGTTTTGTGGAAGATCGAGGAACAGAGACAACACTGGAGGAAGTGGCAGAGGACTATCTGAAGGAACTTACTCAGCGCTCAATGATTCAGTTTGTCGAAAGGAGTGAATTTGGCAGACCAAGAAGGTTTATTGTGCATAATATGGTGAGAGAAATCACTCGGACAACTTCAAGAAATCAGACGTTTGTTCCTATCTGTGATCATCAAGATGTAGCAAGCCTTGGTGATGCAGCACGCCGTGTCTGTGCATGCTGGAGGCCAAGGCTTTCAGCGAGGCTCAGCTTGGCAGCAGCTACAATCATTTTTATTACTCTCCGTTCACTTTTATAAGATTTATTTTTTGAATGGTCTTATTCACAAATATAAGACTTGTAGTAGATTTAATGAGGTCTTTCCTTCTATATCTCTATTTATTTTCTCTTAATCATATGCATTTATGTATTACCACCCACACAAAGTATATCTTTCATCTTTCAAAACAATTAAGTGGGGGCATCTAAGTTATTTTTTTATACATTTCTCAATTTCAACACAACCTTAATCTTTGTGTAAAGTCAAAATACGTCTTATAAAAATGAACGGAGGGAGTATTTGATAGACACGTGTCAGTTGCATGGATTTGCACTGCTGCATCAAGTTCCAAATCATTAAGGGTTCTGTGCCTCAGGTAAGTCCCTCACTCCCTCCTGAAGGAGTTCTCAAAGGCCATTGCTGGTTTTTTCAATTTTTACTATCTTGACTCTTCACGTAGAAAAGTGAAGAAGATACCAAAGTCAGTGGTGAGGCTGAAGAATCTACAGACGTTCATCTGGGGTCTTCCCGTGTAAGTAAGTTGCCCGACACTGCTTACGAGCCTCCGGCATCTGTTTGTGAGTGACGACCTATATGGCACATCAATTTCAGGCAATAGCTGTGGCCTCAAGTGTCTGCAGACTCTCCGCGAGGTAAAAGCCAGTAATGATTTTGTCCAAAATCTCGGTCACCTGACACATCTTAGAACTCTGGGTATTACTAACGTGTCGACAATCCACAATGAAGATCTTTGGACTTCCAATGGAAAGATGACCCTCCTTGCTAGAT
The DNA here is from genome assembly GCA_036346275.1 of Otatea glauca. Classification (NCBI taxonomy): domain Eukaryota; kingdom Viridiplantae; phylum Streptophyta; class Magnoliopsida; order Poales; family Poaceae; genus Otatea; species Otatea glauca. Next base: position 30,091,549 of record CM070733.1, on the reverse strand, counting down.
TGGCGGTTGCAACTTGTGGTAAGAAGGAAGTTGTCAGTTTGGAAGAGTTTAGAGCCCCTAGATATCTCGAGAAATTCTACTTGTATGGCAAGTTGGCAGAAGGTGTGGTTTTCCCTTCATCTAATGGCTTTCAGAATCTGAAGCTGTTGTCGATGCGTTGGTCTGGTCTAGTAAAAAACACTTTCAATTCCTTGTCTGAAATGCCTAACCTTGTCTACCTTAAGCTTTATCAGGCATACAACGGGGAAACATTGGAATTTCGTTCTGTATGGTTCCCAAAGCTCAAACAACTCTACCTGGAAAAATCTTAGGTCAATTCATATAATTGATGGTGCCATGAAGAATTGTTGGCCTTATGAGAAGGATTATAGTCAAGTTCGGAATAGAGTCTAGTTCGGATGTAATTCAGTTGTAATTAGCACTATAAATAAAGGGTGTAGAGGTCCTGTAAGACCACAAAATTCTTCTAATCTACATGGTATCAGAGCCTAACTCTAATTCATAAACTCACATCTGAGTCGCTGCCGGCCTAGATCCAATTTGCCGCCAACCAACTTCATCGCTGTCGCCAAAGGTCTTCAAATCGCCGTGCTCAAGGGTGCTGGGCTATCGCAGCCGCTTGGGGGGTGATGAGCCACCGTCGTCACTCGGGGCTGCACCGCACAGCCATCGTCACCGTTATCTTCGCCGCCTGGAGAGGTAGATCTAGATTTAGTCGTCTCACCCCTAGGGTTTGTTGAAGAGAAGAGAAAAGCAAGATTACAAAAACCGACGAAATTTCAGAATTTCTTGCTGAGATCTCGGATTTCGGCCGGGACGAGATGCAAAATCCCAGCCGGATAAAAAAAATTGAAAAAAATTCAAAATGCTAAGTTCAGAGATTTTGGCTAATTTCGCCAAAATCTCAAGATTTTCGCTCCGATTTTGACTTTTGAGGACCGGATTTGGGTCAATAACCCTTAAGAATGTCATCTTCTATGAAAATTTGTTGAAAAACCAAATTTTTGAGACGTTTTATAAAATTAGCAGAAACACTATCAGATTTTTATAAAATTGTACAGGCTTGATCATGCTCATAAAAATGTATGGTACTATATTTAGCAGCCTAGGATCATACGGAAAATGTTTCAAAAGAATTTAACTTCATTTGTTATATTTAAAAATTCAAAAACAGAATGAACATAACCGAGACAGTAATAGTGTCATAATTTTATAAATTCACTCAAGTGTGATCATGATCCAAAATTTTTAGGAGATCTTAATAATTTCATCAGGACCCTTTAATAAAAGTTTAAAAAATTTAAACATGTTTTGTTTGCTCAATCAAATCTATGGAAACAATACATGTAGCACCGTAAGGCTTTTATGAGGACAGCAGCACTATCACAATTTTTGAAACTTCCTCAAGCTTGATCATCATTTCAAAATTTTATGGGAACATTAGTAATGCATTAGTACCATCTAAAAAAAACTCAAAATTTTATAACATGGTTTGAACCATTTTTCATTCGGTTGAATTTTGTCGGTCAGCCTTCAGTAGCACTGTCCGAATTGTTTAAAATTCCATAGACTTGATAATTATCTCAAAATTTTATTAGAACATTACTGATGCATAAGGACTATTAAAAAATCACAATTTTATAACGTGATTTACACCATTTTCCTTTAGGTTGAAATTTGCCAGTCAACCTTTTATTAGGACAATAGCACTGTCAGAATTTTTAAAAATTCCTCAGGCTTGATCATGATCTGAAATTTTCATGGGAACATTATGATGTGTCAGAACACTCAAACAACTTTTCAATATTTTTTTTCTCGATTGAATTTTTTCAATATTTCGGCAATTTTGGTCGAAATTTCGGTAATTTCATCTGAAATTCTGTTCAAAAATTTCGGATTTCAAATTTGTTTTTTGATTTTTGACCAGATTTTGTCCGAAATTCAAAGATTTCTCTAAAATTTTGGATTTCGCCCACCTCCGAGATGTAAACTGAAACCAAAATTTCAAACCTTGGAGAAAAGAGAGAGATAGAGAAGTTGGCAGCCAGCTGAGAGGAAAAGGAAAAGCGAAAAAGAATGGGAAAAAGGGGAAAGAAAGAGAGGGAAGAAGAAGAGCTAGCTAAGAAAAAAAAAAAAGGAAAAGAAACAGAGAGAGAAAGAGAGGGGAGAGGTTACGTGCGTGTACTGTGTTGATATTAATGCTTGAAGGATTACAATGATCGTGGAGATATGCACTGCATAGGTTTGTGGTTGGCATTACTCTAGTTGTTCAAAAGAGATAACTCCTGAGGAGATTGAGGCTGTGAGGAAACAAGAGGAGGAAGCCAGGATAAAGGCGACCGAAGAGAAGAGGAAGGAAATTGTTGAGTCGACTTCTTCACTAGTCACACACGATGACATGAGAAGCATATCACAGAACCTCTTAGCGATGGGTATAATTGGTCCGAGAGTTGATACAAGATCATCTGAGTCAAAGGTGGAGTTGATGCCGAATGATGTGAAGTTGGAAGGGAGGAAGAATTACCTGAGTTAGTATAGAAGGGCTTAGCTAATTCTAAAGACGAAGGGGTGGAGCACTACATGCAAGAGCCTTGTGTTGAGCCTGCATGAATTGAAGCATGTGAAACACCTCCAACTCTATGGTGGTAGCTTGGTTGCTAACTTTGATGTCTCCGTCTATCATTCGGATGGTGGAGATGATGTAGAATACAGTAGAGATGTGGAAGACATTGAGCAACATGTGCTTTAGGGCAAGCAATGTGATGATGATGCTAGAGGTTTAGGGCAAGGTGGAGACCCTAAAACAAGAGGAGATGACCGTCTAGTAGTACGCTAGTGAGTTGCAGTAGCTGTGGCTAGATATCGATCACTATGATCCACTGCAATTGACATGTGTGGTGATGTTGAGGTTGGCATATCGTGGATGCAATACAGTCGAGTCACACACTTCCTGAAAGAGTTGAACCTAGAATTTGAGAGTAGGAGAGTTGCCATATTTCACTTGAAGAGGTTACTTACTATGGAGGAGGTTATTTCAACTATAGTGTAGGAGGAAAGTTCTAGGAGAAGAGAACTATTCCAAGATTTTTGTTTGCTTTCCTTTTTAGAAAATACAAAAAAAATCAAATGGACTCCAAATAAATAGCCAATAGACTTGAAAAAATCCCAAAAAAATATATAAAATATTTTAGAGTATATAGAACCCAAATAAAATAATTTTGACAAATGCTTACTTGAGAATTAATCATATTAAATTATTTTTGACTTAGAAAAATCCATATTAAGCTTTAATTAGCAATACAAAAATTATAATTTTTTTTGGAAAGGCTGAAATACTTAAAACAAATTCAAAGGTGTAAAAATTGGGATGTTACAAACTTATTACTATAAAAGGTTATATTAAATTATTAACCTAACTGAAGGAGCTTCACCTACCTAACAAGACTTTAGATGTATATATATTACCTTCAGGTAAAGTAAGATTTAAGAGTAGGGCATGAACTTCTCTAAGGGTGGATAACAAGCAAACTCAGTTCGACTCGACTCGGCTCGGTCAAACTCGTTAAGATAATGAGCAAGCTCGACTCGACTCGTTATCTTAACGAGCTCAAACCTCAGCTCGACTTGACTCGTTAAAAACTCGAGTTGACTCGTTAAGCTCGTTAGCAATGTTGGCTAGACATGCATATGAGCAACTTCCTTTGATCAGTCACACAACTACTTACTAATTAGCATCATATACACGAATATGCATCTTCCTAATATATATATTCATCTTTGTCCTACACATACAAAATAAAATAGCAAAATAGTATCATTTATACCATACACAAATATGCAATTCACCAAAATCTGAACATGTTTAGTTGAAATTTTCATTCCGCATTCTGAATTCTATAGTTGTACATAATACATATAGACAGAACACCAGCACACTCGCCTAGTAAGTACTGCATGCAACCATGTAGGTATATCAAAATTGGAACCATAGGACAAAATAGCTGGTCCTTCACATGATGAAACTGTCTTAAGTCATTCAGAGATGGGCTATGCCTATAAGCAATTTTGGTATCAAATGAGCTCCCAAAGTTCATTGGGGATTGGATACGATCTAACAAATAAAATCAAGACACCATCATAATGTAATTTAGTGCACAAGCAGCCAAAGCTACAATATCCCCACATAGGCAGATTAAACACGGTGCATCTAAACCACATATCAGCAGTCAAACTTGATATCTTGGATATCCAAGAATATTTAGGATGACTCCAATCACTATTTGAGGTTGAAAATACAGAAATTGAGCATAGTGGTTGGACACCATACTTTGAAAATGGACTATGCTAAGGCTAATTCTTTGTGTTTATGATCAGTTCATACTCCATACACAATTATGTGATTCTATCTGCGTTCATACTCCATACTATCAGTTCATACACCATACTCACTGATGTAGGCGCAGATGAGGGAGCAGGGGGAAGGAGCAGTGGACCGGATTGTAGAAGCTTTCCATGGTTCGCCGCTGCTGTCGATGTGGAGCATGAAGCAGAATCAGAGCCACAAGACCACCTCAGCCTCACTGCGTTGTTCTTCGACTCCATTCTTGGTTGATTTTCCATGCACGGCTGATCAGAGAGAGCGAAGCGGGGGTGTACTGGATCTTGAGGGCCGGACCACCGGAGCTAGGAGGGGAAGTGGGGTGGAGAGGTGGAGGACTGGATCTGGAGGGCTAGAATGCCAGAGCTCAGAGGGGAACCGTCAAGGTGGCGGGTGGAGGGTCAGCGGGGTGGATCTGGAGGGCCAAAGCTCAAAGGGGAGGTAGGGTGAAGCCGTGGAGCCGTGGAGGGCTGGATCTGGCGGTGGAGCTCGTAGGTGGCAGCCATGCGGGTGGAGGGCCGAAGGGGAGTGCCCGAGCTCAGAGTAGAGGCAAAGCACCGAGGAGAAGCCGGATTCTAGAGGCCAGAGGGGAGACGAGTGGATAGTAGAGTACTGTATCATTTGGCTCAAGTCGGGCAGAGGCTCAGGAGTAACGAATTATCAAGCCAAACGAGTTAAATGAGTTATTCGCTAACTCCTTGTTAAACTCGTTTTCTTAACGAGTTCATATCTCAGCTAGGCTCGACTCGTTAAGGGACGAGTTCGAGCTGGGTTTTTGAGTACTCGTTTAGCTCACAAGTTTCGAGTTCTTTTTCCACCCCTAAACTTCTCCTCGACGATTGAAAGGTATGAACGAATTGAAAAAACAAGGGCCTGCAAAATAAATCAATCAACTAGCCTTTTGTGGTTCTCTAATCTCACCCAAAAGAGGAAAAAATGAAGGCTCTGAAATAAAAAAAATACGGGCTATGCCCGAGCGTCGAGGAGAAGCCGGATTCCAGAGACCAGAGGCCAGAGGGGAGACGAGTGGACAGTAGAGTACTGAGTCGTTTGGCTGAAGTCGGGTAGGGGCTAAGGAGTAATGAATTATCAAGCCAAACGAGTTAAATGAGTTATTCGCTAACTCCTTGTTAAACTCGTTTTCTTAACGAGTTCATATCTCAGCTAGGCTTGACTCGTTGAGGGACGAGTTCGAGCTGAGTTTTCGAGTACTCATTTAGCTCACGAGTATCAAGTTTTTTTCCACCCCTAAACTTCTCAACGATTGAAAGGTATGAACGAATTGAAAGAACAAGGTATTGCAAAATAAATCAATCAACTAGCCTTTTGTGGTTCTCTAATCTCACCCAAAAGAGGAAAAAATGAAGGCTCTGAAATAAAAAAATACGGGCTGTGCCCTACTTCTTTTTATTTCAATTAACAGAAGAAAAAATGATTTGGTATTAAGCTGCTTGTGACATGTGTGAAGATAGACTTTATAAATAATGATGCTTCACAATATTAGAATTTCAGTTTACTAGGCACAAAACTATCTTCGGTACAATAACTCATCGAACAAGCAAAGTGCATGTGCATCGTCAAGGCTTCACAATTGAAATTTTCCAATCATGACATTTTAGTCTAGCCCTCACTGTGAACCCAAAATAATTAGTAATAATACGTAACCAAAATGAAAAATATAGAAATGACTATCTGTATAGACATAGCCGTAACCTGCATCCAAAAAATTAATGGAAAAGTTACTTTGATGGCACTGGAAATTTCATGCCTAATTAATTTTGAACAACATGTTTCAGCATCCAGACTCAGAGAACCCACAAATATCTAAAGATAATAACCTAGGGATTGTGTCCTTTGTACTATGCAAATAATTATATTCAGACACTCATGGATGTTGCCCTAGATCACTATTATACCATCACAAATCCCTATATATGCATCACCCAAGCATGTTATGTTTCATTCTGTTTTAGAAAAAAAAATGCTGAGCAACTCTCATTTTATAGCTTGAAAAATAAGCTATAGTAAGAATTATAAGCACTGAATACAATATAATGAGACAGTATATGCCATAATAAAGGCTTGGGAGGTACCATTTGGGTGACTTCAGTATATGGTCAAGTTACAAGCAATTTTTACTGTGTTGATCATGGCAGACATGATGGTTGAACAGTATAGAGGTCAAGCCTTATTCTTCCAGAGGGCTAAAATGTAAGGAACCTTACTAAAACTACCTAGTGAGTAGTGACTTAGGAAAAGAAATATAGATGTGGCAACAAGCAAGCGATTATAACTAGATGTCATGAGCCATAGAGGTAGTAAGCCTCCAAGCAAGCATCAATTGTAATCTTATCATCTTCTACCTTTAAAGTCTAGCATAGACTCCAAAGGTTAATCAGAGATGACAAAAATCAGTAAGCAAAGGAAAGAGTTTCTGTGAGCTACATACTAAAGAATTTTAGCTCATGGCCAATTAGATAAGTGTTCTGTATGTGCTACATCAGAAACAGCTCTAAGTGCCTGCTGTTGAATTTGTTAGAGTTAGCAGGGAAGTCCTTAATATTGTGATCGTTAGACATTTACAAAATTAACTTTCGTAATGTATTACTAGTACACCTCTAAAATTAAAGCACATTTGTATCTAATAATCCCATGGGGAATAGTAGCTGATATCAAAGTAATTGACAGAGATTGCATTGTACAATTGTGTGAATTTCATTGTCCACCAAGATTTGGGAAAAGAAAAACAAACTTTACATGAGGGAGCATTTCATCAAACACAACAAGGGCAACACAGTCTGCTTGGTGAGCTTGTCAAAATGAACTGAAAAAAAATTATAGGTGATTAATCAGCAACAATATCGAGCATAGATTAGAAGCCTTGTAGCTCTGTATTGGTGTAAAATGAACACATCATAATCTGCAGTGCCCATATCAGAACCAATTAGTACGTGATGATGAAATCCTGTATCAGGACCAATTTGTGGGTAAGGATAACGTGCATCTACTATACCACCAAATCCAAACAAACAAAAAGAAACATGGCGATGGCATCAGAGGGGAACCAGGATGACAGCTTCTAGGAGCCTCAGCATCGGAGGGATTCTTGGTGGGGATGCAGCATTTGGTAGCCTTCATGACAAGATCCAAAGCCATTGGCATCTAGATCTAGGATTTTTCTCTAGATCAAAGGCTACATGTGAGGAAATCCTCCATGGATCCAGGGCCATTGGCATATAGATCCAGGATTTTTCTCTAGATCAATGGCTACATGGTGAGAAGATCCTCCATGGATCCAGGAGCGAAGGGATCCTTGGGTATGCAATCGAGAAAGCCTTGAAACGGGATTAATGGCTGTGCAGTGAGGATTGAGAAATTTCGGATGAAATCCAAAAAGCAAAATTCAAATCCGAAATTTTTTGGGCCGAGAATTGGTAAATTTCTACCGAGTGAAAAATGGTTCAAACCACATTATAAAATTTTTAAAAAATTGTAGATGGTCCTGAATATTCCCATAAAATTTTTAGATGATAATCAAGCCTGAGGAATTTTTAAAAATTCTAACAGTGCTACAGTTTTGATAAAAGCCTTAATAGCAAATTTCAACCCAATGAAAAATATTTCAAACTATGTTTGAAAATTTTTATGGATGGTCATAACATATCAATAATATTCCCATAAAGTTTTCATATGATGATCAAGCTTAAGGTATCTTCAAAAATTCTGAAAATGCTACTATCCTGATAAAAACCTTACTAGCAAATTTCAACCAAATGAAAAATGGTCCAAACCATGTTAGTAAATTTTGAAAATATTTGTGGATGGTCTTGATGCATCAATAATAATTCCATAAAATTTTCAAATGATGATCAAGCCTAAGGAATTTTCAAAAATTCTGACTGTGCTACTGTCCTAATATAAGCCTGGCTAAGTACATGTATTGCTTCCATAGATTTGATTGAGCAACCAAAAAAGTTTAATTTTTTTGAAACTTTTAGTGAAGTGTTCTAAGTAAATCATTAAACTCTCCTAAAAATTTTAGATCGTGATCACACTTGAGCGAATTTATAAAATTCTGACATGGTTATTGCTTCATTTATGTTCCTTCAATTTTTTATTTTTCAAAGATAAGAAATGAAGTTTCATTATTTTGGAAATTTTTATATATTTTTATAGACTACTAAAGATGCTACCATAAATTTTTTAGAGCATGACTAAGCTTGTATATTTTTATAAAAATATGATAGTGCTTCTGTTATTTTTATAAAACGTCTCAAAAATTAAGTTTTTCAAACAAATTTCATGAAAGATGACATTCTTAAGAGTTATTCCCAAATCCACTCCAAAAAAGTTGAAATCCGGTCAAAATACCCGAAATTTCAGTGAAATTTGCCAAAATTTCTGAAATCACTGTAGCAATTTGATTTTTTTAATTTCACTGGGATTTTTAATGTCATCGCTGGTCGAAATCCGAAATCTCGGTTGAAATTTCTGAAATTAGAAAAAATTGGCTTCATAGCATGTACAGTAGTAGAGACAATTGTTGTTCCATGTCATCTAAAAATAAAACTAAATGCAATTTCTACAATGAAAGACATCTTAAGGTTGTCTCTATAAGATCCTATAATCTTTTAATTATAGCATGAAAATGTGTTACTTTAGACAATAACTCATATAATGATGTTTTATGCTGTCTATATGATCGTCTCTTCACGAAGAGACAACTATGCTCTCTCTCCTTCATATTAATAAAAATCTTATGTGGCAAAGCATAGAGACGGCTGATGTCATATCATTGTATATGCCCTCATGTGTTGCTATCTATTTAGCCCACAACACATATCAAATACGTTGCTGGGAATGTGCTGATGTAAGTCCGTTCTTAGTAGTGGCCGTTTCTGAATTGTGATGCGGATAGGAAATTTCTGATTAACCTCACCCACAAACAATTGTGAATCTTATGTTTTAAATCCATTATTTTATGGTTTTTATTTTTGTCTGATTTGTTTTAATGAAACGTTCGAAAGTCGAAACATCTTTGTATATCATCTGATTTATTTGCACCATAATATATAGGTTACATACATTTGCTGCACGTAAGTTTGCACCAAGTCAATGTTGCTGAGTTTTCGCCGTTCTTGCTGGTGACCAGTCGGAAACTATTACAATCACCACCGGAACAGGGGCAGCTTCTGAGTACTATTGCAACTGTACACCTTACTAATGCAGAATAGGAGGACCTTAAGTGGATTGCAGACTCGCAAGTTCATTTCAGACTGAAAATGACTATAGATCGCTTTAGTCCATAGATACCCGTTGCTTTTGTTTTACTTTTGAGTTTCCTTTTGGAGCATACATGACATCTAACAAAGCTATGCTTTTGATTGATTTGTGCTTAGTTTTCACCGTTGGGCTCATGTAGCTCATGCATGTGTGGACACTTTTTTCTTCGGGTTTAATGGTGAACCTGCACACACTTGTCTGAAGTCTGAACATTTCTGTCAAATTGCAAATTTACAATGCTGTCAATGCTAGCCTTTTTCTTTCTACTCAAAACAACGACAAAGAACGTGCCAAAACGGAATCAGAGAAATATATCTCTGGGACTCTTTTTCAGTCACTTGAGCAGCTGAAATAATAATTAATACAAGAATTCCCTGCCAAAAATCTCTTTCTAAAAAAGGTCTCTGAGCCAACAATGTTTTTTTAATGAACACAATATGATCTATCAATAGCACTAATTTAGGACACTGGTACATTGATGCACTGATACTTCGTGCTAGAAGCTAATAATAGAGGCCCAAACCAAATCATGAAGATCTCGTAGCTTTTCCAAATCAAACATCAGCCTGCCAAAAGGACCATATGCCAGTACTTATTTTTTTGCAGCATACTAGACACTACAACATCCAACATATTTTCAAACGCAAGCGACTACCGCAAAAGTCTAACCACAGAAACAAAAGAAACAAGAAGGCGCCTTCAACATCTTTCTATCCCTTTTATCAAAAAATGAAATAAAATATGCCAGTACCTTTTACTGAACAAGTACTGAGTTTTTTATTCAGAAGGACAAAAGTTGACCTTAAGGCCAAATCACATCATTAGTTCAAAAATCATTGTCAAATGTTCAACTGCATTTAAGTTTGGTATTTTCACATTAAGCTGTAAAAATTAATTTTTACGTAAAAGCAAAATTAATTGACTGTACCCCACTTGGTGCTAGATGACTAGCAGTAGGACAGATCAGTACAGACACTAATTCTCCACAGTACTGACATCATAATTAGCATCATGTGTGTGTGAATATATATATATATATGAAAATGGTTCCATACTCCTTGGAGTACGTACTCTCCGACTGATATACCACTTAAACAAAAAGAATTATACCTCTTTATCCTTTTGATGATACTCTAATAATGATCATAAGATATTTTAAAGTGAGTTTCATGAAAAAATTTCATCTCATTCCACTTTTATATGTGTGTGTGAAGGGCCATGCACTTGTACAGTTTTTCTTCGATCAAAATATGTGCATGCGTGTTATTTCTTCTATAATAATATTCAGAAAGAAAGCACAAGGAAACATGCAACAAGGTTTCCACTGAAGATTCACAAACGAAAATCGAGCTCTTGTAAAAAAAAGGCCTTAAACCACATGTAGGCCAGTACAACCTACTCCCTTTCCCTGAACAAAGCTTTGAAGCAATCCAGAGAAAGATTTTTAACTTCACCAAACCTTTGGTAAATTCATGCCTTGATGCCGAAGTTTGAGCACTTGATGGAGCCCCTTGCAATGTCAATCTCAATCAGGTTGTCCTCCTCGCTGATCTCTGACAAGATGTCTATGAAGTCCCTCTTGTCAAGCACCAAATCCGGCAAGAACTCGGCGAGGAGGTCCTGCTCCTTCCATGTGCATTGCTCCCCTTGCCCCACATAGTGCCCATCAACAAGGGAGATCTCAATGAGGCTCTCATCGTCTTCGTCGTCAGAGATCAAGCCCTCCTCGGTGCATTCTTCACTCACCAGGCAATCTGAAGACTCCGACAGTCTTCCTACCAAATCCTCCGGTGCATCCTCGGCCACCTCCTCTTGTGGCACAGTGTTCTTCTCTTGATGAACAGACTCGTCCATGGAAGGGAGAGGCTTAGCTCTGTGGCAGCTAGTTCTGATCAACTGTCTAAGATTGGAGAAGAGAAAGGAGAGGCAAGTGGAGATAACCAGCACCAGCAATGCAAGAGAGGAGGATGTGGAGAAAGAAGAAGAAGAATACATACTGTAAAGGCTACATGAAATGAGTAGGAGTGTGAGTTGTATGGCCATTTGGGAGCTTGGAAGAATCAAGAATTGCTCACAAGGGCAAGAGCTTTAGTGGCCCAAATGATGCAGTGATGCTAAAGAAGAAAGAAGCCATGATGAGACAAGCATGAAAGAGGGTATTGCTGCTGTTCCCTCGCTTCAACAACAAACCTGCACAGGAAAAAGCAAAGGATGTGTGTTTCTCTATCAAACGGATTTGTGAATTGACACAAAGAGGAAAAGGAGAGGAGGAGAAGGAGGAGTAGGGCTCACCATGCCGAATGCATCTTCAGAAATATTTTATCTGAAACTGATGGATGTAAAGGTAATTGCAACAGTTAATGCTTAGAAAACTGAAACTTTTTGGTGAACTGTTACCAGTTCGCACCTCTAGTGTCCTTTGTAGCACTAGGTTAAGGTAACTGTTGTCTTCGCATCATGGTCAGAGTTCTTAAGTGCTGCATGGCAACAATATTTGAGGTGTGGTCCATGGCGCTGCCTATAGGATGACAACATGTAAGGCAGGGTTTGGGGCTCCAATGAGCTTATAGGAATAAGAGGATGCCATGTGCACGGAGTAAATTAAAGTTTAACACATGGGCCTCGCCTAGCTATTCATCTCTTTCACTCTCTCTTACCTTATCAAAAGCAGCATTTTACTTTGTTCATGGAAGGTGAAACTGCAATGAAATTTCTCCCCTTTTTCCAGCCCTCTTTCCCTCTGCAGTTAAAGGTGCCCAAATCTCATGATTTGCTCCATTCCCCCTTTTCCTTTAGAAAATAATCTTTGAAAATATTATTAGCACACTGTTTGCACTAAAAATAGGCAAGTTTATCGAATCAGGCAATAAACTCAAAGATACGAAAATTAACAGAGGATTGGAAAGAATCCGAGATATTTGGTAACTGCGAGATTTTTTAGGGAAACAACCGTTCAAAGATAAGGCCGATACGAATACGGACTTGAAGCGTGTTGTAATAGAACACTATCGACCGAGGGTATAAAAGAAGGACCAAAGCGAGCTGCGAAATCATCATCAACACAATACAATCAACCAGTCTTTACTTTTTCTACTTTTCCTGTCGACTAGGAGTAGCTTCTGTAATTTAGCCTTTGTAATCGATCTTGATCAATAAAGTTGCGCATCGCCGATTGTTGATCTTCGTCAATTACACCCCAGGTTCGATTTGTTCTGATTTTGTTGCGCATCGCCTTCTTCGTAATCGAATCGCTTTATCCTCCGATTAGCCTTAATCGGCTAGTTAGACTTATCCTCGTTACCTTGATCTTGATCGGCTTCAAGTTGATTGGATCTAAGCCGATTGATCGTCACGATCGGCTTTGTGTGAATTTTATATTTTTACCTTGTCGATTCTGTGTCAAATCGACCGCACGCTCAACCCGGTGTTCGCTCGTGTGTCTTCTTGTCGTAAACCCTACATCAAGTTTTTGACGCCAACACACTCTTGGCAACACGGTGGGACACGCAATGTCTTTATCGAAGTCGATTCCACCATCAGATCTCAACTCAGAAGCTATAATCGTCCCAACAATGGACGATTTATCCGCGGAATAGCGCCAAGAAATTGAAGCTCGGAAGGCTGCGCTAGAAGAGATGATGCTAAGTTGCTATCGAAGACAAGACGTGGCGCCACTCAAAATCCGCCGCCGACGGTCAATGCCATGGGAGATGCGGTGTCATCGAACCGTAAGCCGATATCTGCCTGCTCAAGCTGAATTATCGGCTATGATTAATCAATCTGTGCACCACGCTTTAATAAATCAATCATCGGCTCTAGTGACAACGCTTAAGCCGATGATAGCGAACAACGTTAAATCTATAGCCCAGGAGTTAGCCTCTCAGGAAGTCTGCTAGATCCATTGCAAGCTCTGCCAAATTACCCTGTTTTCTCAGTATCACAGAACACGCAGAGCACGATAGCCGATCCCAAACCATCGGCTATGACCTCACCTCCTACAATGATGCCCACACAACCTACGGTCATATTGCCTAGAGACCCTCGGTCAAGTGGGGTGAGTCATTACCATGCCTATACCGACGCCGCTAGTTTGGATGCGTCAATCAATTTGCCGCCATCGGCTCCGTTCTACGCTTTTTCCCAATCGGTTTCACACCGATTGGCTCAGAGATTCCCAAAAGAATCTACCTTGCAAAGGAACCCAGTCCACAGGTAGTAACATACTCGAACCATTTGTTCCAATACCGTAAACTCAAACCTGCATAATCAACGCGATCAAGATGGTCGATGACGACGCCAAGCAAAGACAATTGGCGGCCGAGCTTACGCCGGGGCGTGGTGCCGATTATGACCGACATTATCAAGGGCCCGCTATGCGGTGGCCGATAATGCCAATCGGACCGATCGATCTGCATCGCTTTGAGGGACCAATTTGGCATACAACCAAAAGGAAAAGTGATCGGCTATAGAAAGCCGTACCCTGATTACATTGATCGCATGCCTTACCCTCACAATTTCAAAGTCCCGGACTTTGCCAAATTCTCCGGGGATGATTCTATCACCACCCTGGAGCATGTCGGACGCTTTATCGCGCAATGCGTGAAGCGCCCAATCCGATGGGCTTAAAATTAGGTTGTTCCCATTGTCTTTATCCGGGGCAGCATTTACATGGTTTACTTGTTTACCTCCGAATTCGGTCCATTTATGGAACGATTTGGAAAGCCGATTCCATGAATATTTCTTTTCAGGCAGTTTGGAGCTTAGAATTTCAGATTTGAGTTCTGGGCGCCAAAAGTTTGGGGAATCGATGACGGATTACATCAAGAGGTTTAGAGAAATCAGAATCGGTGTTTTAGCGTTACGCTGTTCGACAACCAACTTGCCGATTTAGCATTTCAAGGTTTGATCCCGCCGCTTAGGAGAAGTTTGGAGGCCAAGAATTCATCGACCTTAGCCACTTATTGCATCGCGTATCGGCTCAAGAAAGCCGATTCACCGATAACAAAGCATTCAAAGATAGATTCAAAATAGCAATAACAAGGAAAGGATAAGGCCAAGGTCAATATGGTTGAATATTGCCCTAGTGATTCGTCGAACGACGAGGAAGCGTAAATAAACATAGCCGAATGGGTAAAAGGATCCAAGAAATCCTTAGTCCGTTTTGGCCTGCCGACTAGGAACAAGTCGGAAGTTAAGTACTCTTTTGATGTTTCTAAGCGCGATCGTATTTTTGATTTACTCGCAAGAAAAGATAATACGATTGCCGGAGGGACATGTGATACCATCGCGGATGAGATCAAAAGCGCAGTATTGCAAGTGGCATCATTCTTATTCGCATAACACTAATGATCGCAATATACTTCATCAATGATCCATGCGCTATTGAAGATGGTCGGTTGAAGTTTGCCGATGAACCGACCATGCAGATTGATGTTGATCCGTTTCCTATCAACATGATACAGTGTTCGGCTAAAGGAAAAGAGCCGATGCAAGGCGAGCATAAAAAGGATCGACAAGTCAACATCCAATCAAGCTCGAACGGTGATCAAACACTGAAGATTACAATCGGCTCTTTACAAATAGAAGCCGATAGTGAAGGAAAAAATTCAAGAACCATCAAACCCAAAGGGAATCCTCAGGTAGGTAAATGGTACAAAGCAGAAAAGTTTCCATTAAGGCAACAATGAAAAGGTCGGGACCAACCTTTTACAATTAATGGAGAAATACGAAAGGATGAATAGCCGACCACGGTATAAGGCTCACCGGTCGGATAACTTGTACCGCACCGAGAATGTGGAAAGGGCACATAGAAGATGTCCCTTTTGGCAGTTTTGCTGGGAAAGAGGAGTAGCGTTGCCATCACCATACACGTGCCCGATGGAACATTATCCCCAAGATAATTGGCCAAGGCAATCGGCTAGAGATAGGCTATCTGAGCCGGTCAGAGAGCAGGGCAGAAGTCACAGAAGGCCAGTCCACGAGAGAATATCTAAACCGAATCTAGAACCAAGCCAAGTCAAGACACAAGCCCGCTTTTAGTCAAGAAGATTTGGTGGTCAACACGGAAGCCGGTGGAACCCAAACCTGTGGTGTCCATCCGCCTAAGCCGATCACAACGACGACGGCTTCAGAGGCTAAGGACGCAAGAGATTCGTGAGGCGACGCCGAGAGAGAGAGAGACGGCGTTTAACGAACTTCGTCCACCAAATGCGCCAAAAAGAATGGAGAAGAAAAGGACAAGCCGAAGAAGATTTCGAATCGGCTGATGACTTGGATTCTCCCATGATTCGGGATGACACGCCTCCCATGGATATTAACATGGTGTTCACATTACCAGCCGAATTCAAAGTCAGAACCGAACCGCCAAAGAGGCGCTTGCTCGGTGTGTTCGGCAGCGTAACGCCATCTTTGAGAAACCCAAAGATGATCATTGGCATCTGAAACCATTGTATCTGAAAGGGTATATAAATGGCAAGCCGATATCAAGGATGCTAGTAGACGGAGGCGCCACGGTGAACCTGATGCCGTACCCAACATGCAAGAAATTGGGTAAGTCTGATGAGGATTTGATCAAAACTAACATGGTTTCAATGACTTCACAGCGACCCTACAGAGGCAAAAGGTGTCATGGTCACGTAATCGATCGTATCGGTAGCAAGACTTTGCCGACAAAGATTCTTTGTGATTGACGCCAAAGGAAACTCTGATGCAGTCGCTTTCGGCCGATTGGATCCATGCTAATCGCCGTATCCCATCGACTATGCATCAAGCGCTTGTCCAATGGAACGGAGAAGAAGTTGAGGTCGTTGCGGTGACACATCGGCTCATATCGCCATGGCTAGTTCCGACGCCGAATTGGCAACACGAAGAAGTCGGCCGCATATCGCAATGTTTGGATGATTGCGATTTCATATGCGTAAGCAAATCAGGCTCATGCCGATCGCTGTCAAGCTCGCACCTTTGATCGAGCAAACGAAGTGTTACGACGATGGGGACAGAAAAAACATTGAAAGCGCTGTAGGACAAAATGCAAAGCTATTGGCAAATAACGGATAGCTACGAAGCCATAGAAGATTTTGAAGAAATTGAAAAGTTAGGTCAAGGGTTCACATCCACCGATTTGCTTGAAGAAGTCGATATAGGTAGCGGGGATAGGAAAAGACCAACTTTTATTAGTGCAAGTTTAGATGTAAAGTACAAGGAAAAGCTAGTAAAAATACTTAGAAATTATAAGGATTGTTTCGCTTGGGAGTATCATGAGATGCCCGGATTAAGCCGTCAACTGGTGGAACATCGGCTACCTATAAAATCGGGCTATCGGCCGTTTAAACAGTATCCCAGGCGTTTTAATCCAGCCTTGTACCAGGTTATAAAAGAAGAGATAGAACGATTGTTGGAAGCAAAGTTTATCAGGCCTTGCCGATACGCAGAGTGGGTTTCAAACATCGTTCCAGTCATGAAGAAGAATGGAAAACTTCGAGTATGCGTCGACTTTAGAGATTTGAACAAGGCGACGCCAAAAGATGAATACCCGATGCCTATAGCCGACATGCTTATTGATGCTGCATCAGGGAATAAAATCATAAGTTTTCTAGATGGTAACGCCGGGTATAACCAGATACTCATGGCGGAAGCCGATATACCAAAAACAGCTTTCAGATGTCCTGGTGCAATAGGACTGTTCGAGTGGATGAGTGACTTTCGCTTGAAAAACGCCGAGCAACGATCGGGCAATGAATCGATCTTTCATGATTTAATCGCCACATTGTCGAAATATATATTGACGATGTAGTAGTAAAGTCCGCAGACGATTTCCAACATTTGGCCGATTGAGAGGGTGTTTAAAACATAAGATCGCACGGTTTGAAGATGAATCCTTACAAGTGTGCGTCGGGCGTGTTTACCGGGCGCTTTTAGGCTTTATGGTACATGAAAGAGGAATCGAAGTCAGCCAAGCGAGGGTCAAGGCCATAGCCAATACTGAACCACCAACGTGCAAAAATGAATTACAAAAGTTGATCGGCAAAATTAACTATCTCCGTCGGTCCATCTCGAACCTCTCTGGTAGAATTCGTGCCTTTACTCCATTACTGAAGTTGAAGGACAATGAAGAATTTATATGGGGAGCCGATCAGCAGAAAGCTTTCAACGAAGTCAAAAGGTATTTGTCCAACCCTCCAGTTTTGGCTGCACCACAAAAAGGGATTCCTTTCAGATTATATGTCTCGGCCGAAGAAGATACTATTGGAGCTGTTTTGGCACAAGAAGTGCATGGTAAAGAGAGGATTATCTTTTATTTAAGCCGACGGTTGCTGGACGCAGAAGTCAGGTACCCTTTTATTGAAAAACTATGTTTATCCTTGTATTTCTCGTGCACAAAGCTGAGGCACTACATATTAGCATCGGCTTGTAAGGTCATCTGCAAAACCGATGTTATAAAGTATGTCGGCTCCAATTCTGCGAGGTCGACTTGGCAAATGGGCTTACGCCTTGGTCGAGTTCGACTTATCATACGAATCGGCCAAAGCAGTCAAAGGACAAGTCCTAGCCGATTTTATAACAGGACATGACACAGCAGCAAACCTAGTCTTGGTAGCACCATGGCAACTGTTCTTTGACGGATCAGTATGTGGGGAAGGTGATGGTATCGGTATTGTACTTGCTTCACCCAAAGGGCATAGCTTTGAATTTGCATTCCGGCTAAATAGCCGATGCTCCAACAACCAGGCCGAGTACGAAGCGTTACTCAAAGGCTTACTGTTATTAGAAAATATTGGAGTAAGAGCTGTTGAGGCATATGGTGATTCACTATTGGTAGTACAGCAGATAAAGGGAGAATACCAATGTCGGGACGAAATACTACTGAAATATTTAGAACAATGTTTCGAGATTATCAGCTCTTTTACTTCATTTTCTATCGGTCATATTCCTCGTGAATTGAACGATAGAGCTAATGCTTTAGCTCAGCAAGCATCAGGATATAAGGATTTTGACCAAAGTCAGGAGACCGAACTAGTGAGCAAAGCAGTCATGTGCGCAAATATTGCTGATTGGAGAACGCAGATTAAAGATTATCTAGTCGACCCATCTAAGCCGACGGAACGAAGGATACGGCAACAAGCATTGAAGTATGTTGTTATGGACGATATACTGTATTATCGGACTATGGAGGGCTTGTTGTTAAGATGTCTTGAAGCTGAAGAAGCACGAGTGGCGATGGGTGAAGTGCATGAAGGCATTTGTGGTTCTCATCAATCGGCACATAAGATGAAATGGATGCTCAGACGACAAAGTTATTTTTGGCCGACGATGCTAGAAGATTGCTTCAAATATTACAAAGGATGTCGACATGTCAAAAGTTTGGCAACATACAATTAGCACCAAAGATCGGCTTTACATCCAATTATCAAACCTTGGCCGCTCGTGGTTGGGGAATAGACATAATCGCCAAATATTTCGCCTCGAGTAAAGGCCATAAGTTTATTTTGGCCGCAACCGATTATTTCTCAAAGTGGGTCGAGGCTATACCACTTAAAAAGGTGACCAGTGTTGAAGCGATTAGTTTTGTGAATGAACATATCGTCCATCGGTTTGGAATACCGCAAACAATCACGACCGACCAAGGTACGGTATTCATGTCAAATGAGTTCCAGAGTTACGCGACGAGTTTAGGGATCAAATTGTTAAACTCTTCGCCGTATTATGCTCAGGCTAATGGACAAGCCGAGTCGTCTAATAAAACGCTAATCAAATTGATCAAACGAAAAATTGACGAGAAGCCAAGGAATTGGCATTCGACTCTATCGGAGTCACTTTGGGCTTATCGGTTATCTTATCACGGAGCGACAAAACTTTCACCTTACCAATTGGTGTATGGACAAGAAGCTGTTCTGCCCGTAGAGATCAATATTGAGTCGATACGAATAGCCAGACAAAATGGTTTGTCGGCTCAAGATTAAAATGATTTAATGGTCGACAGCTTGGATGAATTAGCGGAGTTACGTTTATCTACGCTTGATCGGCTTAAAAGGAATAAGATCAGAGTTGCAAGAGCATATAATAAAAAAGTTATGCCTAAGTCTTTTGATTTGGCCGATTTGGTATGGAAAACAATATTGCCTGTTGGCTCGAAAGATAACCGATTTGGAAAATGGTCACCTACTTGGGAAGGGCCATATAAAATTAATCGGCTAGCCGGCGGAAACTCGTACTTGCTAGAAACGTTAGAAGGGTATGTGTTGCCTAAAGCAATTAATGGGAAATACTACCCTAGTGTTTGGATTGGAGCCTAGCCGATTGAATATATGTTCAGAACCGAGATTAACACAATGTTGTTAATCGGCTGAAAAGATTGCAAATTCTGGAAATATAAGTAAAATACGAATCGGTTAAATAGCCGATCGTAAACATGGCAAAATTACAAAGCATTCATGAGACATTCAAAGTATTTATAAGTTTTGGAACAACCACTCAAATATTACATCCAGGAATATTCGGAGTCGGAGACATTCAGAGTCGTGCCCCTAAAGCCGACAGTGCTCCAGCTGCCTTGGCAATTGTTTCTTGTACCTCATCCAAGATCTTGTCATCTTCTGCACGCATTGCCCGGATGGGTATAAGTTTGGCCGATTGTTCCTTGAAGGTCGCCACGGTGATGCTATTTCAATCTTTCGCTCCTTGGCGACCGATGATGTTTTTGAAAGGAATCTTGACCTTGGCGATAAGCTTCACCGCCTTTGACATTCATCTTCAAGAAATTTCTTAGTGGTTTCCGGCTTTTGAAGAGAAGATTTGGTACCTTCAGAGAATCCATAGTGGCATCAAACTTTTCTTCTTCGCCTTTGTCTCTGCAACCATTTTGTCAAGGATTCTCTGGTCGGCTTCTTGGTCGCTCTCTTTTCTTCCTTTCTTCACCGCCTCCACGTTGTCTTTTTCTCATCCAAATGGCATACCTCAAGCAGTGCAGCCATAGCCGCTGGTGGTAAATCGGCCTCAACTGCAGCCATAGCGTCCCGGATCGGCTGATTATTGTTTAAAATCTCCGATTGCGACCTTGACACTAAATCAAATAGCTTGTTGAGGCGGTCTTGCATGCCAGGAGCCGATGAAACCGCAGCCGACGCGTCTTTTGAGACCGCGATGATGTTTTGAATTGCGGAGATGTAATCATCGGTACGCAAAATCTCTCGGATCATCCAAATCAGATAAGTTGAAGCCAAGGATGTTGGATGGATCAGATGTCTTTGGAGCAGCAGTGGTTGTTGGCGCTGGCATCGGCTGAGGAGGCAACGGCTCTTTGGCCGATATATCTGGCAAGCTTGCCAGGATGTTGGCCACTTGTGCCGATGCGGTAGGCTGGAAGAAGATAGAATATAATGAAAACCGATGGACTAAATCGAGATCCTTAAATTTTGAGATAGACAAATACCTGAGCAGTAGCCGATCCGTGCGGTGAACTTTCGCCACTTTGTTCTTGTGGCTTAGAGTGTTTTTTCTTGGCAGCAACTTTAGTTGACTTCGGCTTCTTTTTCTCTGAAGGTCCATCGGCTAGAAAGTTAGTTTATGAAGAAACTAAAAAGAAACAAGAGATGGTTAAACGTAACTTACTTGGTTGTTGTTGTCTTTCCAAATCGGACAATGATGGGCTTTGAATGCCCAAGGAACCAGAAGTATATCCAGTAAGTGCAGTTGCCTTGTATGGTCGTTTTTCTTTACTAGCCGAAGGACGCCGATCGGCTTCTTACCAAAGTGACTTTAGTCCGCAAAGAAAAAGGATAAAGCCAATGAGACATTCATATAGGCTACGATAAAGAAAAGTTAAAATCGACTAATACCTCGCCAGTCATATCTACAAGACTAGTATTATCATATCTGGAGCTCGATTCATCACTTGAGCTGTTATCAGAAGATACCATCGGCTCAGGAACGTCTGGGAAAAGGGCATTAATAATGGCCGATGGGGTACGATCTAAGAGAAGTGCATTTGCAATTGAAGACCACCATACAGAGAATCAATTTGGATCGACGATTATTCAAGACAAAATGTGGCGTAGATTTGACTCGCAAGTCATCGGCTATCTCCAAGACCATATTGGCTGTAGCTAAAGATCTCACTCTAGTCCTAGGCTGAACCAAGTCGAGAAGTGGGAGACTGGGGATCACTTGGCCAAAACCTAGTTGTCTCGCAAAAATGGAAGGATGATAAAATTCATAGGAAGGCTGAAAGGTACGATTTCTTGTATTAAAGCCGACATGTAAGATGCTGGGAGAAATAAAAACTTTGAAGAAATCTAGAGTCGATTCTGCATTTCGAACCGTCGTAATCCGGATGAAGAAATGATGGCCATTCAAAATCAATTTGCATTGGTATAATCAAGAAGTCTTGTTGGCTAAAATCATTACTATCCAAGTTCAAGAAGAAAGATAAATATTTTTTCAGGCCGACTGGAGATATCTTCTTGCTACCAGAGCACATTATGTATCTTTCGCCATAAGATCTACCGCTCAATTCTCGTGCTACATTTTTCGTGTATCTTCACGAGGGAATGCCGAGTCGCCGATGGATCCAATTTGAAGGATCGGCTAAATAAACAAGACAACCACATCTGTATGAACCGAGAGGACCTCCTACGCTGTCGACGCAAAATTTGGCAAAACCAAAAAAGCCGACTTCTAATTACATGCATCATTTGACAAACCGCTCCAAGGAATATCTTTCCCAATGCTAGCCGACGGCCCTCTACCAACCGCTCGCCATCAATCGATACACTTGTGTTGGTCCTAAAGAAGCACCACAAAACAAAAATCGGTCTAACCATAAGTTCGTGAAAGCAACATGTTCTTCATCCGATATCGCCCGCTCACTTTATTATTGTTATCAATGTACTTGCGCCACCTTCTCCTTTGGATTGAATGAGCTTGTATTTCGGTTTGCCACTAAAAGCCGATATCCGCCACCATCCGCCTAAGGCAACACAATTGGGCTATGTCCATGAGGGTTGGGCCGATGGGACCAAGATGGAACAAAAGGCATTGAAGGTCTCCGACCGTAAATAATGTGCCGTGGCCACTAAGGGCTCATTGGCTTCGGATCGGCTAGTGAGAGAGGATACACTCACTATACCCATCTTTTCCCATTCCTCTCTTTTTGAGCAGCCACGCGAATATACCAAGATCTCCACCCTTGCTACCATCGGCCATGCCCTCAAGCTTTTTCCCAGCTCTCTATGTTGAATGCAGAGTCGATAGAGGAAGACGGGAATATCTTGACTAATAACCGTCTTAGCATCTAGGTTCCCTATCGGACCAAGGAAGTATGCGATCTTTCTTGTTAGGGATCGAATGAGTACCGACTCGCGTCCATTTCAAACCGATCTTAGCAAGCCGATTGGAGAAGAGAGGTGCAAGCCGATTGATGGAAACTGAGCAAAGGGTAAGCAAAAGCCGATTGTTTGAGGTCAGAGAGCTTGTGCGCGCGAGGAATGACCGAAGTGGGGGCCCCGTCTTATAGCATGGTAAAAATTTGAAACGGCGGGAAGTGAATCTCAAAAGACGCGAGCAGTTAAAACGCACTACCAGCATGTCAAAAAATTACGGCGCAAATAAAGCGGCAATTAATGGGTGAAGATCAAACGATTAGCCGATTGAACAAGCCGATAATTGTGATTTTTGACAGATGACAAGTCATCTCTCAAAAATGGGGGGCATATGTTTGCACCAAAAATAGGCAAGTTTATCGAATCAGGCAATAAACTCAAAGATACGAAAATTAACAGAGGATTGGAAAGAATCCGAGATATTTGGTAACTGCGAGATTTTTTAGGGAAACAACCGTTCAAAGATAAGGCCGATACGAATACGGACTTGAAGCGTGTTGTAACAGAACACTATCGACCGAGGGTATAAAAGAAGGACCAAAGCGAGCTGCGAAATCATCATCAACACAATACAATCAACCAGTCTTTACTTTTTCTACTTTTCCTATCGACTAGGAGTAGCTTCTGTAATTTAGCCTTTGTAATCGATCTTGATCAATAAAGTTGCGCATCGCCGATTGTTGATCTTAAATCAATTACACCCTGTGTTCGATTTGTTCTGATTTTGTTGCGCATCGCCTTCTTCAGAATCGATCTGCCTTTATCCTCTGATTAGCCTTAATCGGCTAGTTAGACTTATCCTGTTACCTTGATCTTGATCGGCTTCAAGCTGATTGGATCTAAGCCGATTGATCGTCACGATCGGCTTTGTGTGAATTTTATATTTTTTACCTTGTCAGTTATTGGTCAAATCGACTGGCACGCTCTGAACCCGGTGTTCGTCTGGTGTGCTGCTGTCAGAAACCCTACATCAAGTTTTTGACGCCAACACACACTTAAATATTTTTGTAGTGACTGATTGCTACACAAAATTTGCCGGAAGAACTAGATGTCCTGATATCGTGGTAAGGTCAAGCGTAGACAAGAACATGTAGAAGTGCAATATTCTTCTATTCTCTAATAGTTCAAGTCTTTTGAGTAATCAATTCGTGCATAGTATCAAATCTTCACAATCTATCAATTGAAAAGTTGGAATCCTATGATGTCCACAAACAAAAACTGCAGTTCTCTTGAGTTACATCAGGCAATGGTAATTAGGCCTGTAGATAAGGTAAAGAAACACCATTATACAGCACATCAATGCACCTGACTCCTGAGTCAATAGATCTACTTTGGAATGCTCCTCCTTAATTACCTCAATCTAATTTTATATGAAGTCCTAGTAGTAATTATATCTACATTGTCAGAGAGCTGTGTTGCAAAGTAGCAGATCAGACAAGTATGAAAGACAAAAAAAAGCACATTTCTCACCGACAACATAACCTTTGAATTCAAACACTTGGCATCCACTAGCTTCCCAAGGCTACTCCAAAAACCTATCTGTCACCAGGATGGATGTAGAACTAGGAACAATAATATATGCTAATATATCAACTATTATATGTAATTATGTACACATAACAAGGTAGACTGATAGAGTACAGCCTTAGCATTGTCCTGGTAGTTCACCCTGCGATAGTTTTGCTACTGTTTTCAGAAACATGTTTCTTTTCTGTTAAACATGAAAGCAGAGGTGCCAAAGACTATGGAACTTTTAATTAGAAGTTATTGGATAGAATTTTAAAGTAATGGAGGATGCTAACAGAAAATTAAATATTTCAGAGCACCAGATTGCAAATATAGTGTGTGTCTATCAAGTGTGTCTGTTTGTCTACCATCAGTTCTTGCTTATAAATAACGATCGAGGCACAAAGTACGGAACACTCATGGAAGTAATGTATAATAATATATCTTCCTAGCAATTAATTGTTTAGCTAGTCGTAATCGTGGTAAATTTTATATTTGAGCTTCAGTATGCACCACTGAAATTGTGCCTCCAGAATGTGCCTTTTGAATCTTTGATATACTGTATACACATACAGATGGTAATGGATTTGCTGTCAGTTGCCTCATGCTATATATATATATATATATATATATATATATATATATATATATATATATATATATATATATATATATATATATATATATATATATATATATATATATATATATATATATATATATATATATATATATATATATATATATGTATGTATGTATGTATGTATGTATATATATATATATATATATGTATGTATGTATCAGTGGCGAATCTAAGATTTAAACCTAGGATATGCCGATCAAATAATAATTCGGTAAACGATTTAAAATTTATTGAGCAATTCGGTATACAAGTAAAAAAATAATTAAAGACAAGATGATATATTTAAAAGAAGCTTATATACCTATAATATTACTTCTTCTTGTTCGGTCTACGCCTTCTAATGGCGATAAAACTCTTGATTATATTATCTTCTTCCACTGCGGAATATATGAAATCAGGTGTCTTCATAACCGGCCCACAAGCGCCTAAGGAAGAGACATGGCCGAGAGGAAGGCCCGAAGGATAAGCTCCACGCCAAGCCTTGCTGCTGTGCGAAGAGGATACATCCTATAGATAGTTGAACATTCATTTAAATATAAAAGATACAGTTGTAATCCAAGTCGTTAATAGGGTAAATAAAAACGTAAACTCTATCCTGTAACTGACTAGAATCTTGTAACCGATCGGAATCCCTTAGACCGATCAGGACTCTGTAAACCGCCCCACCCCCACTATATAAGGGAGCAATGGCAGGCAACAACAGGGGCATCGCATATCGAGCAACAGAGCTCACGAGCAATCTTAGATCCAAGAGATCCACATAATCCCAGCACACAAGACTAGGGTATTACCTCCTCCGTCGAGGACCTGGACCTGTCTAAACCTTTGTCTTATGTGACCTTCGAGTTTGAGATCTAGCGCCTGCCTCATAAATTTATTGCCGACTACAAAAGTCGACATCCACTTTGAAGAAAATATCTCGCTCAATGTTGCAGTTTGTGACGGAGGAGGAGGTGAAGCAGCATCAGCCTTCTTTGCTGCATGTTTTCGAAAAAGAGATGCAATGTCTCCGTTCCTCTTCATTATTTAAAAACCTTGTAAATAAAATACGTCCATTGAGTGGTTAAAATACTAACTATGATAAGCAATAAATAAAGATATAACTATGTCAGCTATAGTAGGAGTCGAATAAAGTATATGTGTAGGATCGAAATATACTAAACTAGCAATCAGAGGGGGATGAATGATTGCACGAAACTAAAATCAAATTTTTGATCTACAAAAAATTTACCCCAATTCAGACTCAAATAATTGCTTCGTATTCAACAAAAACAGAGTAGATATGTTTGGTAAATCACGAATTATCAGATATCCAACCGTTGGATTGACCTAAATTTTGAACATAATAAACTAGATTCCAATACGCATCTAACTAAAAAAGAATTAGCAGGATCGGACTTACGGATCAAAAGTTATAAATCCTACAACGTTGCTATGACAGATTATGACGAGAATTATGTATGGGTTGGGTCAAATCTACGGGGTATGTCGCGGCTCACCCGGCATACCCTATAGATCAGCCCCTGGTATGTATGTATGTATGTATGTATGTATGTATGTATGTATGTATGTATGTATGTATGTATGTATGTATGTATGTATGCATGCATGCATGCATGCATGCATGTATGTATGTATGTATGTATGTATGTATGTATGTATGTACTCCCTCCGTCCCTCGAAGGTAGTCGTTTTAGGATTCAAACTCCAGTATTAGAAAGGCAAAGAAATGACGCATGTACCCCTGTCTCATTAAGTGTTGCGCCAAAAAAAGAGGAACGCATGCAAAGAAACTCTATTAGGAAGGCAAAGAAGTGGCGCTAATTTTTCTCAGCGCCAATTTTTTGTCACCTTTGTTTTGTCAGCGCCAAAACAGATAAAAAAATAGCGCCAAATTACATGCATCAAAATTACAGGGCGCCAAAAATTAGAGATCGCCAAGAGAAATTACAGAGTGCCAACAGAGCGGCCAGAAAATTTGAATTCCCGGCAAAGATGCCAATGGGTGTGATTATAAATTTACCACAACCCATTGTTACTAGTATCAATCTTCCTGTCATTCACAAATAGGGAAGCAATTAGCCATGATCAACCTAGACCTAAACCAGCCAATATTAGATGAACAGGAGTACCTTGATCTAAACGTAGCCTTTGAAGATGAACAGGCTGATGCACCCAATCAAGCACACAATGGCAATCCTATAGAAGAGCAAGTATTTGCGAAGGCAACATCAACCACCCAGGTCAACAACCATCGACCATTCTACATCATTTTACTAGTACTCCATGCAATGAACTTCTTGATCTCAACCATGATCATGATGATGAAGAATCGAGAACTTACTAATTGAATGTTGTCTTTCCACAGGCATGGATGAAGATATGCATGACTATGGCGTCTTCGCAGACCATGTCAATGTTGAGTTCGACGAGGAGGAGTTGCATGGCTCAAATCATCAAGCACCACATGAAAATGAAGAAGGGAGCAGGTTAAAAGATTTGGTGACCGTGAAAGGCAAGATATTTATGAAGCTTTACTACAAATGAACCAACCCTCATGGGAACTAAATAGAAACAGCACCACCATTGTTGCTCACATGTTTCAAGTTCATCATCGTACAGTGCAGCGAGTTTGGCATAGAGCAAAGAAGTGTCGACAGCAAGGAATCCCTGTAGATGTGGGTTCTAAAAAACCTAAGAACTGTGGTAAAAAAAGTCCAGTTGACTTGACACGGGTTCCAAACATTCCCTTGCCTCTAAGGAGCACTATCGTTCCCTAGCAAAGGAGATTGGGGTGAACAAAAGCACATTGCACAGTGCTTCAAGCAGAGGATGCTACGTCGCCACTCTAACTCTCTTAAACCTTCACTAAGAGAGGGAAACAAAAAGCAGAGGCTAGAGTGGTGTCTTTCAATGTTAGATGTTGATTCCTTGGCAGATCAACCAAAATTTATTCAAATGGACAACATTGTCCATGTTGACGAGAAGTGGTTTAATGCAACCAAGAAGGATAGATCTTTCTACTTGCTTCTCAAGAGATGGACCCACATAGAACTGTCCAAAACAAAATGCAATTGACAAAGTAATGTTCTTGGCTGCTGTTGCAAAACCAAGGTTCGACGATGAAGGTAATTGTACTTTTGATGGCAAGATAGGCTTGTGGCCTTTTATCAGAAAGGTACCACAATTGTTACTGTTTTAATCTTTGTTATGCACATTGTGCCTATGATGTTGCTAATTTCGATTTATTTCTAACAGGAACCAGCTCAAAGGACAAGTCGCAATCGAGAAAGGGGCACCCTAGTAACCAAAACAGTCAAGGTTGACAGACAGACTGTCAGGTCTTACATAATTGCTAAATTGCTTCCAGCCATCGTATCACATTGGCCACAAGGAGACCGGGCGAGAACTATATGGATTCAGCAAGATAATGCACCATCCCATGTACCAGTTGATGATCCCCAATTTGCATTTGCTGTTTCACAAACTGGGCTTGACATTCGTCTAATCTCTCAGCCACCAAACTCCCCTGACATGAATGCATTAGATCTTGGTTTTTTTGCGTCTCTCCAATCTTTGACTAGTACCAAGACCTCTAGAAATATGGATGAACTCATAGAAAATGTTTGCAAAGAATACGAAGAATACAACCCAAGTACACTTAGTAGGGTGTTCCTCACACTACAGAGTTGCTTGCTTGAGGTCATGAAAGATGGTGGAGGCAATAGGTACAAGATCCCTCACATGAACAAGGAGAGGATGCAGACACTTGGGATCATGCCCAATCAGCTAGAATGTGATCGTCAGCTCTATGAGTCTGTCCTACAATCGTTAGCGAACTAGGGCTTTCTACCCATTGTATTTGAACTAATGACATCATTGGAATGAAAAGTGGATGGAGAAATGCTCACAGATTGCAATTAACAGGTTGCTAATAGTACTTAGCTGTCCAACGCTTAAATCTGCTAATAATCATCCTTCTCGCTGGACACCTTCACATCCACGACGTTGGGCGCCACCTCCACGCTAGTCACCTCCACCTCCAAGCCGGTAGCCACCACCTCCACTCCCCCTTCTTCTTCGTCATCAGTCGCGATGACCGCCCCGCGCTGCATCCACCTCCTGGCAGGTGGCCTGCGAAGGATCTGGATCGGCGGTGCCCGGTGTTTCCCAGGGCCCCTCTTCCGGATCCAATCGACAGCGCCCTTATCCATCACATCGCCGCCTCTCCCATCGCCGGCGAGCTTGACCTTCTTCTCGTCGGACGCCTCCACCTCCACGACGGTGGGCGTCACCTCCACGCTGGTCACCTCCACCTCCAGTCCAGCAGCCGTCACCTCCACTCCCCCTTCGTCTTTGTCATCAGTCGCGATGACCGCCCCGCGCTGCCTCTACCTCCTGGCAGGTGGCCTGCGAAGGATCTGGATCGGCGATGCCCGGCGTTTCCGGTGGCCCCTCTTCCGGATCCCATCGCCGGAGCTCTCTGCCATCACATCGCCGCCGCACCCCTCGATGTCGCGCTTCTTCTTCCTCTCGCCGCGCGTTGAAGCGCCGCGACGATCGCGCCGATTCACGGTCCTCTCGCTCATCTTCACAGCGGAAGATTTGGGGATTTGGACGGGGACGAGGGGATTTTTCCTGTGGCCTTTGGGGGAGAAACGGAACGAGGCGAGAGATTTTTCTCCGTGCGATTCGAGAAGCTGGGTTAAATTACTGTGTGCTGCCTCCTCTATTTACTCGCCGTGTGGGACCCAAGGAGCCCAAAACGACTTGCTTCCAAGGACAAAAATTGAAGCTTAAAACGACTTCCTTCGAGGGACGGAGGGAGTATGTATGTATGTATGTATGTATGTATGTATGTATGTATGTATGTATGTATGTATGTATGTATGTATGTATGTATGTATGTATAAGAAGTCTCTTTTCTACTCCCGGGAGTAATTACTCCCTACGTTGTATCTCACAACGTAGGGAGTATCTCGCACAACGGAGGGTATGTACGTGTAGTATACGACTATATAAGACTAGCTAGGTAGTATTTATATTTTTTTAGAGGTGGTATGTATATATTTTTTTTGACATACTCCTTTTTATACCCATATATAATGGTATTTGTAAAATACGCTAA
The DNA here is from genome assembly GCA_036346275.1 of Otatea glauca. Lineage (NCBI taxonomy): Eukaryota > Viridiplantae > Streptophyta > Magnoliopsida > Poales > Poaceae > Otatea > Otatea glauca. Next base: position 30,061,235 of record CM070733.1, on the reverse strand, counting down.
AAACTATGTACTCTTTTGCAATTTTTTCATGTGGCTCATATTGGAATATCTTATAATTAGTATATGAGTGTACCCAAAGTGGTAAATGAGTATTTCAAATTCGTTTAGGTGGTATTTCAGAGGTGGGAGTAACTACACCCGGAAGTAAAAGATATTTTTCCTATATGTATATATATATGTGTATGTATGTATATATATGTATATATGTATACTTGTCAAGACCAAGCTTAGATGATCTATTAAAACCTACTTCCTCAGGTCACAAATAGTTGTCGCTTTGGATATCAACACGGTCCTTAAAACTCAACTTTGATCACTAATTTTTGTTATAATATATTTAAAAAATCCAATAAAATTATAATATTATGAAAGTACATCTCGAGACGAATCTACACATATGATTTTCATGCATTCAATCTGAATATTTAAAAAGATATTGATAGCTAAAGTTTCAAAAGTTTGACTGTACGTATTCCAAACCGAGTTTTTTGAACCAGAGGGAGTAATACAGTAGTAGTACTCTATGATAAGTAATAATAGCCTTCTGTCCACTAGTATCAACTGAATGAGCTTTTCTTTTCGGCATTAGGTGACAATGGGTAGCTGGGAGAATGATGCATCAAAAGCCGACAACCATGAAAGTAAGGTCACACAAGCTCTCGTTATTACTGAACTTTGTGCAGAAAATGAAAAGGCGTTTTTCTCTAACTAATGCTAGACCTTCTGTACAAACAGAAAGGAACATTTCATAGAGGCATCAATCATTCATCGTCCATGACCTCAAGCGAAAGGAGCCAAGCCACAAATCTCGACAAATAATCCAATCATTCTTGCAGTGCATAAGCACAGAAGGCCAATCCCACTGTCTAGCTGATCCTATCTTCTTCCATTTGTTCTTTCCATCTGTGGGCCCCCCCTTTTTTTTGAAACAATGTGGGTCCTAAAATTAATAGGCTTTTCAAACACATTCTTGAGGTGGACATCTTAGTGTTGTCTAGACTTGATTCATCCTTGTACCTTGCTGGTAGTCTGTCCTTTGGTGCTCTAATTATGTTGTCTTGACTTGATTCATCCTTCTATTGTTAGTACTACTTTTAGTACTCAAATTATGTTGTATAGATTTTATTCATCCTACTAACTTAGGTACTGTCTTTTCAGTGCTCAAATTACATTGTTTACCATTTCTTTCAAGTCTCACGGGGATTATTTGATGGTAGAAATCACAAGCACTTCAGTTCTAACCACCAATGTATTCCTAATGTCAGCAGTATGATGTGGTTAGGTCGTCTGATTTTTTTTTTCAGCTTCTCTGAAAAATATTGAGCTGTTCTCATTTTGATGCAGAAACAGATTCAAGTGCAGATTCAAAAACAATGCCCGGTAAGTGCCTGCTTGCTTTCCTAAAGGCAGAATTGCACAGTTATCATCATTTTTTCATTTCATTATCTTTTTTTTTTGGAAGCTATACATTATGGTAGCTGTAGGAGTAAATAATTCAACGCAGCTGCCCTTACCTTTCCCCTTTCCTTTCAGGATGGAAAAGTTAGCATTGCGCTTCCGCTATTATGAACATCACATGACCTAAAAGAGAGTACTTCAAATCAAACAACCCATCAAATAAAGATCCAAGGCACTTAATTCTTTCAGCAATAGATCATTTCCCTGGAGCTTAGGGTGCCCAAGAAATCATCAGAATTTGTCAAATTTGATGCTGAAGTACTGGTGTACTGTAAATTCAAAACTATCGTCCTTATCACCACTAGTTGGGCATTGTTTATGAGGCATTATTTGTTCATAAAACAAAATTTTTTGGGTCACATATTTTTCATTCCGCTTGCATTTGTGGATCGGGAGTATTACTTAATCACTGTACAAGTGGACTTCAGATTTCAAAATGCAGTCTCTTTTTTCATTATAAATGAGAAACCTTGTTGCCTACTTTTCATATAGCTATGGGCAAAGAGCACAGAACACAATCTTCAGAAAGTTCTATTCATTAAAAAAAAACTCAGATGTTTAAATACCATTTTTCTGATCTGATGACAAGAACAACCAACAGAAGAAACTGCAACCTATCGGGACCCGAATATGCAAACTCGGACCCTCTGTGTATACTGCACTAGTCCAGGATCACGCTAGTGCACACAAGCTCAACATCAGTAAATATCACAATCATACACAGCGAAAATATTATGAAAGACATCATATATAATATACTACTAGTTGAATGACCTTATGGTCAACTTACATGACTATGCCTTGCAAGGCTGAATAACATATTAAACTGCAGCGGATTGAAAACGTAGACAACCCCTCAGTATACCACAGGCAACTGACAAGGCTTGCGCCCTAAACATTCGTCTCCTCCTGGAATCTTTCCTTCGGCATTGATGTAGACTCTTCAACTGGTGATGTTATTGTTGGCAAGGGTGAGTACTTAAAGCACTCAACAAGTTGTGCACAGAATGCAATTCTAACATAGCTATATGCAAGGTTTATTCCAAAGGATAGGTTATCATGGCTATTTTGCAACAAAACAGCATTTATGAATAAATACAATAAATAGATTGCAAAGACTGTAAAACAAATATCAGTAATAGATAGGTTCAGCATTTCTCAAGTAAACCAAGTTTTCCAATCCTAAATCAAGTTCCAACCTTCCATATGGCAATCCTGCCATCCCAACCAAGTTTTCCATTTAATTAAACTAACCCTTAACTGTAATTCCCGAGCATTGCTCAATACCGCGAGCACGGCTATTCGAATAGGTTTACACTCTGCAGAGGTTATGCACTTTACCCACATGACATGATCGGCTCTTGGTGCCTTCCGGGTTAACACACTTCCTTTGGTGTGTCGGCGGAGAGATCATGACAAAGCCTTTACAATGCTCTGGCTTAACCCGGTACCACCCGCTAAGGTTTCAACACTGGTGGGACTGGTTACCACATCCAGGACCCCCCTCTTGCTCTATGTGAATTACTCCATAACTCGGGAACTCACACCGACCAAGATAGAACCAAAGTTAAGACATTACAAATTAATCAGCTAGGCTGGCCCATACCAGACATGTGGTTGCATGATAAACTCAGGTCAAAGGCTTGCAAGGTTAAGTACTTAGAGTGATCAAGGCAAGACATCCACATACCCTCTGCCCATCGGGCCCACCTTGGCATCCTCGCCCCTTGTCACTTGCCCCAATCTAAATGATATCACCCAGTTGATTACCAAGCGCCACGTGCCATCAACAATTCAACATCGCTATGCGTGACATGACTCGCCACAACAACTCAATCTCATCGTGATCCACATGACACACAAGTTCATAACATTGTTCCATATTCCATTAATCAAGATTAATTATCAATGATTCTGACACATGTGATGACGTGGCATGGCTAAGCAACTAATACGAGCTAACCATCCCATGTTGATTATATTTACTAACCAACTATATTGAACCAATCTAGGGTGACAATGGATCATGGCATACAATGACAAGGTAGGGTATAGATCAACGGTACATTAGCTAAGCCCAATCTAATTTGAAACAATTGTATACTTGAAATATATGCAATAGGGTAAAACGAATATAGCAATTTTATAAACATGGGTTCAACATGATCAAAGCACAACTTGCCTTGGAATAGGTCCTGATCTGGTTCTGGAACTTGCTCTTGAGTTGTTGAATCCTCCTCCGAAGCGTCGCACAATTCAACGTCTACGCGTACCGAAGGAGAAAAGCAAATAAATTCCAAAACAGAGAGCAAATGAACTCAAAAATCAAATAAAATTCACCATTAAATAGATCTCAATTTTACAAATTTTTAGAAATTTGAATCACTCAAATCCGAGTTACGATGCAAAAGATATAGCCTTTTGAAGTTTGAAATAAATACTGAAATTGCAAAAATCAGAAAATCAGAATTAACAGATTTATTTTTAAATCGAAAACAGATTTATTACGCAAGCATGACGTCATCTCTGACCCGAGCCAACCAGAGCACGACACGTGGCCCCGGTGCATAGACACGTCCACGGACCTCCTCAGTCTACCGCAGACCCGGTCCACGACGCCTCGGCGCCCGTACCACCACGCGGCACGATCCGATTGGCTGCGGCGACGGCGCAATCTGGTGCGCCCAGATCCGATCGAACGGCCAGGTTCTAGGAGACACGCGGCTACGCCTCGATCGCCCGATCTAAACCGACGGCTCACACCTTCCGAAGTTGCTTACCGACGTGTCACGATCCGAACTCTTCATTTGTAGATCCAACGGCTCCGGCTTCAACGCGACGATGGCGACGCGGCGGCGCAACTCCACCGGGCTTGAGAACGACGACCTCAGAGACGGCGTTCCGGCGACGAAACGGCGACGAAAATACCCGGAACCGATGCGGCGCAACCCGAAGAGCTCCGATCTGGAACCCACGCGACGGAAGACGACTCGGCGACGGCGGAAAACGGCCAAATCCGCGACGGCTTCCTACACAACTCCGACGAGCTTCTTCGCGGTAACGGCGGCGACACAGGGCTCGGGATTTGCGCAGAATACGCGGCACGAGGTGAGGATCTCAGCGCCCGCCTCGGTGACTTAAATAGCCGCACGGGAAGCGTGCAAGGCACGGACTCCGAAGACGGCTCCGTGGCGGCGGCGGACTCCGGCGGCGACTCGGAAAAGGTGACGCGGCATCATCCGGGGCGTCCACGTGTCGCTCAACCAACGGCCCTGAGCGCTCGGCGACGCGGCGAAATCTCGGCCGTTGGATCTCGATCCTACGATCGGCTTCCTTAGGTTTAGGGTTTTGGCTGAAGCGGGCCGCGCGGGCTATCTGGGCCGCACAGTAGTGGGCCGGCCTGACACTATTCACAATTTTTTAAAAGATTTCTGATTTAAAATAATTACATAAATTCATTTTATTTGTTTTAGGCAATAACATAATCAGAAAAATTCCAAGAAAAATCTCAAAAATACTTTGAGACATTCTGGACTCAAATAAAATATTTTTGGCAAAACTTTATTTTAACTTTGCACAAATTTGAATAGATTTGAACAAAAGGTCAATATTCTTAATTTAAAGTCAATTCAAATAAATCCAGAAAAATCCAAATAAATTCCAAAAAATCATAAATGCACATTTAAGCAATAAAATATTATTTGGGCAAATTTTGGGATGTTACAAACCTCCCCCCCCTTAACAGAATCTCGACCCCGAGATTCAGGGCTAACTAGAGAACATGTTTGGAAATTCTGACTTCAAATCTTCTTCTCGCTCCCAAGTGGCTTCACTTTCGGAATGATTGCTCCACTGAACTCTGCAAAAGCGAATAGACTTGTTTCTGGTCTTGCGCTCCATAACATCCAAAATTTTGGTCGGTTGCTCTTTGTAAGTCAAATCTTCTTGCAGCTCTATTGCATCCAACGGGGTTTGCTCCGTTGGTACTCTGAGACATTTCTTGAGCTGCGACACATGGAATACATCATGCACTCCTGCCAAAGACTGAGGTAACTCTAACTGATAAGCTACTTCTCCTCGACGGCTCATAATCTTGAACGGACCAATATATCTTGGTGCAAGCTTCCCTTTAACGTGAAATCTTTTAACGCCTTTAAGAGGGGTAACCCTGAGATCCACATAATCTTCTGGTTCAAAACTCAAATCTCGACGACGGTTATCTGCGTAGCTTTTCTGTCTTGACTGTGCTATCTTCAACCTTTCTCTGATCATTGCGACTTGATTTTCGGCTTCCTCGAGAATATCTGGCCCAAAAACCAAACGTTCTCCTGTTTCGTTCCAATTCAACGGAGTACGACAAGCACGTCCATACAACGCCTCAAATGGTGACATCTACAAGCTAGCTTGGTAACTATTATTGTAACTGAATTCTGCATATGGCAAACACTTATCCCAAGATGTAGCATAAGCTAAAGCACAGGCTCTCAACATATCCTCTAAAATCTGATTTACTCTTTTAGTCTGACCATCTGTCTGCTGGTGATATGCTGTACTAAAATTCAAACGAGTCCCCATTGCTTCATGCAACTTGTTCCAAAATCTCGAGGTAAATTGGGTACCTCTGTCTGACACAATTTTCCTGGACACCCCATGCAAACATACAATCCTTGACATATACAACTCTGCTAAACGATCTCCCGAGTAAGTGGTCTTTACCGGGATAAAATGAGTGACCTTGGTCAAATGATCCACAATAACCCAAATGGAATCGTAACCTCTCTGAGTTTTAGGTAAACCGGTGATAAAGTCCATTCCGATTTCCTCCCACTTCCATTCCGGAATTTTCAACGGCTGCAACAAACCAGCTGGTCTTTGATGCATGGCCTTTACTCTCTGACATACATCGCATAGAGCAACATGCTCCGCCACCTCACGCTTCATATTAGGCCACCAAAATCTCTCTCTCAAATCTTGATACATTTTGGCACTTCCCGGATGAATTGAGTACTTAGAATCGTGAGCTTCCTCAAGAATCAGTTGCTTCAGCTCCTTTTTATCCGGTACACAAATTCGGCCTTTGAAGAACATGGTTCCCTGCTCATCTAGAGTGAAATCCACTGCTAGGCCATCGTCCTTCTTGGACTTGATCTTAGTGACTTTCTCATCATCTTTCTGGCCTTCTCTGATCTGATCCTCTAGTGTTGGTTTTACTTCCAGTGCAGCTACAATTCCTTGCGGAACGACTTCCAGCTTTAACTTCTGAAATTCCTTGCATAGCTCTGCCTGATCCTCCATTGACAGCATATTTGCACTATGACCTTTTCGACTTAGAGCGTCGGCTACCACATTAGCTTTTCCAGGGTGGTAATGAGTTCCCACATTATAATCCTTAATTAACTCCAGCCACCTTCGTTGTCTCATATTAAGATCTGCTTGAGTGAAAATGTATTTCAGGCTCTTATGGTCCGTATATATCTCACATCTATTTCCTATGAGATAATGACGCCATATCTTCAAAGCATGCACTACAGCAGCTAACTCCAAATCATGCGCCGGATAATTCGCCTCATGCGGTCTCAACTGCCTTGACGCATAAGCAACAACTTTTCCATTCTGCATTAACACGCACCCCAGACCTTGCTTTGAGGCATCGCAATAAATGTCAAATCCATTCTGCACATTTGGCAACACTAACACGGGTGCTGTCGTTAAACGCTTCTTTAATTCCATAAAACTTTTCTCGCACTCTGGCGTCCATGCAAACTTCTTTTCTTTCTTCAACAACTGCATAAGGGGTTTAGCAATTGTCGAGAATCCCTCTATGAACCGACGGTAATATCCTCGCCATTCCCGTAAAACTACGGATCGGGTAATGGACTTTGGTTGCTCCTAATGCAACATCTGCGTCCACCTTGCTTGGGTCGACTGCCACTCCTTTAGTAGTCATTACATGACCAAGAAATTCCACTTTCTCCTTCCAAAACTCGCACTTGCTAAACTTAGCATACAGCTGATGTTCTCGCAACCTCTCCAAAACCATCCTCAGATGTTCTGCGTGCTCTTCTTCTGTTTTCGAGTAAACCAAGATATCGTCTATGAAGACTACAACAAACTTATCCAAATATTCCATGAAAACCTTATTCATCATGTTCATGAAATATGCCGGGGCATTCGTCAATCCAAATGACATTACTGTGAACTCATAGTGTCCATATCGCGTAGAAAACGCAGTCTTAGGCACATCCTTCGCTCGGATCTTCAACTGATGGTATCATGAACGAAGATCTATTTTGGAGAAAACTCCGGCTCCTCTTAACTAATCAAATAAATCGTCGATCCTGGGCAATGGATACTTATTCTTGATCGTTACCTCCTTAAGTGCACGATAATCAGTGCACATCCTAAGACTTCCATCCTTCTTACGAACAAACAAAACCGGTGCTCCCCACGGTGATGAACTTGGTCTAATGAAACCTTTTTCTTGCAGTTCCTCAATCTCCTTTTTCATTTCCACTAACTCGTCGGTAGGCATCCGATATGGTTTCTTTGATATCGGTGCTGTCCCTGGTGCCAACTCGATAACAAACTCGATATCGCGGTTTGGTGGCAACCCTGGTAAATCTTCCGAAAACACATCCGGGTATTCTCTGACAACTGGCACATCTTCAAAGCTGACAACTTCCACGCTATTGACCTTCCGCTGACCGACACGAACCGCAGTCATTTGAAATTCTATTTTCCCGCTTTCAGGGCTTTTAGCTGACACAATTCTTTGACCAAACTCCAGGACATCCTTATGTCCGGACGACCAATTCATTTCAGGAGTAGCATCTCGGGTCTGACATCCAATATCGCTCGCTAGAAACTTTTCTCCAACTTAACTCCATCACATTCTAGGTTAGATCAAGCAATAGTGTACTTTCTGACAATGATAATTCCTCGGGCTGACAAGCTTTACAAACACCACTGAACTGATCATCATTGCTCACGCAACATCTTCAGGTGAACCGTCAACATAGGTGAATACTTAGAAACATTCTTTATCATTAATGCTTTTATTCCAACACTTCACGTATCAACCTCTCAACCATCTTTACTTTATTTATTTAGGCAAGAAAATCTTTGCATGGAATTCATCACTAGTCACTTTTCTTTTGCAAACGAGGGTATGACACTTGCATAGGATAAAATCATCGATCTAAACTTCCTCGATTGGCATTGGCGCCAAGTTTTTGATCGAGAGAATTGAGATTGGCTTGCATCGGTGCGATCACTTTCTTATGAGGGCAATTGTTAGCAAAATGCCCGTGCTTGTTGCAGTGTAACAAAGCTTAGGTCCACCTCTCTTCCTTGAGCATTCATCGACTAAGGCGGTGTCTTCATTGACGCCTCTTCTTCAACCGATTCTCGCACAAACTTCTCTTGCGACTCTACTGCTCACTCTTGGCGTTATGAGCTTGACTGAGGTAACTTCCGGAACATCCATGGCCGTAGACAATGATTGTCTTCTCTGTGGGCATCGATTAGCATAATGGCCTTCCTTGTGGCGGTTGTAACACACCGTGTTCTTTGTGCGCCTACTGGTACATTATTGTCTTCTTGTCGTGTCGTCGGGCTGGTTGCTTCGTAGGGCATTCCCTAGCCCAATGACCTTCTTCATCACACAGGAAACATGCTGTTGGTGACTGCCAATTACTTCTTTCTTGACGAGGGCCAACAGGATTAAGGTATTGTGTTTTTAGCTCTTCGGGCGGCACCACTTTTGCGGTGACGTTCGCCTCTTCTAGGCGACTCTTGAGCAACTACGGCTCAAGATTCTTTTGTCGATCGCCGAGTTACAAAGAAGAACTATTGGATCCAAGGGACATTGAGCTGGAACATGATCTCGACCTTCACAAAGATAACATGTGATGTCACTCATAGGACACTCTCCAAAAGAATGGTTTCCTTCATAGCTGGAGCAATTGATAACATGCTCGTCAGCGGTATGTCCTATCTCTCCACAGTGAATGCACGCACTATCTTCTGACTTGTTTGGTTGACAGCACTTCAGAGAGCAACTCTTAGATGTTGAACAAGGTGCAGGGATAGTATTCTGCTCCGTATTTTCTGTGACCATACTGCCTCCCGGTGAGGCAAAGAGATTACTAAAAGCAACAACAAATTCATTCCAAGTGATATTCCGCGGGGCTTCATGAACAGCACAATATTTCTTCCACCATTTCGCAGCAATTCCTTGTAACTGATAAGAAGCATATAGGACTTTCTCATCGCTTTCACACTGAGCAATGAGCAGCTTCCTCTCAATGGTCTTGAGCCAATCATCCGCTTCCGAGGGTAACACATTTCCTGAAAACGTCGGCGGACGAGTCCTTATGAATTCTGATAACCTTAAGTAGGAACGGAAATCATTGGTAGCAGCTTTGGACACCGTTGACATTGGCTTGGTCACCATATTCGCAGATCCGCTTCATCATTGCATGCATCAACCGAGTCCGAGCAACAAGAACTCTCTCAAACTCTGCATATCCATCATCAGATCGGTTGAAGAACTAATCCACTATTGAGATTCTTCTTGGGTTGATTTTCTTTTTTTGCTTCTATCGATTATGTAGTTTCCTCAAGTCTGAACCATCCGCTTGATTGCTTCACCGGGTTAGGAAGAGGAAATAGCATGTAAGAAGCAGGAATCCTAAAGCAGGGGAGATAGGTTTAACCCAAACACTTAAGCAAACAATATTAATAACTTGGTATGGTTGCTTATATAAGACTAAAAGCTCTGCAACACATACTGCACACTCAGCAATTAAGGAAGAACCAATTCAACCTATACACACAAAACTACCGCCTACGGGGGTAACACTTCTATTTTAAGCAGACGCGACTACCACACATGAGTCCCAACTGGCTACTTGAAGCATAAGTCTTCTAAATTCTAGGGCACTTCATCGATCCACTCCTTCCTCAAGCTCGATGATTCCTTCCTTCATGGTCTTCAGGGTTAATAGCACGCACTTGATGCTTTCTCCTATGGTGTGGTATATCGTCAACTACCAAGACAACTTAGATAAGGTTTCAACTTGCTTCAGCAAAGGTAAGAGAAAGATATTCAGCAAGGGAAAAGTAAGAAATGTTGGAAAGGAAAGGGATAGAAGAATGAGATAAGTCAAGAACACATTATTCTTCCAAGTTAACTCTTTCCTCAAGAAAATAATTTTGAAGGCCCTATAGAGACGACCAGACTATCTAGGGTCAAGGCCTACAGTCAGTATGGCTCTGATACCACTTCTGTCGGGACCCAAATATGCAAACTCGGACCCTCTGTGTATACTGCACTAGTCCAGGATCACGCTAGTGCACACAGGCTCAACATCAGTAAATATCACAATCATACACAGCGGAAATATTATGAAAGAAATCATATATTATATACTACTAGTTGAATGACTTTATTGTCAACTTACATGACTATGCCTTGCAAGGCTGAATAACATATTAAACTGCAGCGGATTGAAAACGTAGACAACCCTCAAGATACCACAGTAATCGACAAGGCTTGCGCCCTAAACATTCGTCTCCTCCGGAATCTTTCCTTCGGCATTGATGTAGACTCTTCAACTGGTGATGTTATTGTTGGCAAGGGTGAGTACTTAAAGCACTCAACAAGTTGTGCATGTAATGCAATTCTAACATAGCTATATGCAAGGTTTATTCCAAAGGATAGGTTATCATGGCTATTTTGCAACAAAACAAGATTTATGAATAAATACAATAAATAGATTGCAAAGATCAGAAACAAATATCGATAATAGATAGGTTCAAGATTTCTCAAGTAAACCAAGTTTTCCAATCCTAAATCAAGTTCCAACCTTCCATATGGCAATCCCGCCATCCCAACCAAGTTTTCCATTTAATTAAACTAACCCTTAATCAGTAATTCCGAGCATTGCTCAATACCATGAGCACGGCTATTCGAATAGGTTTACACTCTGCAGAGGTTATGCACTTTACCCACATGACATGATCGGCTCTTGGTGCCTTCCGGGTTAACACACTTCCTTTGGTGTGTCGGCGGAGAGATCATGACAAAGCCTTTACAATGCTCTGGCTTAACCCGGTACCACCCGCTAAGGTTTCAACACTGGTGGGACTGGTTACCACATCCAGGGCCCCCCTCTTGCTCTATGTGAATTACTCCATAACTCGGGAACTCACACCGACCAAGATAGAACCAAAGTTAAGACATTACAAATTAATCAGCTAGGCTGGCCCATACCAGACATGTGGTTGCATGATAAACTCAGGTCAAAGGCTTGCAAGGTTAAGTACTTAGAGTGATCAAGGCAAGACATCCACATACCCTCTGCCCATCGGGCCCACCTTGGCATCCTCGCCCCTTGTCACTTGCCCCAATCTAAATGATATCACCCAGTTGATTACCAAGCGCCACGTGCCATCAACAATTCAACATCGTTGCGTGACATGACTCGCCACAACAACTCAATCTCATCGTGTGATCCACATGACACACAAGTTCATAACATTGTTCCATATTCCATTAATCAAGATTAATTATCAATGATTCTGACACATGTGATGACGTGGCATGGCTAAGCAACTAATACGAGCTAACCATCCCATGTTGATTATATTTACTAACCAACTATATTGAACCAATCTAGGGTGACAATGGATCATGGCATACAATGACAAGGTAGGGTATAGATCAATCTGGTACATTAGCTAAGCCCAATCTAATTTGAAACAATTGTATACTTGAAATATATGCAATAGGGTAAAACGAATATAGCAATTTTATAAACATGGGTTCAACATGATCAAAGCACAACTTGCCTTGGAATAGGTCCTGATCTGGTTCTGGAACTTGCTCTTGAGTTGTTGAATCCTCCTCCGAAGCGTCGCACAATTCAACGTCTACGCGTACCGAAGGAGAAAAGCAAATAAATTCCAAAACAGAGAGCAAATGAACTCAAAAATCAAATAAAATTCACCATTAAATAGATCTCAATTTTACAAATTTTTAGAAATTTGAATCACTCAAATCCGAGTTACGATGCAAAAGATATAGCCTTTTGAAGTTTGAAATAAATCTTGAAATTGCAAAAATCGAAAATCGAATTAATGATTTATTTTTAAATCGAAAACAGATTTATTACGCAAGCATGACGTCATCTCTGACCCGAGCCAACCAGAGCACGACACGTGGCCCCGGTGCATAGACCTGGTCCACGGGACCTCCTCTGGTCTACCGCAGACCCGGTCCACGACGCCTCGGCGCCCGTACCACCACGCGGCACGATCCGATTGGCTGCGGCGACGGCGCAATCTGGTGCGCCCAGATCCGATCGAACGGCCAGGGTCTAGGAGACACGCGGCTACGCCTCGATCGCCCGATCTAAATCCGACGGCTCACACCTTCCGAGTTGCTTACCGACGTGTCACGATCTGAACTCTTCACTGTAGATCCAACGGCTCCCGAAGCTTCAACGCGACGATGGCGACGCGGCGGCGCAACTCCACCGGGCTTGAGAACGACGACCTCAGAGACGGCGTTCCGGCGACGAAACGGCGACGAAAATACCCGGAACCGATGCGGCGCAACCCGAAGAGCTCCGATCTGGAACCCACGCGACGGAAGACGACTCGGCGACGGCGGAAAACGGCCAAATCCGCGACGGCTTCCTACACAACTCCGACGAGCTTCTTCGCGGTAACGGCGGCGACACAGGGCTCGGGATTTGCGCAGAATACGCGGCACGAGGTGAGGATCTCAGCGCCCGCCTCGGTGACTTAAATAGCCGCACGGGAAGCGTGCAAGGCACGGACTCCGAAGACGGCCCGTGGCGGCGGACTCGCGGCGACTTCGGAAAAGGTGACGCGGCATCATCCGGCGCCCACGTGTCGCTCAACCAACGGCCGGCGCCACGACGCCGGCGAAATCTCGGCCGTTGGATCTCGATCCTACGATCGGCTTCCTTAGGTTTAGGGTTTTGGTGAAGCGGTCATGGCTATCTGGGCCGCATGATGAGTGGGCCTACCGACACTATTCACAGTTTTTTTAAAAGATTTCTGATTTAAAATAATTACATAAATTCATTTTATTTGTTTTAGGCAATAACATAATTAGAAAAATTCCAAGAAAAATCTCAAAAATACTTTGAGACATTCTGGACTCAAATAAAATATTTTTGGCAAAACTTTATTTTAACTTTGCACAAATTTAAATAGATTTGAACAAAAGGTCAATATTCTTAATTTAAAGTTAATTCAAATAAATCCAGAAAAATCCAAATAAATTCCAGAAAATCATAAATGCACATTTATGCAATAAAATATTAGTTGGGCAAATTTTGGGATGTTACACAACCTCCAAGACCAATTGATATGGATGTTACAAAAAATATCATTTATGTGCTGTACAAGTATGTTTTTTCAGTAGTACTCCAATCCAGCATTAGTAGTGTATCTAATGCACAAACCTTTTAGCTGATCACATAAACGTACAAAATGATTCCTTGTTAATGAAAATTTACTTGGTTGTGGGTGATGAGGACATCACTAGCTCACACGTAGTAGATTCAGTTAATATACAAGGGCCAATGACTCGAGCCTGTACACGGCGCCTTGGACAAAAAGTGAATTCGTTTCTTAAACAAATTAATTATTTAATTACAGAACAAATGATACTACCTAATGATTGTTGTTTACTTATTACGTGCGAAGGCGCCTCAGAAGAAATATTTGTGAAAGACAAAGGACACCCTGAAGAACAGGAGGATTAAAATGGCTGCATGCAAGAAAAAGGAACAATTCCCATTTTTGTTGCGCGCGACGCCACTTATTGTCAGCAATGGAAAATTCTTGCCATATTTTTTTGTGGAGGCGCATGCATGGAAGGTCCACCTATTGTTCCAACCGTGAGCGAGAATTCTTGATCCTAATTTTATGGCATTACATCACCATGACGCACACTAGAAAATCAACACTTCCTATTTTTGTGGATTCACTAAAAGGAAGTTTGCATGCATGCAACTTGGAGCACGCAGGAACATGTTTTTATTCTACTTTTCTTGGGAGAAAGGGGTTTTTGGGATTTTGGTTTAGCTACTGCTATTGTAAGGCCTCTTGGCCCCAAATACTTGAATTCTCAAATCAATCATTCATCTTGGAGTGATTTTTCTTCCGCTGTTGCTCTTTCAATTCTCGTCGAATTGCTCGAGCCGTTCTTCGTGAACAGGTCAGTCATGTTTTGATACGGTTGATAACCAATTGAGGAGTGGTTTAGCGATTGCGAGGCTGCTAGGCGCGTTCTTGATCGTGGTTAGCCGCCCCTTCGTCAAGGTCACAACTCGCCTTCAAGAATTTCTCCTACGACGGAAGATCGGGACCAAACATGTGCACACGCATCTTAAGTCGAGGCGTGTGCGTATTAGTGGGAGACCATGTGGAGGTCAATCCATGGATGTGTGATGAGTATTTGACATTTGATAGGCTTGTGTCTATTTGTGTGAGATTGTTTTGGGCTTGGAAAACTGAATTTGCAATTTTGTGCTACTGTCAGTGTGCTGTCGGTCTGACCGGCCTTGTGCTGGCGAACAGACTGGCACAGTGAGCTTGAGTGATGCACTTAATTGGGAATTGATATTGGTGTTAATTACATATTGCATATTATGTTGAGCAATGATATGTGATATTTTGCTTGTCTGAGATGGTTGCAGGACTTCAGAGCTTGGTCATGGTGAGACGAAGGAGACCGGGGCTAGGCTAAGAGATCTGAGGTCCAGACGATCAAGGTGATGCCAGAGATGACTAAGGTCAGGAAGTTGTTGCAACCTAGAATGACAAGTGGATGGATGAGATGCTAACTTAAACCCTACTCAAATGAAGTAGGATCGTTAGATCAAGGGTTAATGGGTGGAGTAGATTTTAAGTTAGTGTTAAAGGGTTATTGGATCTTGAACTTAAGTGGTGCTTTCAGAACCGTGCAAGTGTAGTGTTAAAACCCGTTATATTGTTGGGTTGCGGGTTAGCCCATATATGAGTGAGGGAGTCAATTTCAATCTTTGATGAGGTTTCTTGAGGGCTAAGAAAGTCATATAAGCGTGGAGGTTGCTTCTAGTGTGCTATAAATAGAGGGGTAGAGGGATGCCTCTATGCCAAGTCTTAGAGACATGTTTTTTGGTTTCTTTATGATCCTTTGAGATTTTCTCATCATGAAGTGTGGCTTTGTAACCATCCCTCTCTAAGCAATGCAAGATCCAAGTTTATCTATATTCTAAAATTTATTTTATTTCTTGCATTTTTGCTTGTTTTCTTCATGCAACTTGAGCTTTGCTTCCTCTCCTTCTACTTGTTATGTTTCTATTGAATCTAGGATATATAAGAGGCTGAGGAATTCATCTAGAACATATTCCAACCCATCAAGATCCATTAGTACTTATTTTTCCTCAAGTTGTGCTTACAACATCGTGTTCTTGAGATTTTTGGTTGATCTTGAACTTTCTGCATGAAAAGTTGAGACATTAACCTTATCCTTTCAATTCCTTTCGGAGTCATAGTCCTTAGGCCATTCCCTAGTCATGGTTCAAGTTTTACCAAGTTTAGATGGGTAAAACTTGAGTCTTTGAGGTTTCTTCACTGTCAAGTTTCTCAAATTCCTATTTTTGTGCAGAGTGGATGTTAAGCTAGATAGTCTCTCATTTGGGCTTTGTTTTGAAATTTCTTTTGGAATCATAACTATAAGGATCTTATCTTGCTACGTTTCAAGTTTTATCAATTTTGGATGAGTAGATCTAGAGTTATTGGTGTTTCTTGATGGTCAAGTTTATGAAATTCTTGTTTTTATACAACGTGGATGTTGAGCTATATAGGTCTCTCATTTGGGATTTGTTTTGAAATTTCTTTTGGAATTATAACCCTAAGGATCTTATCTTGCTATGTTTCAAGTTTCATCAATTTTGGATGAGTAGATCTAGAGTTATTAATATTTCTTGGCGGTCAAATTTGATATTTCTTCACATCCGAGTTACTGAAATTCTTGCTCTATTCATCCTCTTTTTGGTGTTCTTGAACCTTGTGTTTGCTCCATAGCACTAGTATTTTTCAGAAGATATTCTTGACAGGAAAATTTTAATTGGCTCCTATTCACCCTGTCTAGTCACCGGTTTTGGTCCTTCAATTGGTATCAATGCCTGATTTTGCTCTTTCTAGATCTTGACCGATCTCTATAGCCATAGCAACTGATAAGTATTGCAATAAGCCTCCGATGTTTTTTAGAGTCGACTATCTCTTTCGAAAATCTTAGATGGAGTCATACATCATTATCCAAGGTTTCTCGATTAGGTAGAAGGTTAAGCTCTCATATGAGGTTCCTACCATTGAAAACATCAATACCGGAAATATGGCTAATGTTGAGGCAAATGCTAAAGCATGGAACATTCTCATACAGAGACTTAGCCACAATGAGTCTAATAGTATCTCTCATCTTAGATCTGCTCACTAGATCTGGGTGACCCTCGATGCTTGCCATGAGGGTACCACCTAGATCAAGACGGTGAGGTAAGATCAATTCAAGCGTGACTACAACAAGTTTGAGCAACACGCTAGAGAATCTTTGAACGAGTGCTTTGAGCGTTTGACTAAGATTCTGAGTGATCTCCAAGCTGTAGGTACCACATACTCTGACTCGGAGAATGCTTGACAATTTCTTACTGCACTTTATCTTCGTGTTTGGGAGATGAAAGTGATCTCCATCAAGAATACCACTGATCTATCGACTCTGACTCTTGATGGACTTTATTCTCGATATAGGACTCATGAGATTGATGTTATCTCACATAAGACAAAGTCATAGTCAATGACTTTGGTTACCGATCCCACTAGATCTACTTCAGAAAGTTCCATTGACTTTTTCCTCTCGGTTCTCTATGAGATGAGTGATGAGTAGTTGAATAGGTATAAAGAGAATGAGCTTACCCTCCTGAGCAAAAAATTCTCCCATGCATATGAGAGGGTGAGAGAGAGAGGTGGATCTGCCACTTGCTACGAGTGTGGTGACACCAACCATATTCAGACAAATTACCCCAAGCTGGAGAAGGGTAAGAACGACTACATCGACAAGAACCGCAACAAGAAGGCTCTAGATCGAGACCCCGTGCGTGAGAAGAAGTATCATAATTTCTCGAAGAGTGAGAAACTCTTCCACCGTGTCCTCGCTGTGCTCAACGACATCTCCCTTTCCGACACTAAGACGTGGAGAAATGATGATGGAGAGGATGATCCACACGACAAAATCAAGGGCGGTGATGACTTCTCTAGCATGTGCTATATGGCTGAAGAGAATGGTGGCTAGAAAAAATTTGTGCTAGAGTTAGATCTAGATATTTGGAGCTTGAGAAGGAAGTAGATAACTTTGTCATGGGAGCTCGCTTCACTTAGATCTAGTCCCTCCCATGACGCTAATGATTATTCTCTTTGTGATGCTTTGCTTGTGGAGTTAGAGAACCTAAGGACCATGTATGATAGTTTGCTTTCTGATTTTGAGATTCTTAGAGTGAAGAATGTTAGCTTGAAGGTTGTAACATTCCAAATTTCAGCTTTTTAAAATTTCCCTTGAGTTTTTAAATTTTTTTGTGATTTTAATTTGAATTCCCAAGTGCAAGATAATTATTTGAATCAAAATTTTAATTTTAAATAAGTTCAAAATAATTTATTTGGGTTCCAAATATTTAAAACTATTTTTTGAGAATTTTCTTGGATTTTTTTCTAATTTATTTGCTATTTAATTTGGCTTTTCTTATTTTTTCTGTAATTTTCTAAAATGGAGAAATCCTTTTTCTTCCTACCTCTCCGCGCGGGCCAAATTCTCCCCGCGGCCCATCTCCGTCGCCTCGGCCCAGTCCGCCTCCTCTCCCGCGCCAGCCCGGTTTCCTCTCTCTCCCGCGTGGCTGCCACGTCAACCCTAGCCGCCGCGTGGCCGCCACGTCAGCGCGGTCTGCCGCGTCACCCGAAACCGCCTCGGTGAACCCGGTCCACTATGGGCCAAGCCACTGACAAGTGGGTCCCACGTGTCAGTCGGCATTTTTTTTCTATTTTTCAATTTTCCCAAAAATCCAAAAATTTCAGCCAATCAGAGAGAGCCACGTGTCAGCCTTTTTCTTTTTCTCTAACTTTTGATCAGATGAACTCCCAGGAGCCCGTTCTCCTTCGTTCGAGCTCCGATTCCAGTTATTCAAATT
Source organism: Otatea glauca (assembly GCA_036346275.1). Taxonomy (NCBI): domain Eukaryota; kingdom Viridiplantae; phylum Streptophyta; class Magnoliopsida; order Poales; family Poaceae; genus Otatea; species Otatea glauca. The sequence continues at coordinate 30,042,519 of CM070733.1, read as the reverse complement.
TCTAAATTTATCTAAAATCATGATCTATCTTCCAGTACCATTATTTTCAATTTTTGAATTTTGTTTGAATTTGTTTTATTTATTTGTTCTCGTTTCGCGTGTAGACGACACAGTCGAAGCTCAAGAGAATCATCAGACCGAGGTAGAACCAGCAGGAGGCATCGAAGGCAAGTCTTCCTTGCACATGTTGATCCCAAATTTTATGAAATGATTATGTTGTTTTAAATTATGCATGCTTACTTTATGCAATGTACTTTAAATATAGTTTTAGGGTATAGTTAAAAACAAGAATTTGTTATACCCTCATTGATCTTAATCATGACGAACCTTTGTCACCTTAGATGATACTAGCTATTTTATTTTGTGATAACCAATAGTGTAGCATGGGACGATAGAATGCTTAGTCTAGCTTAAACGTTTCGGTCATGGGAATCTTTTCAAACATTGTTTAAACTTTTTGATGAAGTTGCGGCCATTGGTGTTGCTGTTGTTATATAAATGAATTAAAATAGAATTGGTTTAGACCGGGGCGGATGGATGTATGGTGGGTGCAGGATGCACAAGGTCTTGAAAGTGAATATTCCGCCCTAGTCAATTAAGGACCGAAGCATGTGTTACCATGGACCGAGCACTACCATACAACCACAAGTCTATACGGGTACGACCTGGCTAATTAATTTGTGCATCTCATTGTCGGCTTCGCCATTCGATGGAATGTGGGTGTCGGATGGAGACAATTTTTCCCACATGGCGCAAGAGGTGGCTTCTGTACTGGGTGGCGAGAACTCTAACAGCGGTGAAACCTTAGCGGGCGAGGTTAATAGCAGGGTTGTGCATTGTAAAGGCCTTGTTATGATCGCTCTGCCGACACACCAAAGGAAGTGTGTTAATTGCACGATAACAGGAGTTGATCATGTCTTGTGAGTAAAGTTGTACACACTCTGCAGAGTTAAAACTACTTAAGTAGCCGTGCCCACGGTCAAGGGCAGGCAAGGTACGCTCTCAGATTGTAGATCTTATGGTTTGTTTTAAATGAAATTGGTGGATTGGAAATCTGTGAGTGGATGGAACTTTCGGATTATGGTTTGGTGGTTGGAGCCAGTCAGGTGATTGGAACCTGTTTAGTTGTTATATCAAATTCAATTACTATTCAATTACATGTTGGTCAAATGATGCTTTGTGAAATTACTATTGGTATTTAAAGTTAAATATTGCTTTACGCTAAAAGAGCCATATTATGCCTTCAATTGTTTAGCCTTGCATATAGTTATCATGCATTATGTTTCCAAGACTTGCGGAGTACATTTTTGCGCTCACCCTTGCAATATCCCAACTTTCCTTAGAGGAGTGCACAGAAGCTGAAGGGGACTATGAGTTCTATACTTGTGGTTATGATGAAGGCGATCCGGATTACTAGGACACGTACCCCAGACGATTGCCTGTTGGGCAAATGGATGGGTCTATTCTACTGCTACTACTTCATTGCCGCTGTCTCTTATTGAACTCAAGCTAAGATGTTGTTTCTTTGTAATAATTGGCCATAAGGCTAAATACCTTATTGCTTAATTAATAATATTTGATTCGTGATATGATTGTGTTATCATCACTGTATCCACTGTGTGTGCTAGCTTTTCCTGGACTAGCACAGTTATACACAGAGGATTCGGATTTGAAATTTCGGTCCCGACATAGGTGAACTTGATGATTCTAGGATTGCTTCTAGTGTTACTACTTCTAATGCTATTTCTATTGATGCTAGTCTTCTTCATGCTCCTACTTGTACTTCATGTGATAATTGCCCTAGGTTGCTTGATAAAATTGATGCTATAAACTCTCACCTTAGGAAGATTTCTACTACAAATGATGAACTTGAACGATTTACTTCTAAGGACCCAGTCAGCTCATGTGAGGAATGTATAGCAACTAAAACTTGATAATGATACTTTGAATGTCAAGTGTGTTAATTTGACTAAGGACATATTAGTTAAGTTACAAGATGTTTATGTGCGATGTGCTGAGGTTGAGGGGAATAAAGATAGGATTAATGAGAAGATTAGGATGAAGCTCGAGGCTCAGGGTTCTAGGATTAGGAATACTGAATGCATTTCTTGTGAGGCCCTCAAGATTGAGGCAGCTGTTCATAGGAAGAGATATGCATGTGTTGTTCGATTTTCTGGTTAATTATCCTCATCTTCCCCTTATTTCTCTTATGCCTCTCTCTATCAAGAGTGTGAATACCTCATAAGAACTCTTGAAAAGTTTGTTGGAGGTAAGAAGAAACTCAATCTTATCTTGAACCAATCCAAAATCTATAGTTTGGACACATCCTCTAACTATTATTCGTGGCTCCAAGAGTGGTGAGATTTTGGTTGCACCTAGGTCTAGTACTACGGTGTTTCAGTCAGCAGGTGTTGTCTAAGGGATTTTTTATGAGAAGGTAGCCCTTCCTACTGTTGGAAATCGTGGTGGGAAAGACCCAGTAAATTTCAAAAATTTACCCCCTTCCCGGATCGATCGCATGCATTAGGACCAAGATTCTGCATATACCAGAAGTAGTAAATGCATACCGTGGTCCTAGGAGCGCAAATACGAAGCTTTTAGAGAAGCTCTCGGTGAAACTCACAGCTTTGATGCCTGGACGTAGCAGTGAAAATGAATACATGATGCATCTAGGCCCCAAATTTTATTTGGTTTTGTAATTAATGACAATCGAGGTTAAAGGACTTTGAGTATATGAGAATAGGTTGGTCCTCGTCAATGCACTTAAAAAAGGTGAAACCTATGAGCAAACTTGTCCTAAGGTAATTCAAGCTCAAGGCCAAGGTATGAAAGTGACTAAGGACCTTTTCATAGCTTTTACCGATCTCGGTACTTGATGGAAGATCGAATTGCTAGAATATGTGCTGTACTATTAAGAGGGACCATTGAAGAGTAGCTTGAAAATGCTTAGAGATCAAGGCTCAAATTATGCTCACACTTAGATATGTGCATTGCTTTAAAAATCTTTTGAGAAATTCGTGTTGGCCAGTTAAAATTGGCACTACCAGCAACTAGAGGCCGGTACTATCGTTGGGTCGGTAGTACCACCCCATAGCTGTGGTAGTTATTTTACAGAGTGCCTATTTTATGCATCTGCTGAGAGGCTAGCACTACTGGGGGTTTGAGAGCGGTACTACCGGAAGAGCGGCAGTACCGCTCCTCAAACGGTGGTAGTTATTTAACAGTGGACGTGTTTTTGTGTTCTTTGAGAGACCGACACTACCAGGGCATTAGGCCAGTAATACTGCAAGGGCGGTAGTACTGCCCCAACGTTGGTTGTAGCTTTTTAACATAAAGAGCTCAAGGGGTACGTTTTCAAATTCAAAAGTGGCATTACTGGGCTTTAATTGGCAGTAGTGCCGGGGCTACTGTAGCAATGGTTACTGTTACCTATCGCATTAAATGCTATTTTGGCTGTTGCCTTTGTGGCCGACACTACCGACATATATATGGCGATAGTGCCGAATTTGGCAGTCTGTGGGGGATTTTGCCCCCAACGTCTAGATTTGTTGGTAGGGGCTATAAATACCCCCTCATCTACACCAAGGGCAAGGTTAGAGACTTCATTGAACATCTCTTGAGCCCTTGCACCCCTCTTAACACTCTAGTGCATTAAATTTTTCATTTGTGAGTAGTTGAGATCAATTCAAGTGTGTGCATTCAATTTGAGTTATTAGAGCACTTAAACATTTCCAAGCTAGCATCAATGTCTATTCTCTTGGAGGTTGCAGCCTCCTAGGCGGCTTGGAGGCAAGAGAACTGGTGATCTCTTCGAAGAAAATTGTGAAGAGGTCTGGTGTCGTGTGAAGGTCGGAGCTCACCTACCCGAAGCAGGGAAGAGCTACCTCTAGTGATCGAGGGAGGCTAATTTGTGCAAGGAGCTAGATTGATTCATTCAAGCTTACTCAACGTGGATTAGGAGAGACCGACAAGTCTCGGAGACCACAGGTAAAATCATTGTGTTCCTCTTCTTGTGGTATGCTTTCTTGTGATTTCATTTGTGCAATTTACATTCTTAGTGATCTTAGTGATTAATTATCTCTCTCGGATTGTTGCTCTTGCCTAGACTTAGGTTGTCGGTGCACTTAGCAAAATCTAGCTTATTTAAGCCTTAAGTGTTGTAGAATTGTTATTCGTATAATTCTTGCTGATTATTGAATTAGAACCAAAGAATTTTTTAAAAAAACCTCCTATTCACTCCCTAGTTGATTATCCTTGATCCTACAAGTGGTATCAGAGTTTGTTCTCTAATTTATAGACTTCACCATCTAGAGAGAAAAGAATGGCTAGGGAGGTGTATCGATAGGCAAGACACCTTTCTTTGATGGTACAAATTGTGCATATTGAAAAATACGCATTACCGTTTACCTCAAGGCCATGATCCCAAGCATTTGGAGGATTGTGGATGAGGGTTTCGCTATGGGGCTTAATCACACACTTCAATCAATCAAGAAGAGCGAAACTCTCATCTAAATGCTCAAGTGATGAATGCTCTATTTGGAGCCTTGAACGCAAATGAGTTCAATCGAGTGAGCAACCTTGAGACCGCTCACGGATTTGGACCACCCTCTTGGAAATTCATGAGGGAACATCTGCGGTCAAGGACGCCAAATTGCATATGCTTAGGATCAAATATGAGAGTTTCATTATGTTACCCCATAAGAACATCAATGTGATGTACTCAAGGTAAAATAACATAGTGAATTAGCTCAAAGACCTTAGGGCGTCACTAACCGATCTTGGTGTTGTTCGTAAGATGCTTAGGGCTCTACCGGATAAGTACGAGATGTTAGTGACCTTGTTCCTCAACTCTCCAGAGTTGGCAAGGATGACGCCAACCGAACTCTTGGGTAACCTCATCACCAATGAGTTGTACAAGAAGGATAAGGAAGAGCTCCTGGAGCAAAGTTCTTCAAAGAAGAAGAACAGTGCATTCAAGGCCAAGACGGAGTCAAGCGATTAAATGCTTGATGATGAAGAGGATGACTCCGAGGAGGAGATGGCTCTTATTGTGAGAAGGATGAGGAGATTCATGAAGAGACGCTCAAACTCAAGCGTCCCTCACAAGTTCAAGAAGGGCAAACACTCAAGCAACAAACGATATGCCAACATACTGTAACATCCCAAAAATCTGCTAAATAGAGTTTTTATTGTTTAAAAGTGCATTTGTGATTTTCTGGAATTTATTTGGATTTTTCTGGATTTATTTGAATTAAATTCAAATCAAGTTTATTGCCTTTTATTCAAATCTATTTAAATATATGCAAAGTTAAAATAAAATTTTGCCAAAAATATTTTATTTGAGTCTAGAATGTCTCAAAGTATTTTTGAGATTTTTCTTGGATTTTTCCTGATTATTTTATTGCCTAAAACAAATAAAATGAATTTTTGTAATTATTTTAAATAAGAAATCTTTTAAAATCAAATTAAAGCGAGATCGGGCCGTCGCCCATCTCGGTGGCAGCCGGCCACGCTCACAATTTCGTGAAGCCAGCTTCTAGAAGCTTAGCGTCAACCGCTGATCTTGAATCAAATCGAAGCAATCGCGTAAAACCTAAACCCTAGCGCAGAGGACCGTAGGATCAAGATCAAGCGGCGCCGATTAAGCCGTCGTTTAGAGTAAGAGGAGATCTCATCCGTCGTTTGAGTTGGACAGATCGATCGTGCGCGTCGGGGACGATCCGGGCCGTTCGTTGGCAATCGGAGGGTTCTTGGTTGTCGTCTCGTTTGAACTCCTCCGCCGCGCCGCCGTGTCGCCGATGGACTCGAGTCCGTGTCCTTCGCCCGCACGCCTCCGCCCGCCTATTTAAGGAACCGACAGTGCATTGAGGTCCTTGTCCCGCACCGCAGCGAAGCGCAAGGTCTCGCTGCCCGAGCTCGCCGGGCGCCGTGTGGAGGATCGTCGTCTTCATCGCCGGTGGATCTCGTCTCGGCGGCGCCATTTGCAGCGGAGAGGAGTTGGACCGTCGGATCATCGCTCAACGCCTCCGATCCACCCGCGTGGTCTCGTGATTCGTAAGTCCTCGCATCGCGGTCCGTTAGATTTTAATCTGCGGTTCGATCTTGCCGCGTGTGCCCGATCGCCAGCCGCCCGATGAGATCTGAATGCATCGATGGCGCCGCCGCGCGCTAATCGGGTGCCGCCGCGCGTGGGCGCAGGCATCGAGGCGTCATACGCCGGGTTCACGGTGGACCGAGGGGTCTCGTGGACCGTGTCCATGGACCGACACGCGTCGGCTTCGGTTGGTTCGCCTAGCGCCAGCGTGGCGTGACGCCACGCCGACGTCATAAATCGCTTTTTCAGTATAAAAATAAATCTGATAATTTCGTATTTTTTTGATTTTCTGATTTCAGTATTTATTTCAAACTTCAAAAGGCTATATCTTTTGCATCGTAACTCGGATTTGAGTGATTCCAGTTTCTAAAAATTTGTAAAATTGAGATCTATTTAATGGTGAATTTTAACTGATTTTGGAGTTCAATTGCTCTCTGTTTTGGTATTTATTTGCTTTTCTCTTTCGGTACGCGTAGACGTTGAATTGTGCGACGCTTCGGAGGAAGATCAAGCAACTCAAGAGCAAACTTCAGATCAAGATCAGGACCTATTCCAAGGCAAGTTGTGCTTTGATCATGTTGAACCCATGTTTGTAAAATTGCTATGTTTGATTTACACTATTGCATATATTTCAATTATACAACTGTTTCAAATTAGTTTGGGCTTAGCTAAAATACCGATTGATCTATACCCTACCTTGTCATTGTATGCCATGATCCATTGTCACCCTAGATTGGTTTAATATAGTTGGTTAATAATTATAATCAACATTGGAGGTTTAGTTCGTATTAGTTGCTTAGCCATGCCACGTCATCACATGTGTCATCACCATTGATAATTAATCTTGATTAATGGAATATGGAACAATATTATGAACTTGTGTGTCATGTGGGATCACACGATGAGATTGGGTTGTTGTGGCGAGTCATGTCATAACGATGTTGAATTGTTGATGGCATGTGGTGCTTGGTAATCAACGGGTGATAATAACTTAGATTGGGGCAAGTGGCAAAGGCGAGGAGGCCAAGGTGGGCCCGATGGGCGATGGTATGTGGAGATCTTGCCTTGATCACACTAAGGACTTAACCTTGCAAGCCTTTGACCTGAGTCAATCATGCAACCACATGTCTGGTATGGGCCAGCCTAGCTGAGTAATTTGCAAAGTCTTAATGTTGATACTATCGTGGTCGGTGTGAGTTCCCGGGTCAGGGTGTAATTCACATGGCGCAAGAGGGGGCCCGGATGTGGTTTTCGACCATGTTGTTGAAACCTTAGCGGTAGTACCGGGTTAAGATAGAGCATTGTAAAGGCTTTGTTATAATCTCTCGCCTTTGTGGTGTTTGGTTGTATCACGTGGGTAAAGTGCATAACCTCTGCAGAGTGTGAAACTATTCGGATAGCCGTGTTTCATGTATTGAGCAATGCTCGGAATTCTGATTAAGGGTTAGTTTAATAAATCGGACAACTTGGTTGGGATGGCGGGATTGCCATATGGAAGATTGGAACTTGATTTAGGATTGGAAACTTGGTTTACTTGAGAAATCTTGAATTTATTTATTATTGCTATTCGCTTTACATTCTTTACAATCTATTATTGTATTTGTTCATGAATGTCGCTTATTGCAAAATAGCCATGATAGCCTATCCTTTGGAATAAGCCTTACATATAGATAAATAGAAGCGCATTACATGCACAACTTGTTGAGTGCTTTAAGTACTCACCCTTGCCAAACAACAATAATCAACAGTTGAAGAATCTACACTGTGTTGGAAGATGAGGTCCAAGAAGACACGAGTCATTAGGGTCCGAGCCTTGTTGGTTGCCTGTGGTGCAATCGATGAGCTATCTACGTTTCTACTTTCCACGCTTAATTATTAGTTTATATTCTCGTCTTGCCTGCGTGGCTTAATAATGTAAGTTGGTCATAAGATCATACATTTAGCTATATCAACAAATGAACTATTATTCTATTATCGTTGTGTATGATGTGATATGTACCAATGTTAAGTCGTGTGCACTAGCGTTGATCCCAGGACTAGTGCGGTAAACACGGTGGGTTCGAATCATGGATTCGGGTCCTTCAGAGGTGGTATCGAGCATACCGTTGTAGGTTTTGGCCCTAGATAGTATGGAGGTGTCTTGTGAGAGTCCAAAACTATTTTCTAAAAAGAAAATCTAAATTTGATTAATAAAACACTCTTGACTCATCTCATTCTCTACGCCTTGCCTTTGCTAAATTTACCGTCTTACTTGCCGTTTGGGTGGAGAACTTATTTCAAAGTTCTTGTGGAGCGATGCCGATCGTTCCGACCTTTGAGGAGTCAGCTGGCGGCTACGCCATGGAGCTGTGGAGAGTTCTTCAGACGCTGGGAGGCTTCTACCGTCCGCTTTACCGAGGAGGCAGCTGGAAAGTGAACGGTGTACACCGAGGATTCATTTGCAAATTGATCATCTACGCTCGGGAGAACGAGGAAACCAAAGAGGCCAATCAACGCGTCTCCGCGTAAGGTTCTCGTATGAAGTTGCAATTCAGGAGGTTGCTCGACTTGCTCTTCGCCGTGTCTGCCGCGACTACGCTGACGAGCTTCACGACTCAGTGTTCCGACTTCACCCAGACGTTCAAGCGTGCCGAAGACGACGGATCGAGGGGAGCGAGTGTGCTCATCGCGACGCACCTTGCGAGTTCGCCCTTGCCGGAAGGATCACATGAGAGATACTACCCAGAGCCGGAGGCGTGCACGAGGCACTTAGAGTGGCGGAGCAGAGCTTGAGGTGACCGTGCTTGACCATCGGGATGATCACCGAGCCGGGAGAGGCCCACGAGGCGCTTGAGGACGAGTGAGCGCGTGACTCGGGGAGTTCAGGAGCCACCGAGGAGTCCGAGGAGGATCCAGAGGAGCGAGAGTGGGAGCCGAGAGGGAGTGCACCCGCTGTTGCAGAGGATCTAGTAGTAGGTCACGAGGATAGGTTCGCTCCGATGCCCGCCATCCACCGGTGTATGCGCGGGTCACCTCGATCGGGGTGGTGGATGAGTGAGTGTCGACCTTGAGCTGTGTTGAGACTCGAGTGTGAGTCGCGTCTTTAAGTTAGTCTTTACCTTTCTAGTTGGCGTTAAGGTTGCGTGTTTAGTTTGCTTCTTTGTATTCTTGAGTGTGCGTTATGTGTTGCAAAGCTTGTAGGCTTAAATAAGCACCATACCAAGTTAAATAAAGAATTGTTCAGTTTGGGTATAACCTATTTCCGCTTTAGAAATTCTTACTTCTTATCTATGCTACATCTACCTCTCCTAACCTAAGAGGCAATCATCGATGGTGAATACTGAGGAAACAACGGTGCTTCAGAAGTGGATGCGTCGAATGACAATCCCAATGATGGAGGCACCCTCAACCACCGACGATGAGACATGCGAGAATCTAGGAGCATTTCGCGTAGCAGACTAAGCGATGCAGATAATGATGCAAGAGATGCAAAGAGATGACCAATGCGTGATAAATCACAACAACCTCGCAACTCAAAACAATCATGGTGGACCTCGACCTATGTCAAAGCTATCGATTTTATGAGGACTAGGCCACCAACTTTTTCGAAATGTGAATCCTTTGGAAGCCGATGGTGGCTTAGGACAATTGAGAAAAGCCGCACATCACACAGTGTGAAGGAAATGAGAAGGTGCTTTACGCCTCATCAACCGGAAGGACCGCCGCAGAGTGGTGGGAGAACCATTGTGCGCTCATGGAGCCCCACAGAGATAACACAGGAGGAGTTTACTAATGCTTTCCGCCGATACCATGTCCCGGAGGGAATGATGGATCTTAAGAAGGAGGAGTTCGAGCTTTGAAGCAAGGAGGCCAACCGGTGGCGAATACTTGAACAAATTTACTCGATTAGCTCGCTATGCCCTCAAGACGAGCGGCAGATAAAGCCGCATACCTCGTTTCATGAAGGGATTGAACTCGGGACTACAGTGTGGGGTGATTACCCACAATTTCCCCATTTTTAGGAGTGGTAAATAAGGCTTTGATCCTAGAAGATAAGCGCAAAGAGCTAGGTGAAACCGTAAGCGCTTGATGAATAATCGGGGTGGACGCCCAAACCATCTACGCTTGAGGATGTCACCACAAGAATTTGCTAGATTCCAACCACTAGCCGGAAACAAGACATCAACCCTCGCACTCGCCACGCCAACCGTAACTTTCAAACGCCAAAGACAGGCAACAATGCACCAGAGGAAACCAAGAATCTGCGGTGAAAAGGTGCTATACACGCAACGAGCCGGACACTTTTCCAATAGGTGTCCACAAAGGAGGCATCACGCCGATTCGTTTCAACACAGGAACAACACCGCTAAAGCACCAAAGATCGAGGAAATCGTGCACCAAGCCAAGCCGAGCAACGCCGCGATCAACAAAGGCGTGGAAGGATCAACCACATCACCACCGATGGAGCTCAAGAGGCAACAGACGTCGTCTTGGGTAAGTTCTGGTCAACTCGAGACTGCTACTGCTTTGTTTGATTCGGAGCTTCGTGATTCGCTTGTGTCTCAAAGTTTTGCAACTAAGAATGGATTTAAAGTGGTGAATCTTAAGTGTGTGCTTTTAGTCCAAGCCCGTGATCCGAGCTTAGATCTAGCCTTGGGTGTTTGGGAGCTAAGTTGCTTATGGATGGGATAGAATTCCTAGCGAATCTTATCTTGATAGATGCGCAATCCCTAGACGTCATCCTTGGAATGGATTGGCTGTCAAAGCATAAGGCTGTTTTGGATTGTGGCCGAAGGATCGTGACTTTGGAAGGCCCTAGTGGCAAGAAAGTGGAGTTTCAAGCGACCGCAGTTCGAGATGGGCAGTTAGTGGTCAACAGCGTGAAAGCCATCAGCATGGAAGATGTGCCAGTGGCCAAGGAATACCCGGATGTGTTTCCGGAAGATTTGCCGGGATTGCCACCGGACCGTGATATCGAGTTCGTTATCGAGTTAGCGCCAGGTACAGCACCGATATCAAAGAGACCATATCGGATGCCTACCGACGAGTTAGTGGAAATGAAGAAGCAGATTGAGGAACTGCAAGAGAAGGGTTTCATCAGACCAAGTTCATCACCGTGGGGAGCCCCGGTTTTGTTTGTCCGCAAGAAGGATGGAAGTCTTAGAATGTGCATCGATTATCGTGCACTTAATGAAGTAACGATCAAGAATAAGTATCCGTTGCCCAGGATCGATGACTTATTTGATCAGTTAAGAGGAGCTGGAGTTTTCTCCAAGATAGATCTTCGTTCAGGATACCATCAGTTGAAGATCCGAGCGGAGGATGTACCTAAGACCGCGTTTTCTACGCGATATGGACATTATGAGTTCACAGTCATGTCATTTGATTGACTAATGCCCCAACGTATTTCATGAACATGATGAATAAGGTTTTCATGGAATATTTGGATAAGTTTGTTGTAGTCTTCATAGACGATATTTTGGTTTACTCAAAGACCGAAGAAGAGCATGCAGAACATCTAAGGATGGTTTTAGACAGGCTGCGAGAGCATCAGCTATATGCAAAATTTAGCAAGTGTGAATTCTGGAAGGAGAAAGTCGAATTCTTGGGTCATGTAATGACTACCAAAGGAGTCGCATGATTGATCCCAAACAAAGTGGATGCGATGTTGCATTGGGAGCCACCAAGTCATTACTCAGATTCGTAGTTTTCGGGAATGGCGGATATTACCGTCGGTTCATAGAGGATTCTCAACAATTGCTAAACCCTTGACACGCTTGTTGAAGAAAGAAAAGAAGTTTGCATGGACGCCAGATGCGAGCAAAGTTTTATGGAATTGAAGAAACGCTTAACAACAGCCCGTATTAGTGTTGCGGATGTGCGTAATGGATTTGACATTTATCGCGATGCTTCAAGCAAGGCACAGGATGCGTGTTAATGCAAGAAGGCAAAGTCGTTGCTTATGCGCCAAGACAATTAAGACCACATGAAGTGAATTATCCAACGCATGATTTGGAATTAGTTGCCGTGGTGCATGCTTTAAAGATATGGCGTCATTATCTCATAGGAAATAGATGTGAGATATATACGGACCATAAGAGTCCAAATACATATTCACTCAAGTCGACTGAATATGAGACAACAAGATGGTGGAGCTAATTAAGGATTATAATGTGGGAATCCATTATCACCCGAAAAGCCAATGTGGTGGCGTATGCTCGAGTCGAAAGAGCCATAGCGCGAATACCTTGTCAATTGAGGATCAACCGAATTATGCAAGGAGTTTGTGGTTAAGATTGGAAGTAGTTCGCAAGGAATGGTAGTGCACTTGAAGTAAAGCCAACATTTGGAAGATCAGATTAGAGAAGGTCAACAAGATGACGATAAAATTTCTAAAATCAAGGCTAAAAAGGAAGAAGGCCTAGCCTTAGATTTTACTCTGGATGAGCAAGGGACCATGTCCTTCAAAGGCCGAATTTGTGTACCGGATAAAAAGGAGTTGAAACAATTGATTCTTGAGGAAGCTCATGATTCAAAGTACTCGATTCATCCAGGAAGCGCTAAGATGTACCAAGATTTGAAAGAGAGATTCTGGTGGCCAAATATGAAGCGTGAAGTGGCTGAGCATGTTGCATTATGCGACGTATGTCAGAGAGTAAAAGCCATGCATCAAAGACCATTGGTGCATTGCGGTACCAATTAAAATTCTAATGGAAGTGGGAAGAAATCGGAATGGATTTTATCACCGGTTTACCTAAGACTCAGAAAGGTTACGATTCCATTTGGGTTATAGTGGATCGTCTAACCAAGGTCGCTCATTTCATCCCAGTAAAGACCACCTACGTCGGAGATCGTTTGGCAGAATTGTACATGTCAAGGATTGTATGTTTGCATGGAGTGCCCAAGAAGATTGTGTCGAGACAGGTACCCAATTTACCTCAAGGTTTTGGAATAAGTTGCACGAAGCAATGGGGACCCGCTTGAATTTCAATCAAAGATATCACCCGCACGCATGATGGTCGACCGAAAGAGTAAATCGATTTTAGAGGATATGTTGAGAGCTTGTGCTTTAGCTTATGCTACGACATGGGATAAGTGTTTGCCATATGCGGAATTTAGTTACAATAATAGTTATCAAGCTAGCCTGAAGATGTCACCGTTTGAGGCGTTGTATGGACGTGCTTGTCGTACTCCATTGAATTGGAATGAAACAGGAGAGCGATTGGTTTTCGGGCCAGACATTCTCGAGGAAGCCGAAAGTCAAGTCGCAATGATCAGAGAGAGGTTGAAGATAGCACAGTCAAGACAGAAAAGCTACGCAGACAACCGTCGTCGAGATTTGAGTTTTGAACCAGAAGATCATGTGTATCTCAGGGTTACCCCTCTTAAGGGCGTTAAAAGATTTCACGTTAAAGGGAAGCTTGCACCAAGATATGTTGGTCCGTTCAAGATTCTGAGCCGTCGAGGAGAGGTAGCTTATCAGTTAGAGTTGCCTCAGTCATTGGCAGGAGTGCATGATGTATTCCATGTATCGCAGCTTAAGAAGTGTCTCAGAGTGCCAGCAGAGCAAACCCCGTTGGAGGCAATAGAGCTGCAAGAAGATTTGACTTATAAAGAGCAACCGATCAGAATTTTGGATGTTATGGAGCGCAAGACCAGAAACAAGTCTATTCGTTTTTGCAGAGTTCAGTGGAGCAATCATTCGGAAAGTGAAGCCACTTGGGAGCGAGAAGAAGATTTAAAGTCGTAATTCTAACCTATTCTATAGTTAGCCCCAATCTCTGTCGAGATTCATTAAGGGGAGGTTTGTAACATCCCAAAAATCTGCTAAATAGAGTTTTTATTGTTTAAAAGTGCATTTGTGATTTTCTAGAATTTATTTGGATTTTTCTGGATTTATTTGAATTAAATTCAAATCAAGTTTATTGCCTTTTATTCAAATCTATTTAAATATGTGCAAAGTTAAAATAAAGTTTTGCCAAAAATATTTTATTTGAGTCCGAATGTCTCAAAGTATTTTTGAGATTTTTCTTGATTTTTCCGATTATTTTATTGCCTAAAACAAATAAAATGAATTTTTGTAATTATTTTAAATAAGAAATCTTTTAAAATCAAATTAAATAAAGATCGGGCCGTCGCCCATCTCGGTGGCAGTCGGCCATTACAGAGCCCGCGCAAGCCCAGCTTCTAGAAGCTTAGCGTCAACCGCTGATCTTGAATCAAAGCGGTCGAAGCAATCGCGCGTAAAACCTAAACCCTAGCGCAGAGGACCGTAGGATCAAGATCAAGCGGCGCCGATTAAGCCGCGCGTTTAGAGTAAGAGGAGATCTCATCCGCTGCGTTTGAGTTGGACAGATCGATCGTGCGCGCCGGGACGATCCGGGCCGTTCGTTGGCAATCGGAGGGTTCTTGGTTGTCGTCTGCGTTTGAACTCCTCCGCCGCGCCGCCGTGTCGCCGATGGACTCGGAGTCCGTGTCCTTCGCCCGCACGCTCCTCCGTCCGCCTATTTAAGGAACCGACAGGTGCATTGAGGTCCTTGTCCCGCACCGCAGCAGAAGCGCAAGGTCTCGCTGCCCGAGCTTCGCCGAGCGCCGTGTGGAGGATCGTCGTCTTCATCGCCGGTGGATCTCGTCTCGCGGCGCCATTTGCAGCGGGAGAGGAGTTGGACCGTCGGATCATCGCCAACGCCTCCGATCCACCGCGTGGTCTCGTGGATTCGTAAGTCCTCGTTAATCGCGGTCCGTTAGATTTTAATCCTGCGGTTCAGATCTTGCCGCGTGTGCTTCGATCAGCAGCCGCCCGATGAGATCTGAATGCATCAGATGGCGCCGTCGCCGCGGCCAATCGGGTGCCGCCGCGTGGAGGCGCAGGCACCGAGGCGTCATACGCCGGGTTCACGGTGGACCAGAGGGGGTCTCGTGGACCAGGTCCATGGACCGGGACACGCGTCGGCTTCTGGTTGGTTCGGCCTAGCGCCGCGTGGCAGTGACGTCACGCTGACGTCATAAATCGCTTTTTCAGTATAAAAATAAATCTGATAATTTCGTATTTTTTTGATTTTCTGATTTCAGTATTTATTTCAAACTTCAAAAGGCTATATCTTTTGCATCGTAACTCGGATTTGAGTGATTCCAGTTTCTAAAAATTTGTAAAATTGAGATCTATTTAATGGTGAATTTTAACTGATTTTTGGAGTTCAATTGCTCTCTGTTTTGGTATTTATTTGCTTTTCTCTTTCGGTACGCGTAGACGTTGAATTGTGCGACGCTTCGGAGGAAGATCAAGCAACTCAAGAGCAAACTTCAGATCAAGATCAGGACCTATTCCAAGGCAAGTTGTGCTTTGATCATGTTGAACCCATGTTTGTAAAATTGCTATGTTTGATTTACACTATTGCATATATTTCAATTATACAACTGTTTCAAATTAGTTTGGGCTTAGCTAAAATACCAGATTGATCTATACCCTACCTTGTCATTGTATGCCATGATCCATTGTCACCCTAGATTGGTTTAATATAGTTGGTTAATAATTATAATCAACATTGGAGGTTTAGTTCGTATTAGTTGCTTAGCCATGCCACGTCATCACATGTGTCATCACCATTGATAATTAATCTTGATTAATGGAATATGGAACAATATTATGAACTTGTGTGTCATGTGGGATCACACGATGAGATTGGGTTGTTGTGGCGAGTCATGTCACGCAACGATGTTGAATTGTTGATGGCATGTGGTGCTTGGTAATCAACGGGGTGATAATAACTTAGATTGGGGCAAGTGGCAAGGGGCGAGGAGGCCAAGGTGGGCCCGATGGGCAGATGGTATGTGGAGGTCTTGCCTTGATCACACTAAGGACTTAACCTTGCAAGCCTTTGACCTGAGTCAATCATGCAACCACATGTCCGTATGGGCCACCTAGTGAGTAATTTGCAAAGTCTTAATGTTGATACTATCGTGGTCGGTGTGAGTTCGGGTCGGTGTAATTCACATGGCGCAAGAGGGGGCCCGGATGTGGTTTCGGACCGCCGTTGTTGAAACCTTAGCGGGTAGTACCGGGTTAAGATAGAGCATTGTAAAGGCTTTGTTATAATCTCTCGCCTTTGTGGTGTTTGGTTGTATCACGTGGGTAAAGTGCATAACCTCTGCAGAGTGTGAAACTATTCGGATAGCCGTGCTGCGGTATTGAGCAATGCTCGAATTACTGATTAAGGGTTAGTTTAATAAATCGGACAACTTGGTTGGGATGGCGGGATTGCCATATGGAAGATTGGAACTTGATTTAGGATTGGAAACTTGGTTTACTTGAGAAATCTGAATTTATTTATTATTGCTATTCGTTTTACATTCTTTACAATCTATTATTGTATTTGTTCATGAATCTTGCTTATTGCAAAATAGCCATGATAGCCTATCCTTTGGAATAAGCCTTACATATAGATAAATAGAAGCGCATTCATGCACAACTTGTTGAGTGCTTTAAGTACTCACCCTTGCCAAACAACAATAATCAACAGTTGAAGAATCTACACTGTGTTGGAAGATGAGGTCCAAGAAGACACGAGTCATTAGGGTCCGAGCCTTGTTGGTTGCTGTGGTGCAATCGATGAGCTATCTACGTTTCTACTTTCCACGCTTAATTATTAGTTTATATTCTCAGTCTTGCCCTGCGTGGCTTAATAATGTAAGTTGGTCATAAGATCATACATTTAGCTATATCAACAAATGAACTATTATTCTATTATCGTTGTGTATGATGTGATATGTACCAATGTTAAGCTGTGTGCACTAGCGTTGATCCTGGGACTAGTGCGGTAACCACAGTGGGTTCGAATCAGTGGATTCGGGTCCTTACACATACGTTGCTATGAATGTGATGAGAAGGGCCACATCGCCTCCCATTGTCCCAACAAGGAGGACAAGTCCAAGCCATCGAAGAAGGAATTCAATGGCAAGAATAAGCTTTTAAAGAAGTTTCACAACGATGGCAAGGGTGAGGCTCACATTGGAGAGTGGGACTCCGACAAGGAGTATTTAGATTCCAACTCCTCTGATGATGACACTCCTTCCAAGAAGAAGGGACTCGCCGGAGTAGCAATCAAGGAAGCCTCATCACCATTCGTTACTCCTTTATATCTTATGGCAAAAGGAGATCATAAGGTAAAATCAAATGTCGATGATGATGAGCTTTCATATGATGAGCTTATGGATATGCTTGAGGATTTAAATGAATACCTTGGCAAGAAGAAGTTCAAGTATAAGTGTAACATCTCAATTTTTGCTTTTTATTGATTCAAAATGTTATTTGTGCATTTTATGGATTTTCTGAATTTATTGGATTTTTTTGGATTTTTTTAATTTATTTATTATCATTGAAAATGGCCTATTGTGAAAAGTATTTTAATATTAAGAAAACTAAAATAAAGTTTTGTCAAAAATATTTCATTTGGGTTGCAAATGTCTCAAAATATTTTTGAGAATTTCTCTGGTATTTTAGCTATTTTATTTGGCTTAAAATATTTTTATTAGGAAATCTTGGGAAAAACAAGTGAACATTAGTAGGCCAGAACCATAGATGGCCTAGCCCATTTCTTTCTTCGGCCTAGTCCGTTCCGCTTGCAGCCTAGTTGTAACATCCCAAAATTTTCTTTATTAATATTTTATTGGTTATTTGAGTATTTTATGTTTTCTGGAATTTATTGGATTTTTCTGGATTTATTTGAGTTTACTTTAAATTAATATATTGATCTTTTGTTTAAAACTATTTAAATTTATGCGAAGTTAAAATAGAGTTTTTTCTAAAATATTTTACTTGAGTTCCAAATGTCTCAAAGTATTTATAAGAAATTTCTGAGATTTTTCCTAATATTTTTATTGCCTAAAACAACTCAATCGAATTTCTGTAATTATTTTAAATGATATAATCGGGAAAAGCAATTGAATAGTAACGGGCCGAGCCCATTACTGTGCGCGTGTGCGGCCTGTGTCAACATGGCCCAATCGCTCTGCGCCGTCGGCTGCTATTGGATTTCAATTGAAGGGCCGACGGATCGTGATTTAACGGTCACGACTTGAAGATGAGGTTTCGAAACCCTAGTGCGTGAGAGCTGTCGGATCAAGGTCGTGCGGTGCTAGTGGAATCGCGTTGGTTTCGAAAGGTTAGATCGTATCTGTTGATTTTGGAAAGAGTGAATCGGATCGTATCGTCTCGGAAGTTATCTCAGCCGTTGATTGCAGATCGGACGGTCCTCCGTCGTCTTCTCCGATCGGGTCTCCGGATCCGCCGCTGATTCACCACCGCCACCGGTAGGATTTATGTTTTCCTTTTGTGCGCGTTTGCCGAGGCTATAAAAGGGGAGGAGGGTACTCCGAGGTTCGCCTTTGTGCGCCGCAGCTTTTGGTCGGAGCCGTTTCGTGAGAGCCACCGTAGAACACGCCCGGGAGCTCGTCGTGGTTTGTCGCAAGTGCCGCCTCTCATTTCTTGCCGTTGTGCCGCCGTCAAGCCGTCTTTCGCCGCTTGGGTTCCAGATCTGAGGCCGTCGCGTCGCGCTTCATCTGAGCTGGGAAGCAACGTCGCCGTTTCATCGCCAGAACACCGTCGCCAAGGTCGTCGTCTCCAAGTCCGGTGAAGCTGCGCCGCCGCACCGTCTTCGCCGGTTTGAAGCTTCGGGAACCATCGGATCTTCAGCAAACGGTCGAGATCGTGCCGCATCGCCGTGTGAACAGTAAACCCCTCGGGTAAGCTTTGGCCGTTAGATCTGAGATGAAGCGATCAGGATAGTGCCGCGTAGGAGTAGATCGGTAGCCGTCGGATCGTTGCGCGGATGTGCGACGCGTGTCAACACAGAAGCTGAGGCGTCATGCGCCGGGTGCACGGTGGGCAAGCGCTGTGTCGTGGACGTGGTCCGTAGACCGAGCAACGTGGCGCAATCTGATTGGTCCACGTGTTGCAATGACGTCATGCTGACATCAGCCGGTCCACAGCACAGTACCTCGAGTCCACGGTGGACCAGCGAAGTTTCGGGGACTGAGTCCATGTGCCGAAGCCACGTGTCAGCCTCTGGTTGGTCCATGTGTCACTGGCACAATAATGCGGTTTTCTTTATAAAAATATTTCGGGAAATTCGGAATTTCTATTTTCTGTATTTCCATAATTTATTCAAACTTTGAATAGCTATATCTTTTGCATTTGAACTCGGATTTGAGTGATTCAAATTCCTAAAAAATTTAAAATTGAGATCTATTTAATGGTGAATTTTATTTTATTTTTGGAGTTCATTTGCTCTCTATTTTAGTATTTATTTGCTTTTCTCCTTCGGTACGCGTAGACGTTGAATTGTGCGACGCTTCGGAGGAAGATTTGTCAACTCAAGATCAAGTACCAGAGCAAGACCAGAACCTTTTCCAAGGCAATTTGTGCTTTGATCATGTTGTACCTATGTTTATAAAATCGCTATATTGTTTTACTCTATTGCATATTATTTCAAGTACACAATTGTTTCAATTTAAATTGGAACTTAGTTAATACACCTTTTGATCTATACCCTAGCTTGTCATTTGTATGCCATGATCTATTGTCACCCTAGTTTGGTTCATTATAGTTGGTTGGGTACTGAAATCAACATGGAAAGGTTAGAACGTTATAGTCGCTTAGCTATGCCACATCATCACATGTACTTGAATCATCGATAATTAATGTTGACTAATGGAATATGGAATAATGTTATGAACTTGTGTGTCATGTGTGGTCATACAATGAGATTGCGTTGTGGTGACGGTGGATGTCACGCAACAAGGTTGACTTGTTGATAGCATGTGGTGCTTGGTAATCAACTGGGGTGGTAATGATTTAGATTGGGGCATGTGGCGAGGGGCAGTGTGCCAAGGTGGGCTAGATTTGGCAGAGGATATGTGGAAGTCAGTCACCCTAAGGACTTAACCTTGCAAGCCTTTGACCTGAGTCATACTTGCAACCACATGTCTGGAATGGGACAACCTAACTGATTAATTAGCAATGTTTTAGCTTTAGTACTACCATTGGTGGTGTGAGTCCTGGGTTCACGGATCAACTCACATGGCACAAGAGGGGGGCCCTGTTGTGGCGGTTTAACCCTTCAGTGTTGAAACCTCAGCGGGCAGTACTGGGTTAAGGCAAAGCTTTGTAAAGGCTTTGTCATGATCTCTCCGCCGACACACCAAGGGAAGTGTGTTAATTGCATGGCACCAAGAGACGATCATTTCATGTGGGTAAAGTGCATAACCTCTGCAGAGTGTATAATCTATTCGAATAGCCGTGTTCACGGTATTGAGCAATGCTCGGGAATTACAGTTAAGGGTTAGACTTTTGCAAAACAAAACTTGGGATGGATGGCAGGTTGCCATGGGAGGTTGGAAACTTGACTTAGGATTGGAAACTTGGTTTATTTGAGAAATGCTGAATCTATCTATTACTATTATTTGTTTTACTACCTTTATAATCTATTTATTGTACTTGTTCATAAATGCTGCTTTGTTGCAAAATAGCCATGATAGCCGTTCCTTTGGAATAAGCCTTGCATATAGCTATGTTAGAATTGCATTCTGTGCACAACTTGTTGAGTGCTTTAAGTACTCACCCTTGCCAACAACAACATCACCAGTTGAGGAAGTCCGCATCAATTCTGGAGGATAAGTACTAGGAAGAGACGAATGTTTAGGGCGCAAACCTTGTCAGTTGCCTGTGGTATGCTGAAGGGTTGTCTACATTTTCATTCCGCTGCAGTTTAATGTGTTATTCAGCCTTGCGAGGCATAGTCATGTAAGTTGACCATAAGGTCATTCAACTAGTAATATTGAATATATGATGTCTTTCATAGTACTTTCGCTATGTATGATTGTGATATTTACTGATGTTGAGCCTGTGTGCACTAGCGTGATCCTAGACTAGTGCGGTATACACAGAGGGTCCGGATTTGCATATTCGGGTCCCGACACCAGTCCCCATGAAACCATAGCATCTGGATCGTCGATTTTCCTTGAACGGTTGAGATTGATCCTCACCTTTGTGCTGCATCCGACCACCGATCTGTGATACGTGGATGGCTATAACATCCCAATTTTTGGCATTTCTTGAATTTAATATGCATTTTACATTTTTATGAAATTTTTGGAATTTATTTGAATTTATTTGCATTTATTGGTTTAAGGCCTATTTATAAAGTTATTTGGAAAATGTGAAAAGTTTAAATAAAATTTTGATGGAAAAATTTTATTTGAGTTCTAAATGTCCTAAAATATTTTCTAGAATTTTTTGGATAATTTAGCTATTTATTTTGGCTTTGTTTATTTGCAGATTTGTTTTATTTGGAAAATGTTTAAAAAGCCTTCAGAATAGTTTTGGGCCAAGCCCAAGCGGGCCCTGGCCAGCTAGCCATTTCTCCGCACCAGCCCAGTCAATCGCGCTAGCCCGCTCAGCCAGTCGCCCACAAACCCTAAGTCGCGCGCATCTGGACCGTCGATTGTTGATCGGATGATTGAGGAATCGCCACATCACTTTGCGCTGAGAGCCGTCGGATTCACGTCCTCGTGGAGGGCCGTGATAGCGCCGCATCACCACCGCTGTATCTAATCAGATTTCCACTGCCACCGTAGAAACTGCGCCCAACACGCCTCCCTAGGGGCCTATTTAAGGTGTCGCTCTGCGCAGCGTGAAGCCCAAGGCGCGTCACACCTTTTTCCCTAGCTGTCGCCCTCTGTAGCGCCGCCGTTTGTCCTCATGAGCTCGTCAGAGTCCTCTGTAGCTTCCGCCGTTGTTTTTCACCGTTTGCTCGCTGTCCGTGGAAGCTCCGTCGTTGCCAAGGCCACCATCTTGTTCACCGCATCAAGACGCGTTCGTGGCGGGTGAAAACATTGCCGGAGTCACCTTTAATCGTCGTCGTCGTGGTCGTCTTCTCTAGCGCCGGTAAGACTTCATCGCCATGCGCCATCGCCAAGCCCGCGAAGCCCCTGGCCATCGGATCTCGAATCAACGAGTCATGTTGCACCACGTGCTCGCTGCTTCACCACTGTGAGTTTGAACTGGAGCTGTTGGATAGTGGCTGGTCGGCCTGGATGTCACTGCGCGTGCATCAGCGCCACACCACCTTCGCTCGACCATGTCCATCAGATCTAGATCGGACCACTTAGAGTCATCCATGTGGAGGTAGTGTTATCTCACCATGTGTCTGCCACAATAGCTTCTGTTCGTTGGATCTTGACTGTCGATTTTGAATCATGAGGCCACGATCACGCTGCAACCCGAGCCAGTAGCATGTTGCTGCTTGTCGCGTGAGAACCGAGGGGTCACTGCTGACATCAGCCGTGACATTGGCGATGACATCGCTCGTGGTAGGTCCCACCATCAGTGGCTATATGCCGTGGACCGAGTCCATTGTGGACTCGAGTGTGTTCGTGGACCCTGTTCATGGACTGTGGGCCCACATGTCAGCCTAATAACGTTTTTCCAGAAAATTTTTTATGTACTAAATTAGTTTATGATGTCGGCATGACGTCATAATTGCTATTTTCCAGTACAAAAATAATTATGGTAATTCGGTTTTTCTATTTTTTCTATTTTTATTTTATTTCAAACTTCAAAGGGTTCGTTCTCCCTCATACAAACTCCGATTGAGGTGATTCTAGTTTCTAATTTTTTTTTAAATCAAGATCTAATTAATGGGGAATTTTATTTAATTTTTGTAGTTGATTTTGCTCTCTATTTTTGGTATTTATTGCTTTATCGCTTGTTTCGCATAGACATTGAAGTACCCGAGGTATTCATGAGCAAGGAGCTAATCCAATACCAAGGTCCAGAGTAGGATCCAGAGCTCTTTGAAGGCAAGTTGTGCTTTGATCATGTTGAGCCCATGTTTTAGAAGTTATATTGTTTTAAATTATTGCATGCTAATTCAATTGATACTTGTTTCAATTAATTTGGGATAATCTATTCGTCCAAATTGAGTTATACCTACCTTATCATTTGTATGTCGTGATTCATTTGTCACCCTAGTATGGTTCCTTATATGTTGATATCTATTTTTTTCCAATTTGGGTTAGCTAGAACGTGAATAGTTTGCCTAGCCGTGCAACGAGTTATTGATATTATTTTATGTGAGAAAATTTAATCTTGCTTAATGGAATATGGAACATGTTTTTGAAATGTTTGTCAGATGTTGTCATGCAATGTTGTTGATGGCACGTGGTGCATGGTAATCAACTGGGTGGTAAAATGATTTAGACTGAGGCATGTGGCAGGAATTTATGGTGGACCAATGTGGCATTTGGGCGGTCGCTTATTTTTGATAATGGTAACGCTAATGGTGAATTTCTGGTTAGTCTTGCCTTGGTCACCTAAGGACTTAACCTTGCAAGCATTTGACCTGAGTCAAGCATGCGATCACATGTCTGAAATGGGACGAACCTTGCTGATTAATTTGCAATGCCTTAGCTTGGTACTACTAGTAGTGGTGTGAGCCCCGACTTTATGGGTAAACTCATTGGCGCAAGAGGGGGGCCCTGGATGTGGTAACCAGTCCCACCAGTATTGAAACCTTAGCGAGTAGTACTGGGTTAAGACAGAGCTCTATAAAGGCTTTGTCATGATCTCTCTGTCGACACACGAAAGGAAGTGTGTTAATTGCATGGCAACAAGAGACGATCATATCATGTGGGTAAAGTGCATAACCTCTGTAGAGTGTAAAATCTATTCGAATAGCTGTGCTCGCGGTATTGAGCAATGCTCAGAAATTATGGTCAAGGGTTAGACTTTGTAAAATGAAACTTGGATGGGAAGGTTGGATGAAATTCGAAAGTTGAAAATATGATTTAGGGTTGGATGCCAGGTTTACTTGATAAATACTTGAAAGTTATTACTTACTGTTATTTGTTTTACTGTCTTTTCAATCTATTTAATGTACTCATTTATAAATGTTGCTTGCTGCAAAATAGCCTTGTTAACCATTCCATTGGAATAAACCTTGCATATACTTATGTTAGAATTGCATTCTGTGCACAACTTGTTGAGTGCTTTAAGTACTCACCCTTGCCAACAATCAAATCATCAGTTGAGGAGAAGTCTACACCTTCAAAAGAGATGGAGTTCCATGAGGAGGCGAATATCTAGGAGTTGATCCTTGTCAGAGGCCTGCGGCATGTTGATGGGATTCACCAACGTTCTTCATTCAGCTGTTGTTTATTTGCTTTGATTCAGAGCCATCAAGGCCTAATAAGTGTAAGGTTGACCCTAAGGTCATTTAACTATGTCTTATTTATGATATGATGTCTTTTATTATGCTTCTGCTGTGTATGATTGTGTTATTCATCTATGTTGAAGTTGTGTGCACTAGCGTGATCCTGGACTAGTGTGATATACACAGAGGGTTCGGATTTGCATATTCGGGTCCCGATAACGGCTACGGTGGGTTCTTCTCCGAGACGCTGCCGGAGTCTGTATCCGTCACGTTGCCGCCGCCACGCACTTCTTGGAGTTCATTTGCAGCGTGATTCTCAGGGCTTTAAATGGGCTAGGAGGTTGCCCAAGGTCCTCCAGTGATTGCACATCTTTTGCCCCTAGCCTTAGAGCCTGAGCTGTAGCCTTTCGTCCTCAGGAGCTTGCCGTTGTTACGGGTGTGATGCCGTGGGTTTTTGCCGGGTTTATCATCAATAAGCCTCCTCCGCCGGAGCTAAGCACATAACCAAGATGCCGGAGTCAAGCTATACCAGATCCATGCCAAACCGCTTCAGATCTGTGCTGGAATCGTCGTTAGCTATGTCATCTTCTTCGGGTTCGACGTGCACACCGCCGCCCTGGTCTCGTCGGAAGCTCGCTCTACTTCGACCGTCAGATCAGATGAGCTCCGCGTGGCAACCACGTCACATGCCTCGTTAGGTGTCGCATGGGAATTGTTGCTGAGGTGTCTTTGACGTGTCACCCGTGTGCCGGTGAGGTGCCCATGCCACGTTAGCGAGTGTCTGGTTCACCTGTCAGTCGGCCGAGTCGTGTGGACCCATTCCACCATGGATCGGCGAGGTCTTGTGGACCTGGTCCATAGACCAGGGGGCCCACGTGTCAGCACTAGGATTTTTCATGTTTAATTTATTTTTGGTGACGTCAGCGATGACGCAATAACGTACTAGGATTTTCCATTATATAAATAATTCAATTAATTCAGTATTTTCCAATTTTCTGATTTTTATGATTTTTGAATTTTTCAAGAGCCCGTTCTTCCTCATACGAGCTCCGATTGAGGCGATTCAAATTTCTATTTTTTTAAAAAATTGATATATATTTAATGGTGAATTTTATTTGATTTTTAGAATTTGTTTGTCCTCTATTTTGGTATTTATTTGATTTTTTCTCTTGATATGCATAGACGTTGAAGTGCTCGGAGCATCCGAGGAGGAATCGTTGACTCAAGATCAAGGTCCAAAGCAATAATAACGGCTTTTCTAAGGAAAGTTGGGCTTTGATCATGTTGAACCTAGTTTATAAAATTGCTATGTTGTTTTACTTTGTGCATGTTATTTTATGTGTACAACTATTTCAAAATAGTTTGGGATTTAGTTAATCTACCCAATTGAATTATGCCCTACCTTGTCATTTGTATGTCATGATTAATTGTCACCATAGATTGGTTCATTACTATTTGGTTAATATAATGATCAACATGGGTTGGTTAGACCGTGTTAGTATGCTTAGCCATGCCACGTGTAACACATGTCTTTGGAATATCAAAAGTTAATCTTGACTAATGGAATATGGAACAAGTTTATGAAACTGGTGTGTCAGGTGTTGTCACACAATGATGTTGAGTTGTAGTGATGAGGAGGTCACGCAACGATGTTGAATTGTTGATGGCACATAGTGCTTGATAATCAACTGGGGTGGTAATCATTTAAATTGGAGCAAGTGCTAAGGTGGGCCATAAGGGCAGAGGGTATGTGGAAGTCTTGCCCTAGTCATCTTAAGGACTTAACCTTGTAAGTCTTTGACCTGAGTCAAACATGCAACCACATGTCTGGAATGGGACGGACCTAGCTGACTAATTTGCAATGTCTTAGCTTTGGTACTACCAGTGGTGGTGTGAGTTCCTAATTGTGTTAACCAGTCCCTTCATGGATCAACTCACATGGCGCAAGAGAGCGGCCCTGATTGTGGTAACCAGTCCCTTCAATGTTGAAACCTTAGCGGGTAGTACTGGGTTAAGCCAGAGTATTGTAAAGGTTTTATCATGATTTCTCTGCCGGCACAACAAAGAAAGTGTGCTAATGGCCAGGCAAAAGGAGATAATCATGTCATGTGGGTAAAGCACATAACCTCTGCAGCGTGTAAAATTTATTCGAGTAGCCGAGCTTGCGGTATTGAGCAATGCTTGGGAATTACAGTCAAGGGTTAGATTTTATAAAATAAAAACTTGGATGGGAAGGCGGGTTGCCAGTGGAAAGTTTGGAACTTGACTTAGGGTTGGATGCCATGTTTAGTTGAGAAATACTAAAAGTTATTATTTATTGTTATTTGTTTTACTGTCTTTCAATATACTTATTGTATTTATTTATAAATGCTACTTTACTGCAAAATAACCGTGATTAGCCATTCCATTCGAATAAGCCTTGCATATAGTTATGTTAGAATTGCATTTTGTGCACAACTTGTTGAGTGATTTAATTACTCACCCTTGCTAAATAATAAATCACCAGTTGAGGAGAAGTCTACACCAGCTTTGGAGAAGAAGTATCAGAAGGAGACGAATGTTTAGGGTGCGAGCCTTGTCAATTGCTTGTGGTATACTGAGGGGTTTATCTACGTTTTCATTCTGCTACTATTCAATTTGTTATTCACAGTTTAGCCTTGTGAGGCATATTCATGTAAGTTCGACCATAAGGTCAGTCAACAGGTTAATATTTAATATATGATGTCTTTAATTATGTTTTCATTGTGTATGATTGTGATATTCATCTATGTTGAGTCTGTGTGCACTAGCGTGATCCTGGACTAGTGCGATATACATACAGGGTCCGAATTTGCATATTCGGGTCTTGACAATAAGGTCTTGAGAAAATAATTTCTTCAATAAGGTCTTGAGAAAATAATTTCTTTCTCTCAAGGACTCTTATGAGGAGCTAAAGGAAACTCATGAGACTCCTTCTCAAGGATCATTCAAGATCCAAAATAGATGTAGGAGTCTCTTGTGATATCCTTGATGCCATGCGTAGAGTAGAAAATTCATCTAGCAATGCATATAAGACTAGCATATCTACTTCATGTGATGATCTAATTGATATGCCATCATGTTCATTATCAACTTCTAGATTAAACCATGGTGGCAATTCTTTAGTAGTTGAAAACAATGAGCTCAAGGAGCAAATGATCAAGCTAAGTAAGAGCTTGGATCAATGCTTCAAGGGAAAAGCAACCCTTGACAAAATTCTTATCGATCAACGATGCTCCTACAACAAGGAAGGGCTTGGGTTTGTACCCAAGAAGGGTAAGAAAGTGAGCTACAAAGCTCCTAAATTTGTCAAGTCAAATGGCAAGCTTTGCCAAAAGTGCCACGATGTGGGACATATGTCAAACGATTATCCCATGGGTAAAGCTCCTAAGATAAATGTTTATGATTCATGTTATGTGCTTAGGAAATCTAGGGTTGGTAGAGTAATAGCTAAATTTGTTGGTTACTAACCTCTAAGGACCCAAACAAATTTGGGTACCTAAAAGGGCTTGATCTTCTTTTGTAGGTGAACTACAAGACCGGTGGAAGGCATTGGGTGTTTGATAACAATTGCACCCAACACATGACCGGGGACCGGAAGATGTTTACCACATTTGAAGTAGGGAGTGGAAGCCATGACAAAATCACTTTTGGTGGCAATAGCAAGGAAAAGGTGATTGGGTTGGGTAAAATCACTATCTCAAATGACCTTTCCATTTCAAATGTTTCATTATTTGAAACTATTAACTTCAACTTGCTATTGGTTACTCAAATTTGTGATCTTGGTCTTACTTGCATATTTTTGTGAAATGGTGTTGTGATATAAAAAAAATGATAACTCTTTGGTTTTCAAAGGCTTTTGATTTGGTAATATTTATTTGGTTGATTTTTCCTCAAATGATTCATGCCTTCAAACTTGTTTAATTGCAAAAACCTCCTTTGTAGGTCTTGGTCTTGATTCATTAATAGGTGGTGTAGGTTCAAGTTCAGCTAGGGTGGTGATGGAGACTGTGTTATTAATTCTAACGGGGCTGGATTTTGGGGAGGGTTAGCTACTAAAAGAATATGCAGGTGAGAAATTCTACAGAAAGAAGAGAAGAGTCATTTTGTGGATTTTTCTTTATAGAAAATATGGGTTGAGTTTTCCGGGTTCATACATAAGGATAACTTATCGTGAAACTTTAACCTAAGAGTTAAGTTCACATGTAAATCAGCCCGAACAAGAAAACAAATCCAATTACAAGTAGCAAGGGGCAAACACTACATAAAAATAACTCATATAGCTGACATGGGATAATACCACTATGCGTAAGGGTTCATTTCTTAAAAGAGAACCTAATATATTCTAATCGTCCACGTTTTATTATTGGGTGACATTGGCTCTTCATGGAGTAGGATCTTCGCGCTTTACTTCTGCCTTGTCGGAGTTTATGCAGGGTCGACTGATGTCATTTTCTCAAGGTATGTCATCCAACAATAAGTCTTCTCTAACTATAGTGCCTATCCAGGGTGACCATGAAGTTGGACTATGGCCGAGGACTATTTTTGTAACATCCTAATTTTTCCCCTTAATTTAATTAATTTTGTTGTTTGTGCATTTTATGGCTTTTCTGAATTTATTGGATTTTTCAGGAATTTATTTGAAATTATTTTAAATTAAGTATATTGATCTTTTATGAAAACTAATTACTTATAGATAAAATTAATATAAAGTTTAGCTAAAAATATTTTATTTGAGTTCAAAATGTCTCAAAGTAATTTAAAGATTTTTCTTGGATTTTCCTGATATTTTAATGCCTTTAACTAAATAGTTTAATTAGTAGAATTATTTTAACTAGTAAAAACATGGAAAATCACCTAACAGTATCGGGCTAAAGCCCAATACTATTCGCGCTAATGGCCCGATGCTGTGTGGCCCAAGCCGGCCCATGAAGCTTGTTTCTAGAAGCCCTGGCCTTTTGCTGTTGGATCGCGAACCGATGTTCCAGAAGCTGCCACGTAGGAGTTCGCATTGTAGCCGCCGGATCATTGATGAGTGCTCGGATTTAAGTCATGACGGTTGGAGTTCTTATCCGTTCGTGGCCATTGGATTGAGATTAGACGGTTAGGATTTAATGCAATAGAAAAGGACATTATCTAATTGTGTTCGTTGGATTCTGAGTTCGGCACGGATTGCGCCACATCATGGAATCACAGCCGTTGATCGCAAATCGGATGGCTAGTAGGAGTTCGTCTCTGAGTAGCCGGAGTCCCGAGCTGCTAAGCCTTTACCGCCACAACAAACTTGACCACGTGTAGAGAGCGGATACCGAGGGTATTTAAGGGAAGGGTAGGCCTTCGAGGATCACCGTGAGCCTGTGCATCTTTTCCCTCAAGAATCGTCACCAGAGAAGTTTTCGTTACTGCTCAAGAGCTTGTCGGAGTTAAGGAAGGAGGCGTCGTCGATTTTTGTGAAGCCACACTGCCGTCGAGTCGTTTTTTGCCACACCAGTTCTAGATTCAAGTTTGCCGAACCACGCCGCACAAGACCCTCAACTTCTTTTCGCCAAATCGTCGCCAGAGTGTTGACATTTGGATTGTCTTCCTCGTTAACGGTGAGAACACCGCCGCACCATGTCGCCAAGCTTTCGAAGCTTTATGAGCCGTCCGATCCGAGGGATAGCTAGTAGATGCGTGACGCGTGGACATCTTCGTGCTTCGCCACGTGTCCTGAAACCTAGAACCAAATCTGGCCATCGGATCTTGTCACATGGCCTAGATCACGCCGACCGATGAACCAACCGTGTTGTGACATGTGGCGCATGGAATTCCAAGCACCGTGGACCAAGTCCACGGTACACCAGATCGGTTCCATGGACTCAGCCCATAGACCGCGCCATGTGTCGCCTCTCGATTAGTTCGGGTATGGATGACGTCACGCTGACGTCAACATGACGTATTAATTAGCTTTTTCAATATAAGAACAATATGCATTATTATTTTATTCTCCAATTTTCTGATTTTTAGATTTTTAATCTTCTGAGAGCTCGTTCTCCCTCATATGAGCTTCGATCAAGGTAATTCAAATTTCTAAAAAATTGTAAAATTGAGATCTATTTAATGGTGAATTTTATTTGATTTTTGGAGTTTATTTGCTCTCTATTTTGGTGTTTATTCAGCTTTCTCTTTCGTTTTGTGCAGACATCGAATTGCTCGGAGCGTCCAATGAAGATCTGTTAACTCAAGACCATGGTCCAGAGCAAGCATAAGGGCTTTTCTAAGGCATGTTGTGCTTTGACCATGTTGAACCCAGTTTACAAATTGCTATGTTGTTTTACATTATTGCATTGTTTCAAAATAGATTGGGATTTAATTAATCTACCCAACTGAATTATACCCTACCTTGTCATTTGTATGCCATGATTATTTGTCACCCTAGGATGGTTTAATACTAGTTGGTTAATATAGTAATCAACATGGGTTGTTTAGACCGTGTTTAGCTTGCTTAGTCGTGCCACATATATCTCATGTCTTTGGGAAACATCAAACTCAATCATGACTAATGGAATATGGAACATGTTTATGAAAGGTGTGTCGAGTGCTGTCACACAACGATGTTGAGTTGCAGTGACGTATGTCACGAAACGATGTTAACTTGTTGATGGCACATGGTGCATGATAATCAACTGGGGTGGTAAATAATTTAGATTGGGGCAAGTGGCAAGGGGCAGTGTGCCAAGGTGGGCCCCGAAGGGCAGGGGGTATGTGGAAGTCTTGCCCTAGTCATTCTAAGGACTTAACCTTGCGAGCCTTTGAACTGAGTCAATCATGCAACCACATGTCTGGAATAGGACGGACCTAATTAAGTAGGATTACTGATATCTTAACATGTGATACCTCAGATGGATAATCACACAGAAGCGTGCTTACATGGAAGTGTGGTTATAGCGGAGGATGTGGTACACTATGGTCACACATCAATCTAATGGTTTGTCAGTCCTAACCTTCACCTCCATTGAGGGAAGGGATAGTGTATGGCTTACCTGGAGGGTCATTGTCAGGGTAAAGGTTTCTGAAAGGTTTTATCATGATCGTGCTGCGACACACTAAAGGAAGTGTGTCAATAGCTTGACAACAAGAGACGATCATGTCGTGTGGGTAAAGTGCATAACCTCTGTAGAGTGTAAAATATATTCGGATAGCCATGCTTGAGGTATTGAGCAATGCTCGGGGATTACAGTCAAGGGTTAGATTTTATAAAATGAAATCTTGGATGGAAATGTTGGATTTTATTGGAAGTTGAAACTTGACCTAGGCTGGGTACCTTGTTTACTTGAAAAATACTGAAAGTTATTACTTACTGTTATTTGTTTTACTGTCTTTTCAATCTACTTATTGTATTCAACTATAAATGCTGCTTTACTGCAAAATAGCCATGTTAGCCATTCCTTTAGAATAAGCCTTGCATATAGTTATGTTAGAGTTGCATTATGTGCATAACTTGTTGAGTGCTTTAAGTACTCACCCTTGCCATCAACAAATCACCAGTTGGGATGGAGTCTACACCAATGTTGGAGGAGTACCGTGAAGAGACGAATGTTTAGGGTGCGAGTCTTGTCAGTTGCATGTGGTATACTGAGGGGTTTACCTACATTTTCATTCTGCTGCAGTTTAATATGTTATTCTTAGTTTAGCCTTGCAGGGCATAATCATGTAAGTTTGACCGTAAAGTCAGTCAACAGTTTAATATCTAATATATGAAGTCTTTTATTATGTTTCCGCTGTGTATGATTGTGATAATCACCTATGTTGAGCCTGTGTGCACTAGCGTGATCCTGAACTAGTGCGATATACGTTGAGGGTTCGGATTTACATATTCGGATCCTGACTATTTTTAAGGAAAGAGGAATTTGTTTAGAAATCAAAATGACAATAGGGGTAAGAGTAAGAATTTTAGGAAGGAGGAAAGTATAGCGACAACTACATTTTGCAAATATAGTAGCTTTTGGAAATTAAAATTTTGAAATTGGCCCATCCTAATACTAACGACCATTCTATCTAGGGTTTATCCTACAGTCAGTATGTCTTTGATACCAATTGTAACGACCCTCCTTTTTACAAAAGAAGATCTCATGTGCATACAGTACTAGTCCCATGATCAGTGGCTAGTACACACATTTTCAACATTTGGTAACACAACCATACACAATATATTACATATAATAGTGGAAGCTTATTTTTACAATAAAGTCTTACAAGCCTGAATATATTGCAGCAAAAATTCAAAAGCCTTATGGTATACCCATACAAACCCTCAGGCAACTGACATTGTATAAACCCTAGAAAAGCTCATCAACATAATCCCCATAACCTGCGTCAAAGTGTGTGTCTTCCGAAAATTCTCTTCACCTAAACCAACTAATAAAGCAAGGTTGAGTACTTG
This sequence comes from Otatea glauca, assembly GCA_036346275.1. Classification (NCBI taxonomy): domain Eukaryota; kingdom Viridiplantae; phylum Streptophyta; class Magnoliopsida; order Poales; family Poaceae; genus Otatea; species Otatea glauca. The sequence goes on along the minus strand of CM070733.1, from coordinate 30,009,797 downwards.
TGTACTCAGCAAGACTTGTAGTGTATCACAAATGCAGATATAGTAGATGCAGGCAATGTCAATGGAAAACTTTCTACGGTTAATTTGCATAAAGCGAATTGGAGTCATAAATATCAAGTAATAGATTATAAATGGAATTTGTAAAAGCAATTATGACTGATAATAAAATAAGAGTAGAGAAACATATCTCATTCCACAATCCTCCAAGACTGTATCACATCAATTCATTACCAATCCCTGACATAACATCTGAAACAAATACTTTCCAACAAATCTTTCCAAATATTATTTGTTTTTGGAAATAAAAAAACTCTAACTATGTGATGACTTTATCAAGTGCCATTGACCGCGGGCATGGCTTTTGGAAAAGATTTATACTCTGCAGAGGTGTACAACTTTACCCACAAGAAATGATCAACTCTTTGTGCAATCGATATTAGCACACTTCCTTTGGTGTGCCGCAGAGATATCATAACAGAGTAACCAAGGCTATCCATCCCTGCCATAACCGTTTCTCCCCATAGCAAGGCATACACCGTTATATCGGCAGGCATTATTCCCAACACCTCGGTGAGGGCATTCCTTCGAGCAAACCTACCCAGATTGCCTACACTACTCCAGCTTTCCAATGTGCAAAACCAAATCTAAGTAACTTAATAGGTTAAGGTCGTCCCATACCAGCACTTGTATTTGCACTTATTTTCTTGGTCTGAAAACAACATAATAGTTCGGTCCTTAATCTGACCTAGACGATAAACTCTCCCTATCAATGTGCAAGTCTCATGCACATCCGGCTATTGCCAATAATCGCCCATGTCAAAACCATAGTTTTATTTTTATTTTTACCAAAATATCAGTATCCTTTACTATCATATCCAACCTTTTTAAATTATAAAGAATAACATGTCTCTTCATTTAACTTTTCGTTTCTAAAGCATGGTTAAGCATGATCGTTAAGTAATCATATATACCCATGTTGACATTATGTATTGTCTAACCTTAATTTAGGGTTATCAAGGTTGACAATCATATTTATTGACGAAGTTCTATGAGATAACAGGTATATCTACCAATACCATAATATAGCGAATTTACTGAAAATACACGTATGCATAATAGTTTTGACAAAAACAATATAAACTAATTTAAATATTGGGATCAATATCGTCAAAGGGGGTGCTTTTCTTACTTTGTTGGTTCAGGAATCGACTCGGGGTTGAGGTCGAAAGTCATCGTTTCGTGGACGTCAATATCTACACATGATTACATATAACAATAACAATAACAATAAGAAGCAAAAAAAGAAATCAAATAACATCAAGTTTAAAATAAGTTAAAATAGAAGATTATGGTGATAAAAAAGATTTTTAATATTGATTTCTTATTATTTGAGTTCATTTGTTTGTGTTATGAATGTAGGGTTTATATTATACAGGGTTAGGCTTTTAATAGGATTCAAATGCAAAGCATATTTAAATAAAATCATTTTTGCAGAATAGGATGGTTGTCTTAGGGAGTATTTTTAAACTGGTTCTATTGGTATTTGTGTTTATTTGTGATATTGTATTCATTTTCTAATCTTATGTATTTCTAAAGCTTACGTTGTAAGAGGTTAGATTCTTTTTAGGTTTGCGGATGCAACTTACATATACATGCAACCATTTTTGTAGAATTAGCAGTTCATGACCTTAGAAGTGTATTGAAACTGATTTCGCATATTTTATCTTTTATTTGCAAGAGTTATTCATATTCCAATTTCATGCATATAGAAAATGAAGTCCTTTATGAACTTAGTTCCAAACTAATTCAAATTTTAAATCTTTTTGCAGATTTGGCGTGTTTAAGGTTCCAACAAGCTTTTAGAAACTTATTCCATAAATTTTTAGGCCAATGTATAGTAACCATGAATAGCGACTATAACATATAATTAAAAATGTGCTTACTAAACATTTCTAAATTTAGTTCTCACAAGGACTTACTCAATTACTCTCACAGAACCATAGGTATATGGTTTTACAAGAATTTAGAAGCTGGTTTCATTTGTATTACTTTTTATTTGTGATACTTTATTCTATTCTTATATGCATAGAAACTAAGTTATTTATAAAGTTGATTTAAACTTAATCAAATATGAAATATTTTTGCATAAACAGGGATATCATGGTATTAACAGAGTTTAGATATTGGTTTTACTATATTTTGAATTTATTTGCAATAGTTACAACTATTTAAATCCAAAATGCATTGGAACTAATCTATTTATAATTTCAATGCAAAGTAAATTAAAACTTAAATATATTTACAGAAATGAGTTACTTATGGTCTCAGTAATTTCATAAAATTTATTTCACTATTTTAGGGGTTAGGGTTTAAAAGTTTTAAATAGTGACCATGTTAGGTACATTCAAATTTTAAATTCAAACTTTCTTACCTGAGGTCTAAAATCAATATTTTTGAATATTATGAAAGCTCAGGATTTATATCAATTTAAAAATTTATTTCACTGGATTTGGAGCAAAAATGCAAAATTTATGGAAGTTTGAATTGGCTAGGATTTGGAAATTGCAAAAAAAAAAGGAAAGTACGCTTTCTAGTATTGAAAGCGCCTTTCTGTTTTCAACTGTCTTTTGAATTAAGTGTGTGCTGATAGAAGGGTCCCATGGGCAATGACCTATGTGTGCGGGTGTGTGTGAGGTGTGAGGCTGACGACGCGGTCCCACACAGCAACGACTCGAGGAAGGGGAGCTCAGCCATGGTCGTTCGCGACGAGGTGGTGCCGTAGTCCAGCGACTGATGACCGTGTCAGTAGTAGTGGACCGAGGCGCGTCGAGGGGTAGGCTTGGTTGGGCTTGGGGATGGTCGGAGCTAGGCTCGTGATGGCGAGGGCCGGAGCACGACGGTGGTTGTTGCTGGGAATGATTGGGAAAGCGACCTGAGTTTGGGTAAGCATGAATTAAGCTTCAGTGAACTGAGAGAGTTTCATTTTACCTCTTGGTTGCGATGGAGATGGCCTAGGTCAGCTTGACACTAGTGATCGCCCGGGAGGAAGAAAGGTGGCGCGATGGCGGTGCTACGGGCTAGGCAAGCTGGAATTGAAGATGGTGTCAAGTTCTAGGGATCAAGGAGGTGCTTTAGTTTTGTTTAATTGAGAAATGGTTCACTAAGGGCTTGGATCGGGCTTTTACCCCTTTCCCTGGTTCTTGCTGGCAGTGGGGAAGATTGTGGCGATTCGGCTGGAGTTTGGGTAGGGAAAAGGTGGAGGAGACTCAAAAGGGAGTGGTGTGGTGCTATGGAGGCTTTCGATGGATTTTATAGCTAGTTAAGGTGGTGGCGATAGGGTTTGAATCTGGTGGAAACAACAGCGAGGTCATGTGGGATTTTCCACAGTCACGTCGAGTATCAACATGGTAAAAAGGTTTCGTGGCAGCGTCGTGGTAGGGTGGTTCACGGTTGTCGAGGTTCGGCGCTACAGGTTTGCGCATGGGACGTGCCGTGGCAAGGATTTTCAAACTTTTTTTGTGTGTTCCCAAGTAATATCTTATGTTCAAGTGAAAATTTCAAATCATTATATTATCTGTAACATTTTATATAATTCTGACAATGCCACCGTGTTAGTTTTCTGTTTTTTGTTTTTTACTTTTATGGAGTTACAATTTAAATTCAATTATTTTGAATCTTTTTTGGGTTATCCTATGGGTACACAGATATTACCCTAAAATTTTCAGAGCATGATCAAATCTTGATATTTTTATAAAATTTTAACATTGTTTATGCTATTTATTTAAAGTTTCTGTTCTTGATTTTCTAATTGCACCAAATAAAGTTAATTATTTTTAAAACGAATTCTGTAGGGTCATTTCATTCTGTTTGTGATGTCATAAAAATGTCTGAAGGACATAATGTTCGTACATTTTAATTAGTTCTGACACTTTACTGTTTTTAGTCATTTGACAATGTTTTTTATTTAACATGGCAATAAATGTGTTCAAATTCCTTTGATATTTTTATGAGTTACTCTAGAGGTGGCTCAGGATTTATGTAAAATTTCTCTTGATTTTTATTTATGTATTTTTTGGTTTTACATTTTTGGAAAAGAGAAACTTTAGCAATACTAATGGTTTTCTTAAAAGACCAAAATTCAAGAAAATTCAGAAAAGTTGAAAAACCAGTATAAAAATCATAAATACAATCCGAAGTTTCTATTTTTTAGGTTTAATCCTTGCATGATTTGGAACTTCAAGGATTTGAAATAACAGTTTTGGTATTAAAATGTTTATCAAAAATCTCAAATCCAAGTATAGAAAAATAGAATAAAAATACAATAATTGAATATTTTTGTGATGGGCTTGGAATAAAGCACGAACTTTGTACTACCTACACTCCAGAACAAAATGGAGTTGTAGAAAAGAAAATTCGAACAATAATTGAAATGGCAAGGACAATGTTTGATGAGTATGGTACTTTCGATAATTTTTGGGCAGAAGCTATTAATACCGCTTGTCATGCCACAAACTGTCTTTATTTGCATCATGTTTTGAAAAAGACCTCTTATGAGATTCTTGTTGGAAGAAAAGCGAACATCTCTTATTTTTATGTCTTTGGATGCAAATGTTTTATTTTAAAAAAGGGTGTTCGACTTTCAAAATTTCAAAGTCGATGTGATGTTGGATTTCTTCTTGGTTATTCTTCAAATAGTAAGGCTTACCGTGTCTTCAACCAAACCTCCAGTTTAGTTGAAGAGACGTATGATGTTGAATTTGATGAGACTAATGGCTCTCAAGAAGAGCAAGAAAACTTGGATGATGTAGGTGACGAAGGTTTAAGACAAGCCATGAAGAACATGATGCTTGTAAACATCAAGCCTAAAGAGGATCAAGATGATCAAACCTCCTCCACTCAAGTTGAACTATCTACTTACGCTACACCAAGCCAAGTTCAAGCAATTGACGTGGAAGATAAGGAGGATGATCAAGCTCAAGCACTACCGCCAAGGATTCACAACGCAATCTCAAAAGATCACCCTATAGACCAAATATTGAGTGATGTTAGTAAGATTGTTCAAACTCGATCTCGTGTTGCTTCTTTTTGTGAACATTACTTTTGTGTTTCTTCTTTTCAAGCCTCTTATGTAGATGAAGCCTTAGATGATCCGGATTGAGTGAATTCTATGCACGAAGAACTCAATAACTACACCCACAATGTTGTTTGGACGCTTGTTGACAGACCCAAGGATTACAACGTCATTGGCACAAAATGGGTCTTTAGGAATAAGCAAGATGAAAATGGAATTTTGGTAAGAAACAAAGCAAGGTTAGTGGCACAAGGTTTCACTCAGATCGAATGTTTGGATTTTGGTGAAACCTTTGCACCCGTGGCTAGATTAGAAGCCATTCTTATCTTGCTTGCTTTTGCATCTTGCTTTGATATCAAATTATTTCAAATAAATGTGAAGAGTGCATTCTTGAATGGTAAAATTGCTGAACTAGTATTTGTTGATCAATCTCCTAGTTCTGAGAATCCTACTAATCCTAACCATGTCTATAAGCTCTCTAAGGCTCTCTATGGACTCAAACAAGCTCCTAGGCATGGTATGAGTGACTTAGAGACTTTCTACTCTCAAAAGGATTCAAAATTGGGAAGGTTGATACAACACTGTTCACTAAAATAATTGAAGATGAATTCTATGTATGCCAAATTTATGTTGATGACATTATATTTGGTTCTAACACCAAGACTTTTACAAAGAAATTGGTGATATGATGTCTAGGGAATTTGAGATGTCCATGATCGGAGAACTAAGCTTCTTCCTTGGACTTCAAATCAAGCAACTCAAAGATGGAACCTTTGTGAGTCAAACCAAGTACGTGAAGGACTTACTCAAGAGGTTTGGCATAGAGGATACAAAGCCCATCAAGACTCCTATAGCTTCTAATAGGCATCTTGACCATAATGAGGGAGGTAAACCGGTAGATTTAAAGCTTTATAGATTCATGATTGGTAGTTTGCTTTATCTTACAGCATCTAGGCCTGACATCATATTTAGTGTTTGCATATGTGCATGTTTTCAAGCATCTCCAAAAGAGTGCCATTTAGTGATCGTTAAGAGAATTCTAAGATATTTAAAGCATTCCTCTAATATAGGCTTGTGGTATCCCAAAGGTGCTAAATTTGATTTAGTTGGATATTCGGATTCCGATTATACGGGTTGCAAAGTGGATAGAAAAAGCACTTCTGGGAGTTATCAATTTCTAGGTATATCCTTAGTTTCATGGTTCTCCAAGAAACAAAACTTCGTAGCTCTATCCACCGCTGAAGCCGAATATATACCCGTCGGTAATTATTGCGCTCAATTATTACGGATGAGGCAAACCTTAATAGATTATGGAATTAATTTTAAATGTGTGCCTCTTTTGTGTGATAATGAAAGCGTCATAAAAATAGCCAACAACCCGATCCAACACTCAAGAACCAAGGACATAGATATCCGCCATCATTTTCTAAGAGATCATGTAGACAAATGTGACATAGTCATTAGGCACATAAGAACCGATGATCAATTAGCGGATATATTCACCAAGCCTTTAGATGAAATCCGTTTTTGTAAATTGAGGAATGAATTAAATGTCATAGACATCTCTAATGTTGCCTGAACAATTTGCACCATGGTTGGATTTTTATTTGGTGTTATTTGTTTTTTGTTAATTCCTTGATATCTTTTTGGGAAACACATTAAGGGGGAGTATTATACAAATGTTATGTATACTACATCCCTAAAAATGTGAAAATATCAAAAAGTGCTAATGTTGTTCAAAAGGAAGACCATAGACCATTCTAGGTCAAAATTATTTGAAATATCGTATGTTGAAAGTTTTTACAAAATCCTTTCTTCAAATTTTTCATTTTTAATATATATATATATATATGTAAATCTCATCTAATAAATTATATTTTGTCAAAAATATATTCCGTACATTGTTATAAAAGCAAAGAGGTATTTAGATAATTTTTTCTTTTTAAAATTCCTCCAAAATCCAAATTTTGGTCTATATTGACCTAATTAGTGCACTTTGTGAGTTATAGCTTTTGGAACTAGAATCTTGACATTTCTAGTCCTCTAAAAGTATTTTAAACTCAAACTAGTCAATTGAGTTTACACTCTCTTTAATTTGATCACTTAATTTCAAAATGGTTGTTTATTTCACCTCAAAACCTATTTTGATAGAAGCTAACTTAAAAGACAGGTTGGTGTGATTTAATCTAGTTGGAAATGCTCTCTCCTATGCTTGACTATGATATGAATGCATTAGAGCAATTTCACAGCTTTTCTCTTAGGATTCCTGGTAGTTCCAGTCAGGGCCGGCACTACAGGTGCTTGCACCTGGTAGTACCGCCAGGTCAGCACTACCGCCCTCAGGAAGCGGTAGTGCCACTCCCGATGGGTGGGACCCCTCTCAGGCCGTTTTCTTGCATGGCCAGTTATTTCTCTTTTCTTTGCTTCCCCTGACCGGCTCTATCCCCTCTCATCTCTCTTTTGTGGCTACGTCCCAAAGGGACTATCTCTCTCATTCTCCTCAAAACCAAAACTCTAAATCCCTCAAAATCTCCATTACATCTTCATCCTCGGCTCCTCTCTTGACTCAAGCACTCCTCCTCTGCATAAGGTGACACCTCATTCTCTCCTTGTCTCTCTATTTGTTTCCCTAGGTCATCCTTGACTCAATTTAGGGAAAATGTGGCAAATCTTTATGGTTCTTGCTCAAATCAACTATCAAAATGAATAGATTGGTGATATTAGAAGTTATTAAAATCAATGATTTAGCCCAATCTAGTCATTTTACATACTCTTCACAACTTGAGCATTTGGTTTCAGAGAAGGCAATACTACCGCTAATAATGCAGCGGTAGCACCGGGGTCCGGCACTATCGACTCTAGCAGTGGTAGCACCGGGACCCAGCACTACCAACATGGTATGTGCGGTACTGCCGACTTCTCTGACCAAGAAAATTTCAAAAGTCTTTATTGTCACATTCTCATCAAATTCTAGGATAAAGTACCTAATTCCCTTTGCTTATCCTTTCCATTACCTTTCTAATCCAGAAACCATGTCAAAGACTAAGAATCCTTTGAGACCTCTTGCTCCTTGAGGTGGAGACACTGTTCGCAAATCAACAAGGAGCGTAGGTGTGCTTCCAAGGAATAATGACAGTGACTCCAACGAGGATTCCTTCACTATCGAAATGAGGGACAGGCAAATAAGAAAGAAAGTGCAACATGAACTCGCAGATAGCTCTGGGACTAGAAAAGGGAAGCAAATAGCTGATGAGTCTGAATCAAAAGAAGTAAGTGAAGACGAGGAACTTGAGGAGGAAGAAAGTGAAAATGAAGAAATGCATAATGCTAAACCAAGGGATGATCTGAGGCAGATTGCGGGGGACAAGTATTTTGCACTCAGAGGAGAAAATCAGTATCTCCTCCCTCGTGGTGCTACAGAGTCAAGGTTCCACTCCTTGTTCCAACAAAAGATATATCATGAGATCTGCAAGGACAAGGAGTTTGTAAATCAAAGATGGGTGAATTGGGACCATAAAAGAAAGCAACCTTTGTTTGTTGGAGTCCCAGAGCTGTTTACTGGATCAGGTCCCTATCATATGCTTGGCTCTAGATGTGACTATGTGGATGATTTAATCAAGCAGTTTTATGCCACATTGTTCATTCAAGAGACATATGACAGTATCACCTATATGTCCGGCGTCGAGACCTACACTGCTTCTAAGGAAGAATTTGAGCATGCGCTTGGATTATTCCACAATGGTTATCCTCCAGTCCATGCTGACCCTGTTATGAGGCTCCACCAAATCATTGAGTTCTATGACCCTACCAGGAGAGCGAAGCCAGGAAATCTCGCTGGGCTGCTATCTCAACCGAGTCCCGTCAATAAGATCATTCAAGTGACTATCCATCCCAAGAGTGGGAACTTTGATGAGATCCAAGGGTATGCTTGGAATTTGATTGCCAAGGAATGGAGCGTCAGAAGTTTGATGCAATGAACTTCATGATAAGAGAGATGGAGTCCTCGCCCATGAGTGATGTAAGACCATCTACTTCGCTCCTTACATCATGATGCTAATAATGAGGAAATTTGGTTACAATGGAGCACGAGGATCAACTCATAAGCCTTCCAAGCCTCGTGAGGCTCCTCCTCAAGTACTCCACCACATAGCATATCAGCATCAGTAACCTCAGCAGGAGCATGAGCAAGCCCAAGGGCTAGCTCACGATGCAGTTTTGGCAGGACTTGCCAACCTTCGCTCAGATCTCTTGTAGATGTTTGACCTTGAGCATGCCCAGCAGATTCAGTCCCTTACTTGCCTTCGCTCTGAGATGATGGCCCAGTTCGATCAAGAGCACTCATACCAGACTCAGACCCGTGCCATTGTTGATGAAGTCCGAGAGCGCATGAATGGCATTGGAGCGGCCGTCGATCTTCTTTGTGACGAGCTTATTCCTGTCTCCTTTCGTTGTTTTGGCCATGGACATGGACGTGGTCATGGTACTCCTCCATCTTCCTAGGCGTCTCTTGGAGACCCCTCCTTTTTGGGTACTTGATGCCAAAGGGGGACGGTTTCGAGAAGAGTGATGGGCGGGAGTAGTAATGTAAGGATTAGCTTATATACTCCAATTAATATAATCCTTGTAAGCTAATTGAACCTCTTGTATGCTTTTGGATGTTTTTATGTTTCTGGATGATGGTTGTAATGGTTGATTAAACGTCCTTAATGCTTTATTCATTTTCTCTTTTGGTTATTGAATTTTGAAGTTGAGCATGTGCATTTACATTATTAATCATTTTCAAAATTATATTCATGTTATATCTTGCATCCACGGATTCAATATATAGAGCAAACTTTGCCAAAATTTCCGAAATCCATAAGTGTGCATAATATCAACTCATTACCTATATGCACACTTTTAGGGGGAATTTCAACTATGTATTATGGCTTTGATAGCATTTTACTCAAAATTCTTCCACTCTCATTTCAAAGAAGTGAAATGAAACTTAAAGCAAAAATCCTAGAGTATACATTTTGTTTTGACTTGATGTATACTCAAAACAAATTTCATTTCATTATCATCATCAAGTTTGTCATCAATTACCAAAAAGGGGAGATTGAAGCATCTAGGCCCCCAATTTTATTTGGTTTTGGTAATTAATGACAATCGAGGTTAAAGGACTAACAATTTACTTTGAGTATATGAGAATAGGTTGGTCTTCGTCATTGCACTTCAAAAAGGTGAAACCTATGAGCAAACTTGTCCTAAGATAATTCAAGCTCAAGGCCAAGGTATGAAAGTGATTAAGGACCTTTTCACAGCTTTTACCGATATCAGTTTTTGGTGAAAGATCGGATTGCTAGATAGGTAACGTACTATTAAGTGGGACCATTAATGAGTAGCTTGAAAATGCTTAGAGATCATTGCTCAAATTATGCTCACAGTTAGATATGTGCATTGCTTTAAAAATCTTTTGAGAAATTCCTGTTGACCAGTTAAAATCGGCACTAGCGGAAACTAGAGACCAGTACTACCATAGGGTCGATAGTACCACCCCGTAGCTGTAGTAGTTGTTTTACAAAGTGCCTATTTTCTGTGCCTGCTGAGAGGCCGGCACTACCGGGGTCTGAGAGATGTATTGCCGGAAGTGTGGTAGTACCGCTCCTCAAACGTTAGTAGTTAAAGTGTGGACGTTTTTTTGTGTTCTCTGAGAGATTGGCACTACCGAGGCATTGGACCGGTACTACTGCAAGGGCGGTAGTGCCGCTCCAATGTTGGCGATAGCTTTTTAACAGTAAAGAGCTCAAGGGGTATTTTTCAAATTCAAAGGGTTGTACTACTGGACTCTAGTTGGTGGTAGTGCTGGTGTCGTGATTGTGAAGATGCCTGGTGTCATGTGAAGGACGGAGCTCACCTACCCAGAGCGGGAAGAGCTACCTCTAGTAATCAAGGGAGGCTCATTTGCGCAAGGAGCTAGCTTGATTCATTGAAGCTTCCTCAACATGGATTAGGAGAGACCGGCAAGTGTCTGAGACCATGGAAAAAATCACCGTGTTCATCTTCTTGTTGTTTGCTTTATTGTGATTTCATTTGTGCAATTTACATTCTTAGTGATCTTAGTGATTGATTATCTCTCTAGGATTATTGCTCTTGCCTAAACTTAGGTTGTCAGTGCTCTTAGTAAAATCTAGCTTATTTAGGCCTTAAGTATTATAGAATTGTTATTCGTATAATTATTCATAATTATTGAATTAGAGCAAAAGATTTTTTTAAAAAAAAACTCCTATTAACCCCCCTCTAGTCAGTTATCCTTGATCCTACAATACGTCGGATCTTCGTGGCAGTAGTAGCCACGACCTTCAGGTATCCACATGAACAGGTGGACGACACCATTTGTAGGTATGCTACTCCCGCGCAATACGGCTCTTGTGACCTTTATTTCTAGTTCAGGTGAAACTTTTTCACATTTCTTTTTATTTCCCTATTTTTCACACACCTTTCTTAACCCGCCACCCCCGTATATATAGATAAAAACACTATTCATACAGTAGTGCTACAATACTGCAAGAACAATATAGTAATGTTGTTTGCTACAGTTGAAAGCATCTAGGCACCCATGTTGTTTTTGGTTTTGATAATTAATGACAACTTTGGTAAATGGACTAATACCTTCCTTGAGAACATTGAAAGTAGATTAATCCCAGGCTTGGTGACCATGGAAATACCAAGAAAGTTGCAAAGGGAATATCAATACGTCAAGATCGTGAAAAGGTATAAATATAAGGATCATTTCCTAGTTTTTTTGTTGATCTTGGAGTCTGTAGAAAAGATCGGGTTGCTAGAATTAGGGCCGTACTATAAAGAGGGATCTTGATGTTTATCTTGATGTCATTTAGGGTTTAAAGGCTCAAATTATACATTCAAGCACATGCTCTATGATATATATGTTCCAAAATATAAAACCATTTTAAAATATATCAAAGTCTCTGGAAACTCGATGCTACCGCCCATGGCAGCACGGTGCTACCGGGTGCGCGGTAACACCGGCTCAGAAGGGCGGTGTGAAAATTCCAGAGAAGCTCTTTTTGGGCGTTTTGGTAGCCTGGTGCTACCGCCCATGGTAGCCTGGTGCTACCGGACCAGCGGTAGAACCGGACATATAACCCGGTGTGAAAATCACATAGGGGTATGTTTTAGGCGTTTGGTAGGTGCGGTGCTATGGTAGGACGTGCTACGGACGGTAGCACCGGACATATAACCCGATGTAAAAATTACAGAGGGTATGTTTTTGGGCACTTTGGTAGTCCGGTGCTACCGCCCATGGTATCCTGGTGCTACCGGACCTGCGGTAGCACCGGTCCTCAGCCCGGTGCTCAAATTCCAGAGAGATCAATATTTGCCGAAACAAAATAAAAAGAGGCCCGATGCTACCGGCCCTAGTTGAGCGGTAGCACCGGACCCTGTGTAACGGTCTCTGGCAAGTGCATTCAATGCACTGTTCTAACCGTTGAAATGGTGCCCGGTGCTACCGGTCCTACATGGGCGGTAGCACCGGAAATACAGATTTTTACCCATTTCGAGCTCCAACGGCTAGAAAAGTTGGTGGAGGCTATAAATACCTCTCCACCTACATTCTAGAGGCTCTCTTGGTCCTCATTGATGATATTTGAGCTCTAGCAAGTGCTCTCCACTCTTTTGTGCATTTAATTTCCATTTGTGAGTGTGAGGAGCAAGGTTGAGTATTGCATTTCGTGTTTGAGCCTTTAGACACAAATATTTGACCTCAAGCAAGCATCAAGGTTTATTATTCTTGGAGGTTGCCGCCTCCTAGACGGCTTGAAGGTGATCGTGCACGGTGAGCTTCTCAACGAAGATTGTGAGAAGCCCCGGCAAGTTGTGAAGGCCGGAGTTTGCCTACCCTGAGCGGGGAACTACCTTAGTGATCGAGGAAGGCTCAAGCGAGTGGAGCCGGCTTGAAGTGGTTCAAGTCACCTCAAGGTGGAGTAGGGGAGACCGGCAAGTCTCCGAGACCACGGGTTAAATTTCTTGTCTCCTATTTTCTTGTGGCTTGTATTTTTCATTTATTGTGATCCATTTCATTGATAGCATAAATTAGGTAGTCTATGTGCTCAAATGTGTTTTTGCTTCGCTTAAATTGACAAAGTATCTTAAGTGATTGCTAGAGATTGTTAGTGTGAGTTTACATTTCTTACCTCTATATCTTAGTGTCATTCGTAATTACTAAATAGTTTCAAAAAAATTAGAAACCTCCTATTCACCCCCCTCTAGTCGGTTATCCTTGATCCTACAAGTGGTATCAGAGCTCGGACTCTCTTTTGGGGCTTCACCGCCTAGAGAGTAAGGATGGCTAGCGATGGGGTGTCAATAGGCAAGGCGCTATTTTTCGATGGTACAAATTATGCTTATTGGAAAATTCGCATGACCGTTTATCTTAAGGCCATGAGCCTAAGTATATGGAGAATTGTAGTTGAAGGTTTCACTCCGGGGGTCAATCCCACACTCACAATAGACCAAGAGGAGCGAAACACTCATCTCAATGCTCAAGCTATGAATGCTCTTTTTGGTGCTTTGAACGCGGATGAGTTCAATCGAGTGAGCAATCTTGAAACCACTCATGAGATTTGGACAACCCTCTCGAAAATTCATGAGGGAACATCCTCGGTCAAAGAAGCCAAATTGCATATGCTTCGAATCAAATATGAGAGTTTTATTATGTTGCCCCATGAAAACATCAATGAGATGTATTCACGGTTGAACAACATAGTAAATGAGCTCAAGGGCCTTGGAGCATCACTAACCGATTTTGATATTGTTCGTAAGATGCTTAGGGCTCTTCCGGAAAAATATGAGACCTTGGTGACGTTGTTTCTCAACTCACCGGAGTTGCCAAGAATGACGCCAACGAGACTCCTTGGAAATCTCATAACCAATGAGCTTTACAAGAAGGACAAGGAAGAGCTTTTAGAGCAAAAATCTTTGAAGAAGAAGAGCATCACCTTCAAGGCGAAGGCGGAGTCAAGCGATGAGATGCTCGATGACTCCGATGACGATGAAGACACCGAGGAGGAAATGGCCCTCCTTGTAAGAAGAATGAGGAGATTCATGAAGAGGCGCTCAAGCACAAGTGCTCCTCAAAAATTCAAGAAGGGACAATACTCTAGCACTAACCGATATGCAAATATCCAGTGCTATGAGTGTGATGAGAAGGGACATATTTCCTCCAAATGTCCAAAGAAAAGGGATGGCAAGAACAAGTCGCCCTTGAAGAAGAAGTTCCTTCATGGAAAGAAGAAGCTCTTCAAGAGGTTGAATAAAGATGGGAAAGGCGAGGCTCACATTGGGGAGTGGAATTCTGAAGAAGAATATTCGGACTCCGACTCCTCCGAAGATGATACACCTCCAAAGAAGAAGGGTCTTGCCGGCATTGCTATCGAGGAGGCTTCATCACCTTTCGTCACTCCTTTGTGTCTCATGGCAAAAGGAGATTTTAAGGTAAAATCAAATGATGATGATGAACCCTCCTATGATGAATTAATGGATATGCTTGAGGACTTGAATGAGTATCTCGGTAAAGAAAAGTCTAAACATAAAGCTTTGAGAAAAGAGTATCTTTCTCTTAAAGATTCCTATGGGGAGCTAAAGAAAGCTCATGAGACTCTTCTTACTAAGGACCATTCAAAGTCTCAAAATGATATGGGCATTAATTGCATGATCATTGATGATGTATCTCGCTTAGAAATCGATTCATGTTGTATATCAAAAACTAGCATATCTACATCTTGCGATGATTTATTTGATATCCCATCAACTTCATGCTCTAGTTCTACTTCTTGCCATGAAAACCTAGTAGTAGAAAATAATGAACTTAAGGAACAAGTGAACAAACTTAGCAAAAGTCTTGATAGATGTTTTAAGGGTAAAGATACTCTTAATAAAATCTTGAATGGTCAAAGATGCTCCTACAATAAAGAAGGACTAGGATATGTTCCTAAGAAGGGCAAAAAGATCAATAACAAAGCTCCTCGATTCGTAAAATCAAATGGGAAGTTTTGTTATAAATGTCATGAAGTAGGTCATCTATCAAATGATTGCCTTTTAGGTAAAACAACTAAAAATAATATTTATGATTCTTGCTATGTGCTTAAAAAAGATAGTTTTGGTAAAATTATTGCTAAATTTGTCGGCACTCCTATACTTGGCTGTAAAAAGAATGCCATTTGGGTGCCCAAAGCCTTGGTTACTAACCTCGAAGGATCCAAACAAATTTGGGTACCTAAAAAGACTTGATTCTCTTTTGTAGGTAAACTACAAGACTGGTGGACAGCATTGGGTGTTGAATAGCGGATGCACTCAACATATGACCGGTGACTGGAAAATGTTCACCACCTTTGAAGTAGGAAATGGGCAAAATGACAAGATCACATTTGACGATAATAGCAAAGGAAAGGTATTAGGTTTGGGTAAAATTGCTATCTCAAATGACCTTTTCAATTTATTATCGGTTGCTCAAATTTGTGATCTTGGTCTTACTTGATTGTTTTCCAAGAATGGTGTAGTGATCTCTAAAGAAAATGATAATTCTTTAGTGTTCAAAGGTTTTAGATTTGGAAATTTGTATTTAGTTGATTTCACCTCAAATGAGTCATGTCTTCAAACTTATTTAATTGCAAAAACATCTTTAGGATGGCTATGGCATAGAAGACTAGATCATGTTGGGATGATCCAACTCAAAAAGATTTTTAAAAATGAATTAGTTGTGGGCTTGAAAGATGTGAAGTTTGAGAAAAATAGACTTTGTAGTGCTTGTCAAGTCGGCAAGCAAGTAGCTAATTCTCATCCCTCAAAGAGTATCATGTCCACATCTAGACCATTAGAGCTCTTACATATGGATTTGTTCGGCCCAACAACCTATAAGAGCATCGGAGGTAATTCTTATTGTTTAGTCATTGTTGATGATTATTCAAGGTATACTTGGGTTTTCTTTCTAGATGATAAATTCGAAACCTTTGGTATCTTTAAAAACATTGCAAAAAGGGCTCAAAATGAATTTGATTTTAAAATCAAGAAAATTCATAGTGACAACTGTTCCGAGTTCAAAAATACAAAAATTGAAGATTATTGTGATGAACTTGGAATAAAGCACGAGCTTTCCGCCACCTACACTCCGGAGCAAAATGGAGTTGTGGAACGGAAAAATCGAACATTAATCGAAATGGCAAGAACTATGCTTGATGAGTATGGCACTTCCGATAGTTTTTGGGCGGAAGCCATTAATACCGCTTGCCATACAACAAATAGGTTTTATTTGCATCGTCTCTTGAGAAGACATCTTATGAGCTTCTTGTTGGAAGAAGACCAAACATTTCTTATTTTCGAGTTTTTGGTTGCAAATGCTACATCTTGAAAAAGGGTGTTCGGCTTTCAAAATTCCAAAGTCGTTGTGATGAAGGTTTCTTGCTTGGATACTCCTCAAATAGTAAAGTATATCGTGTATTTAACAAAAATAAAGGTTTTGTTGAAGAAACTTGCGACGTTGAATTTGATGAAACTAATGGCTCTCAAGAAGGGCAAGAAAATTTGGATGATGTAGGTTAAGAAGGACTAAGAGAAGCAATGAAGAACATGACGCTTGCAGACATAAAACCAAAGGAGGATAAACAAGATCAACCTTCATCCACTAAAGTTGAACCTCCTACTTCCACAACGCCAAGCCAAGATCAACCCATTGACGTTGATGAAAAGGAGAGTGATCAACAAACTCACACTTTACCTCAAAGAATTCATCATGGGCTCTCCAAAGATCATCCAATAGATCAAATTTTGGGTGACGTTAATAATCCGGATTGGGTGAATTCAATGCATGAAGAACTCAACAACTTCGCCCGGAATGATGTTTGGACTTTAGTGGAAAGACCCAAAGAATACAACGTGATAGGCACAAAATGGGTATTCCGAAACAAACAAGATGAAAATGGTGTTGTGGTAAGAAATAAGGCTCGGTTAGTGGCTCAAGGATTCACTCAAATCAAAGGATTGGATTTTGGTGAAACCTTTGCACCCGTGGCTAGATTAGAAGCTATTAGAATCTTACTTGCTTTTGCATCTTGTTTTGATATTAAACTATTTCAAATGGATGTAAAGAGTGCATTTCTAAATGGAGAAATATCTGAATTGGTATTTGTCGAACAACCCCCCAGTTTTTGAAAGCCCTAAATATCCAAATCATGTTTACAAACTCTCTAAGGCGCTATATGGTCTCAAATAAGCTCCTAGAGCATGGTATGAGCGGCTTAGAGACTTCCTACTTTCTAAATGCTTCAAAATTGGGAAGGTTGATACAACACTCTTTACAAAAATAATTGATGAAGAATTCTTTGTATGCCAAATCTATGTTGATATTATATTTGGTTCTACTAACGAAGACTTTTGCAAAGAATTTGGTGATATGATGTCTAGGGAATTTGAGATGTCAATGATTGGAGAATTAAGCTTCTTCCTTGGGCTTCAAATCAAGCAACTCAAAAATGGGACATTCGTGAGTCAAACCAAATATGT
This sequence comes from Otatea glauca, assembly GCA_036346275.1. NCBI lineage: Eukaryota > Viridiplantae > Streptophyta > Magnoliopsida > Poales > Poaceae > Otatea > Otatea glauca. Next base: position 29,992,168 of record CM070733.1, on the reverse strand, counting down.
GAAAGATTTGCTCAAAAGATTTGGCATGGAAGACTCAAAGCCTATCAAGACTCCAATGGGTTCCAACAGGCATCTTGATATAAATGAGGGAGGTAAACCGGTAGACTTAAAGCTTTATCGTTCTATAATTGGTAGTCTACTTTATCTCACCGCATCTAGGCCCGATATTATGTTTAGTGTGTGCATGTGTGCTCGTTTTCAAGCTTCCCCTAAAGAATGTCATTTAATAGTTGTTAAGAGAATTCTAAGATATTTAAAGCATCCCTCAAATATAGGGTTATAGTATCCTAAAGGTGCTAAATTTGATTTAATTGGATATTCGGATTTGGATTATGCGGGTTGCAAAGTGGATAGAAAAAGCACCTCCGGGAATTGCCAATTTCTTGGTAGATCTCTTATTTTGTGGTTTTCCAAGAAACAAAATTCTGTAGCTCTATCCACCACCGAAGCTGAATATATTTCCGCCGGTAGTTGTTGTGCTCAATTATTATGGATGAGGAAAACTTTAATGGACTATGGAATAAATTTTAAAAATGTGACTCTATTGTGTGATAATGAAAGTGCCGTTAAAATAGCCAACAACCCGGTCCAACACTCAAGAAGATATTCTTGAGAAATCATGTTAGCAAAGGAGATATTGTTAGCAAAGGAGATCATGTTAACAAATTCGTCATCATTTCTTGAGAGATCATGTTAGCAAAGGAGATATTGTGATTAGTCATATTAGAACCGAAGATCAATTAGCGGATATTCTAACCAAGCCTTTAGATGAAGCTCGGTTCTGTAAATTGAGGAATGAATTAAATGTCATAGATATCTCAAATGTGGCTTAAATATTTGTATCATGTTTGATTTTTATTGGATGTTCTTTTGGATTTTATTTAATGCTCTTTTAATTCTTTAAATATAGCACATATTAAGGGGGAGTATTTTTCATCCTATATTTTCTACAATGGTTTTAAAATATATGTGTGAAAAATTTAAATAGTGCTACATGTTTAAATAAATAAGTTTAAGTCATAATTAAGTCAAAAGTCCTGAAAAGTTTATATAAGATTGGGATGCTAATATATATCTTCAATAATGAGATGAAACTTTATAAGCTATTTTGGTTTTTCTGGAATTTTTTTTTTGCCTTTTTGGCTGCTTAGTACGGTAGCACCGCCCACACATGGGCGGTAGCACCGAAGACCGGTACTACCGGCAAATATGCGGTAGCAGCGGATTAATCGGGATTGGGGGTTAAGTCTCGTGCGATGCAACCGCTCTCTCTTCTCCTTCACACCGCATCGTCATCTTCTCTCTCCTCTCAGTCCCTCTTTGTTCTCCTCTCAAAAATCTCAAGAAATTCGAAGTCTTCTTCTTGCTAAGCATTTCCTTGAGCCTCTCTCCGCTCAGGTAACCCTTTTTTTCTGTTTTTTTATCATAAAAAATTCTTCCTTTTGGCATGCCCTAGACTCCATTTCTTGTCTTTAGGGTTCTAGCGAAATGTAGCAAAATTTGTGGTAATTTTGTTAAAATTTGTGGATAGAATGAGTGAAATAAGGTCTCTCCATGTCATTAGAATAATTCTCTTGAATCAAATCAATTAAAACCAAGTTTTGTCAAAATTAGGGTTCAATCTCAAATTGATCGGTGCTACCGGTCTCAGTGCGGTAGCACCGCCTTGTGTCCGGTAGCATGCATGACAAGCTCAGTCTTTGCCGATCTAGCATGATGATAGCACCGGGTTTCTGATCAATTTATTCAAAAATTCTGTTTTTCAAGATCCTCTATCTCTAGGGCATATAACCTTGATCTTACTCCCTGTTTTCGTCCTTTATATCCAGTAATCATGCCTAAAACCCAAGGCACTGGCTCTTACAAGAAAATTGCTGCAAATAGAGGTCGCCCTCCTCCTCATCAAGCCTCAGACAGTGAAGATGACATTCCCATAGCCTCAAGACGTCGCGATGTCAGACAAAAAAGTACGCAAGACATTGGTGGCAGCTCAAGGCAATCCAAAGGAAAACAAATTGAATCAAAATCTAGCAGTGAGGAAACAGAGGAAGAAAATCCCATGGATGTTGATATGGGTGGAAGTGGAGATGAGGACTTGGGAAATGAACAAGAGAACTTTGTCAATTTTAATCCATCTATCGATCTGAGAAAAATTAAAGGTGATACCTTCTTCTCTCTTAGACAAGCCAACCAATACATGCTGCCTAGAAGTGCAACAGAGGATAAATTCAGAACCATTTTTCAGCAAAAAGCGTATTATGAAATCTACAAGAATAAGGAATTTGCTGATCACAAATGGATAAACTGGGAGCATATTAGAAAGATTCCTCTGTTTGTTGGCGTTCCTGAATTATTTCATGGTGTTGGCTTATTAGATTTTGTGAGTAAGAAATGTGACTACAATGATGATATGGTGAGACAGTTTTATGCTACAATGCATGTCTCTGAATCTTTCGATGCCGTCACCTGGATGACAGATGTCGTAGTGCATACAGTTACGAAGAGTGAGATAGAGGAGGCTTGGGGGATTCATCATAGTGGATATCCAAATGTTCACAGTGACAGAGTTCTTTCCCTTGACAGGCAATTTGAATTCTATGATCCAGCTGCTTCGGTCAAGTGTCCAGGGAAAATGGCGCATCTTCTTCCCTCATCCAGCCTCATCAACAGGATCATAAGGGTCACAGTTCATCCAAAGAGTGGAAACCTTGATGAGATCAGAGGATATGCTTGAAACATCATGAACAAGATCACCTACAAACACAAATTTGATGTTGTTGACTTCATGATTAGAGAGATGGTATCTTCTGCTTGCGATAAAGGTAAAAGACTCTATTTTGCTCCTTTCATTATGATGATAATCAAAAAGGTGACCGGATATAGAGGGGGTTGTGGGTGTGCTCATAAGCCATATCGTCCTCGTGAGGCAGCTCCCCAAGCTATTGGTCAGCGAGCTCAATCTTCATCCCAGCTGCCTCAGTCTCAGGAGATCCCAGAGGCAACAGAGCTCCCTCACTCATCCCAGCAAGTTTCTCATGATCAATTTCTTGATAGTCTAAAGAATGACCTTATGGACAGCCTTGCAAATATGAGATCTGACATGATGAGTGGATTTGCTAGATTATACGAGTCTCAGATTCAGACCAGGCAGATGGTAGTGGAGGTCTAAGAGCGGCTTAACACCATTGATTCATCTATCTCCGAGCTACGTTCATCAGTTCCTGTCTTTTATCAACTCTCTGGATCTCGTGCCCCCCCATCTTCTCCTCCTCCTGCTCCTCCATCTTCTTGAGCCCATCGAACATCTTCTTTGTTTTTGGTATTTGATGCCAAAGGGGGAGAGTAGAAGTGAAGATTCATTAGAAGAGTGATGAAGAGAAACTATGTAATTGACTAATTAGCTTTGTGGTTGTTTAAGCTTTGGTATTTCGTTGTTGTGGATGTTTCTTATGTTGGATGTTTCTTTTAAAATACTTATGGTTGTATATGTCGTGGTTGGTTAAATACTTGTGGCACTTGTGGTTGTTTTAAATATTCTCATGCTTCGTGCAAACTTAAATTTAATATTGTTGCTTAAATATCATACTGTTACTTGTTCATCCACGGTTTCAAATTTTTTAAATGAAACTCTATCAAAAAAATTTCAACCTTCTTTTTATGTGCAAGTATTCTCTTTCAACTATATGCACATTTCTAGGGGGAGTTTTCACTCTAAATATCATGATTGAATAGCTTGTTGTTTCAAGAAGCAAAATCTTATTAACATTCATACTCTTGAAGAAAAACAACATATTGTATCTATTGTTCACTCAAAATCAATTTCAAATTCTATTATCACTTTAAGGTTGTCATCAATTACCAGAAAGGGGGAGATTGAAAGCATCTAGGTACCCATGTTGTTTTTGGTTTTAATAATTAATGACAACTTTGGTCAATGGACTAATACTTTCCTTGAGAACATTGAAAATAGATTAATCCCAGGCTTGGTGACCATGGAAATACCAAGAAAGTTGCAAAGGGAAGATCAATACGTCAAGATCGTGAAAAGGTATAAATATAAGGATCCTTTCCTAGTTTTTTGTCGATCTTGAAGCCTGGAGAAAAGATCGGGTTGCTAGAATTAGGGTCGTACTATAAAGAGGGATCTTGATGTTTATCTTGATGTCATTTAGGGTTTAAAGGCTCAAATTATACATTCAAGCACATGCTTTATGATATATATGTTCCAAAATATAAAACCATTTTAAAATATACCAAAGTCTCTGGAGCGGGGAAGAACTACCTTAGTAATCGAGGAAGGCTCAAGCGAGTGGAGCCGGCTTGAAGTGGTTCAAGTCACCTCAACGTGGAGTAGGGGAGACCGGCAAATCTCCGAGACCACGAGTTAAATTTCTTGTCTCCTATTTTCTTGTGGTTTGTATTTTTCATTTATTGTGATTCATTTCATTGATAGCATAAATTAGGTAGTCTATGTGCTCAAATGTGTTTTTGCTTCGCTTAAATTGACAAAGTATCTTAAGTGATTGCTAGAGATTGTTAGTGTGAATTTACATTTCTTACCTCTATATCTTAGTGTCATTCGTAATTTCTAAATAGTTTTGAAAAATTTAGAAACCTCCTATTCACCCCCCCTCTAGTCGGTTATCCTTGATCCTACAACAAGACACGTCCGGTACTGTAGCAAGTCCAGTACACATCCGGTACAGTACAAGTCGCAAGCGGCTCCTAGCAGAACATAATGACTACCCAAATTACATGAATATTATTTATCCGATAAATCTTCAATGAATACATGTCGATCCCTTTGTCACTTCGATATCATGGTTTAACCCATGGTTAAGGTGTGTCATCCTTGTACTGTTATACCGATTCTTCTCTGAAGTAGATTAACAAGATCGATCGATTAACACCTTAATCTATCGGGCATGGCCATGCACATTTTTAGTCTATTTCATCAAGTAGTCGATCGATATCTGTAACATCCCAAAATTTGCCCTAATTAGGTTTTTATTGCTTAAATGTGCACTTATGATTTTCTGGAATTTATTTGAATTTTTCTGGATTTATTTGAATTAATTTTAAATTAAGTTTATTGCCCTTTTATTCAAATCTATTTAAATCTGTGTAAAGTTAAAATAAAGTTTTGCCAAAAATATTTTATTTGAGTCCAGAATGTCTCAAAGTATTTTTGAGATTTTTCCCAATAGTTTTATCACTTAAAATAAATAAAATGAATTTCTTTAATTATTTTAAATAAGAAATCTTTTAAAAAGTCTTGTGAACAGTGTTGGGCCGAGCCCAACATCAGGCGCTAGAAGTCGGTGCGGCCCAATCCGGCCGCGCCGGCGCAATGAGGCAAAACCCTAGATCTTGGCCGTTCGCGTGCGATCCAACGGTCCAGGGAAGGCTGCGTGTGCGACCACGTCTTGGCCGTCGGATCGGGACACGTGTCGCGCCGTCGGTTGTCGTCTTCGTTCCGGACTCGGATTCCGCCGCCGTAACGCCTCCGGTCTTCTTCGCCGTGTAGAGCTCGGACGCCGAGGCTTTAAAAGGAGGGGGTAGCACCCCGAGGTTCGCAGTCGAGCGCCGCGTCTTTTGATCGGAGGGGTTTCGCGAGGATCATCGTAAAACGCGCAGAGGAGCTCGCCGGAGTTGGGAGCGTGGAATGCCTCGGTTTTCGTTCGATTTCGTCGCCGCCGTTCAGCCTTCGCCGTCTCTAACGCCATCTTCGAGTTCGCCGGACCGAACCGCGTTGAACCCGCAGAGTCTCGTCGCCAGAATCTCGCCGGAACGCCGCTATCTCGATCTTCTTCTTCGCTGCCGGTAAGATCTCGCCGTCGCATAGCCATCGCCGGACCCAGAAGCTTTGAGCCGTCGGATCTAGATCTGTTGGCTGATGCGTTGCCACGTCGCGCGAGATCGCTGACCGTCCGATTGGTCTTCTGCGGATCAGATCGAGCCGCACGTGAGACCAATCAGATTGCAACGCATGTCGGGCGTGGGTGCCGAGGCGTCATGGACCGAGCTCACCGTGGTCTCACGCTGCGTTGTGGACTAAGTCTATACGCCGAGACACGTGTCGACTTATGATTGGCCGAGGTCTCGCTGACGTCATGCTTACGTCATAATTGCATTTTTCAGTTGGAAAAATAATCCGATTGGAAATTCTGTGATGATGACGTTATCATGAGGTCACGCTGACGTCATAAATCGGTTTTTCAGTTTAAAAATAAATCTGTTAATTTCGAATTTCTATTTTCTGTATTTTCAGTATTTATTTCAAACTTCAAAAGGCTATATCTTTTGCATCGTAACTCGGATTTGAGTGATTCCAGTTTCTAAAAATTTTTAAAATTGAGATCTATTTAATGGTGAATTTTATTTGATTTTTGGAGTTCAATTGCTCTCTGTTTTGGCATTTATTTGCTTTTCTTCTTCGGTACGCGTAGACGTTGAATTGTGCGACGCTTTGGAGGAAGATCCAGCAACTCAAGAGCAAGTTCCAGAACCAGATCAGGATCTATTCCAAGGCAAGTTGTGCTTTGATCATGTTGAACCAATGTTTATAAAATTGCTATGTTTGTTTTACCCTATTGCATGTATTTCAAATATACAATGGTTTCAAATTAGATTGGGCTTAGCTAATGTACCAGATTGATCTACACCCTACCTTGTCATTGTATGCCATGATCCATTGTCACCCTAGATTGGTTAAATATAGTTGGTTAGTAATTATAATCAACATTGGAGGATTAGTCCGTATTAGTTGCTTAGTCATGCCACGTCATCACATGTGTCAGAATCATTGATAATTAATCTTGATTAATGGAATATGGAACAATGTTATGAACTTGTGTATCATGTGGGATCACACGATGAGATTGAGTTGTTGTGACGAGTCATGTCACGCAACGATGTTGAATTGTTGATGGCACGTGGTGCTTGGTAATCAACTGGGTGATAATAACTTGGATTGGGGCAAGTGACAAGGGGCGAGGATGCCAAGGTGGGCCCGATGGGCAGAGGGTATGTGGATGTCTTGCCTTGATCACACTAAGGACTTAACCTTGCAAGCCTTTGACCTGAGTCAATCATGCAACCACATGTCTGATATGGGCCAGCCTAGCTGAGTAATTTGCAATGTCTTAATTTTAGTACTATCGTGGTCGGTGTGAGTTCCCGAGTTATGGAGTAATTCACATGGCGCAAGAGGGGGGCCCTGGTTATGGTTTTCAGACCCACCAGTGTTGAAACCTTAGCGGGTAGTATCCGGTTAAGCCAGCGCATTGTAAAGGCTTTGTTATAATCACTCGCCTTGGTGGTGTTTGGTTGTATCACGTGGGTAAAGTGCATAACCTCTGCAGTGTGAAACTATTCGGATAGCCGTGTTTCATGTATTGAGCAATGCTCGGAATTACAGATTAAGGGTTAGTTTTATTAATTGGACAACTTGGTTGGGATGGCGGAAGGCCATATGGAAGATGAAATTTGACTTAGGATTGGAAACTTGGTTTATTTGAGAAATCTGAATCTATTTACTATGGTTATTTGTTTCTGATCTTTACAATCTATTTATTATATTTGTTCATAAATGTCGCTTATTGCAAAATAACCACGATAGCCTATCCATTGGAATAAGCCTTGCATATAGACACATAGAATTGCATTACATGCACAACTTGTTGAGTGCTTAAGTACTCACCCTTGCCAAACAACAATAATCAACAGTTGAAGAATCTACACTGTGTTGGAAGAGGAAGTCCGGAAGACACGAGTCATTAGGGTCCGAGCCTTGTCGGTTGCCTGTGGTGAACTGATGAGCTATCTACGTTTTCTACTTTCCGCTGCATAATTATTAGTTTATATTTTCAGTCTTGCCCTGCGTGGCTTAATAATGTAAGTTGGTCATAAGATCATACCTTTAGATATATCAATGAATGAACTATTATTCTATTATCGTCGAGTATGATGTGATATGTACCAATGTTGAGCTGTGTGCACTAGCGTTGATCCTGGGACTAGTGCGGTAAACACAGTGGGTTCGAATCAGTGGATTCGGGTCCTTACAATATCATACCCTCAGTATGAGGAGGACAAATTCCATCTTGATCATACACTTCCCTCTACATAATTCAAAGCATACTCGAGTGTTGTCCTTATGATTATCTAGTTACGGACAATGTTAGACAATATTAAAGCATATTATCCTCATGTAGGAAACTGTGTTGAGTAATGTATGTACTCACAAGAATTTAGTATATAGAAATAAATTACATGCAAGTTTGTCCAAGGAGTCAAGACTCTACACTAGGTTTTATTTTCAGCATAGAGTAGATTTTATTTGAAATAGAGTAGTTCATCAAATGGTTTCGAAATTTTGAAATGAGCAATTGATATGAAACTTGACAACAGTAAATAAAGTTTATTTTCTTCATTTCATGACCCTCCATGGCCACAAACAGTGACTAATCTTCAGCCAACCTTGGCTTTCAAATTATACCAACCCGTCACACCATATATTCCAAAACTTTCGCAAAGACAAAGCTATACATGACATTATTTCTCCAAGTTGCTCATGACCACGAGCATGGCTAATTAATTAGATTAAATCTCTATAGAGAGGGTGCACTTTACCTACATGACACATGTTAGCAAATATGTCATCCATGCCTCGCGATACCTACGGTATCCGATTCTCTAGATTGTGACGAAATCGTTCGACTAGCTAGAGCTTAGCCTTGCACCAGCCCGGTGATGACAAACCCTTGCTATGGAGGCGGAAATCCAGACCCGTACACTCAGTACTAACGATGGTTTATGCCCCATTGCGTCCTTCCCCCCATAGAAAGGCATACACCGTTGTATTGGACATGCTTTGACCCCAATGCCTCGGTGAAGGGAGCACCTACGAGCAACACCATACTCCCGGTTTGCCCTTACTACTTTGGCCTACCAAAATGTAAGGCTAAACCCCAACTAGTTTACTAATCTAAGGCTATCCCATACTAGCACATGTGGTTGCACTTATGTACTTAGGTGATAGTATCAAGTTTGGTCCTTAATTTGACCCTAGCGAGGATCTCCCCTATCTACGTGCAAGTCACAAGCACAACCGGCTATTGCCAATACTCGCCCGCGTCAAACCATAGTTTTATTTTTATTTTTATATCAAAATAATAGAACCACGATTCCCAATATGTCCAACATTTTCCAATTTCGAACAAATAGTATAACCATCTATTTGTTCTCCCAATTTCTACAGCATAACTAAGCAGATGCATGTAAATACTCGATTACACCCATTTGACATTTCCTATAATGCCTAAACATCACTTAGGGTTAACAAGGTTTACATGTCAATATTTATTAAGGAAATCCCACAAATTTAGAAATACGTCTACCGTACCCACAACAAAGCAATGTTTATTGAATATAGCATGTGCATAATAGTTTTGATAAAACAACTATTGAACACTTTGTCTTGCGTTGGTTGATCGGAGTACCAATTACGTCATTTAACCTCAAATGTCTCGCATATTCCCACGATTCGCACGTACACTCCAACATCAACATACATACAAGCAAACAAACACGAAGTTACTATTCTTTGGTATAAACAACATACATACAAGCACTATACAAGGTCATGTATATAAGAATAATGCTTATGAGGATGATGCATGTGAGATGTTTGTGAGAGCAAACTCCAATTCCTAGGTCAACCACTCGAAGAACTTACACTTTCTATGCAAGCTATATTATTTACTGGCATGATAGTTTACAAAGATATACTAATTTGATTTGCATGACTGACTACACCATATCCACCTATGTGTCTCACCATGAGAAATCTTATGAAGTATGAATTAAAGAATCATCCAATTAATTTGTCTCCATATTATTGACCGGACTCAAGACATTCCACTTACACAATCTAACCTGTAACTATGCAACACTCACTAAATTAATTGTATGTGATCGTGAATTATTTTGACACTCATACTTTACTATATTTATATAATTCTAGTGCTAACAATCTAGTTGTGACAATCCTACTTTAGTGATCCATAACCATACATATTAAAATTCCACCAATATAGACATGCAACCATACAATACTCACATGAGACTGCTAGGTCACATATTTCACTATCTAATAGCCTAGTGATCATTCATACATGTGCTCACTCTATTGGATCTCTATGCATGTAACACATCCATTTAGTCATATCCATACAACCATAATTGACCCATAATCATACATTTATCAATCCAAAATAAAGGCATAGACCTTCTCTAATGGTGTAAGTATAATATCCTAGTACCTGCAATTCACCCTCCAATGTATACGACACTCCAATCCAATTAATAATCCACCACTGAGTACTCATATATTCATCACATAAGATCCATCTAACCATCATATAAGATACCAAGTCTAATTGCACATTCGGTTCTTAAAAGGCACACATACACCGATTAAACATGTGGTACAATTTCCACCAAATTGGCCTTATATGATAAGCATCAATTCAACCCTATGTATACCACTAGGATCAATTTAATATATTTGACTACCACTTATATTGACATGGATAATTCTCACTGATGCAATATAATTACCTAAGTCGACCATCGCTTTATGTGCTTAGAAAATCTATCCATCGATAATCTTGTAACCATCAACATTATCTTGAGAACAAATTCCAATAAATTTAATATACATGATTTATTAATCTATTTTTATGTCCCTAATAATATTAGTCTCTGACTAATCCACTAAATTAAATAATTCAACATCCATGACAGACAATTAATATTCACTCTAACGATCGAATTATTCATATAAAGCAACAATTATTTTTACCATCGAACAATTAAAACCTAATAGGTAGCTATACCGGTTGAAAGTCATTAGACAAATAAATCTTCTTTCCTACGTGTGTGCATAAGTATGCCATGACCATGAATTAAATGCAATCATGCATGATTAAAAGCTATGCCCATGAAAATTAAATTGACTACGGGATTTTTACCATATGCACCGGGTACGAACAATTTCATCGCAGGCAACTCTTTAACTACATGTGGATGGAAATCGGATCCGACGTAGTAAATCCAGCTCTGCTCCTTTTTCTTCTTTTCTTTTATTCTCCTTCCTTTTTCTCTCTTCTTTTTCTCCTTTTCTTCTTCCTTGGCAGAACCACTCTTCTTTTTTTCTTCCTTTCTTTCTTTTCCCTTCCTTCCTTTCCCCTTTCTCTTTCCTTTCTCTTTCTTCCCAGGCCGAGCAAGCCCCTGGCTTCTTCTTCCTTTCTTCCTCTCCTCCCTTTCTCTTCTTTCTACCACCACAGGGTAGGCCTCAACCTTCCCTTCTCTAGCCGAGCCACGCTATGGCGTCCCCTGCGCTGCCCCCGACACCAAGCCGCCACACTTCGGGGTGCTACACCGTCATGCCTCCTCTCTGCGCGCGCTGCGGCGTCGCCAGCCACCTGCCGCCGATCGGCCGACTCGGCGTGCTCCTTCCGCGTCATTGACCATGGTCATCGTCGATCTACTGCCGCGGTAGTGTCACGGGCTACTGTGGCAGTCATCGCCTGCCCAGGCCGTGCCTCCCACGTCGTTGGCACCCACACCACTTGCCTCCACGTCGAGCTACTGGTGCCTGCACCGCCTGCTATCGTCATCGTGCGCTGGGGCGCCCACCAAGCGTCGTGCTAGCCACCTAGCATGCTGAGCTACTGGCCATGCTCGCTGAGCCACCATGGCTGACCAGGTGCGAACTGCCACGGGCTGTTGCCCCGACCACATCTTGTTCTGTCCCCACACCATCGCCTACACACTGCCACGCATCGCCTTGCTGTTGTTGCGCTGTGTGCTGTGCTCACCTCGGTTGTCATGTCATGCAGCAATTTTCCGCGCCAGGCCACGCATGGCAAGGCATTGCGCCTCACGTCAGGCTGTCGTGCTACCTCCAGCTAAGCACCGCCTCGCTACTCCGGCAGCTTGATCCGGTCTACCCGACTGCATCTTCCCACTGAGTAGTGCTGTGTTGGGTCGAAGTCGCGCTACGCCGGGCTGAAGTCTCATCGCGCTGCTGTCGTGGCAGTGCCGCACCTCCACTGCCATGCCACTCTGACTGGTACCGCGGCAGCGCCCGACTAGCCACGGGCTGCCATGGCAGCGTCATGCTGCTGTCGAGGCAGCAACAGGCTGCCGTGGTATAGCCTAGTTGTCCCAAGGCTACACCTCCAAGCCAGCCACCCTACTGCCATGGCGCTTGCTGCATGCCGACGAGCTGTTGGCCGTGCCCTCATGCTACCACTTGGCTACCAAGCGTCAGTGCCAATGATGCTGCTCCTTCCCTCTCACTTTTCCCAAATGGCCCAAACGACGGTGCATGTGCAAACAAATCACAAAAATGGATTGCTCTTGTGGTGGGGATCGCAATGGTATTAGCATGCATGAGCAGATCCTAGGTTCTTGGGGGTGATGTCTAAACCCGAATATACAAATCCGGACCCTCTGTGTATTTTGTACTAGTCCAGAATCACGCAAGTGCACACAGTCTCAACATAGATGAATATCACAATCATACATAGCGGAAACATAACAAAAGACTTCATATATTAAATAAGACATAGTTGAACGACCTTAGGGTCAACCTTACACTTATTAGGCCTCGATGGCTATGAACCAAAGCAAATAAATAGCAGCGGAACGAAGAACGTCGGTGAATCCCATCAACATGCCAAAGGCATCTAATAAGGTTCAACTCCTAGATAATCGCCTCATCGTAGAACTCCATCTCCTTCAAAGGTGTAGACTTCTCCTCAACTGATGATTTGATTGTTGGCAAGGGTGAGTACTTAAAGCACTCAACAAGTTGTGCATAGAATGCAAATCTATCATACTATATGCATAGGCATACAGCCTCCGTCCCAATTCATTTTAATAAAATCTAACCCTTGACCGTAATTCCCAAGCATTGCTCAATACCGCGAGCATGACTATTCGAATAGATTTTACACTCTGCAGAGGTTATGCGCTTTACCCACGCGATGTGATCATCTCTTGTTGCCAAGCTATTGACACACTTCCTTTGGTTTGTCGGCAGAGAGATCATGACAAAGCCTTTATAGAGCTCTGTCTTAACCCAGTACTACTCGCTAAGGTTTCAACACTGATGGGACTGGTTACCACATTCAGGGCCCTCCTCTTGCGCCAATGAGTTTACCCATAAAGTCGGGGCTCACACCACCACTAGTAGTACCAAGCTAAGACATTGCAAATTAATCAGTTAGGTCCGTCCCATTTCAGACATGTGGTTGCATGATTGACTCAAGTCAAATGCTTGCAAGGTTAAGTCCTTAGGTTTGACCAAGGCAAGACTAACCAAAAATTCATCATTACCGTTACCATTATCAAAAACAAGCGACCGCCCAAATGCCACATTGGCTCACCATACAATTCTTGCCACATGCCTCAGTCTAAATCATTTTACTACCCTAGTTGATTACCATGCACCACGTGCCATCAACAACATTGCGTGACAACACCTGACACACATTTCAAAAAATATGTTCTATATTCCATTAAGCAAGATTAAATTTTCTCACATAAAATGATATCAATAACTCGTTGCACGGCTAAGCAAACTATTCACGTTCTAGCTCCCACATTGACAAATAATAGATACCAACATATAAGGAACCATACTACGGTGACGAATGAATCATGGTATACAAATGACAAGGTAAATATAACTCAATTTGGACGAATATCTAATCCCAAATTAATTGAAACAAGTATCAATTGAATTAGCATGCAATAGTTTAAAACAATATAATTTTTAAAACATGGGCTCAACATGATAAAAGCACAACTTGCCATCAAAGATGTCTAAATCCTATTTTGGACCTTGGTCTTGGATTAGCTCCTCGCTTACGAATACCTCAGGCACTTCAACGTCTACACAAAAAAGCGATAAAACAATAAATACCAAAACCAGAGAGCAAAATCAACTCCAAGAATTAAATAAAATTCACCATTAAATAGATCTTGATTTTACAAATTTTTAGAAACTGGAATCACCTCAATCGGATCTCGAATGAGACAGATATAGCTATTCAAAGTTTAAAATAAAAGATAAATCAGAAAATATAAAAATCTGAATTAACCAAATTATTTTTATACTAGAAAATAGCATTTATTACATCACACTTATGTCAGCACAGAAAATGATTTTGGCCAAATATTTTTCTAAAGGAAAACATATTTATGACATCATGCTGACGTCATAGGACACGCGGCTGCACCTCGGCCTAACACGTGTCATGGGTGTATAGACCCGGTTCACGGTTCGCGCTGGCTCACGGTAGACGTAGCACACGGTGCCTCGATTGACTCGCCTGACACGCAGCGGCATACGACAGATGACGATTACAGCTACACGATCACGATCCAACGGATGATGATGCATGACTGCGGCGGCAGCGAAGACCATGTGGCTACCTCGGTATCCAACTTGTGGTCGAATCCGGTATGCACAAACTGCAACCAACGGCGGCGATTGCATGGAGGCAGACGAATCGACTGGTCACGATGAACCCCACGCTCGACACGCGGCAAGATCTCAACCGTTCACCGCAATCCGACGGTGGTAGCGAGGGGATGACGCAGTTGGCCCGGTGCTTGACACGCAATGAACATCCAGCGATCCCTTACAAGATCCGATGGTCGACGATGCTCGCGGGCGACGATGATGGCATGGCGGCGTTCTTCACCGGAGACGAAGATGAAGACGACCGCCACGGCACTATGGGGTCTCTTCTGCGACGTTAACACCCGATTTCGAAAGATCTTGAATCGGCGAAACCGATGAGGGCCTTGGCGACGGTGTGGATGGCTCGATGGCGGCGAAAATGCGCAAAAGTGACAGCGGAGGCTGCGATGAACTTCAGCGAGCACTTACAAAAGAACGGCGGCGACATGGGCGGCGTACTATAGGGCAAATGGTGCGGCGCGGCTCGGGCTTCACGCTGCGCAGGGCGATGCATTAAATAGGCAGCTCGAGAGGCGTGCCACGGCTGAATCACGAAATCCGAGATCCTCGGGAATACGAAGGCGCGACGGATTCGGTTGTGATACGGCGAAGCCGACGTGGCTCCATCCAACACATCCATGTGGCAGCAGATCGATGGCACAGATCGTAGCGACGATGCGGCTCAAGCTCACCCGCGAGATCACAAACCAACGGTGCAGATCTCGAGCGGCTAGGGTTAATGGTGGAACTGGCCGGTGCAGGCTGCGGATGGGCTAGTGGCGCGAAAAGGTATGGGCCGCGGCCCAACACTATTAAAATAGATTTTAAAATCATTTCTGAATAAAATTAATTCCCAAAATTGGAAATGGCCAAATAAAATAGGAAAAATATCAGAAAAATTCTAAAAAATACTTTAAGGCATTTGTAACTCAAGTAAAATATTTCCAATAAAAGCTTATTTAAAATTTTCCATTAAACAAATAAAAGATAGCCAGAGGCTTATTTTCATAAATACAAAATAATTTAAATTAAATCCAGAAAATTCATAAAAGCATAGAATGCAAATTAAATTCAAAAATTGCAAAAATTGGGGTGTTACAGGTGATTTGAGTTCATATTCCTGGGAGGAAGAAGAATGGCAGAGGGGAGGAGGGAAGAAAGCAATGGGGAGGGGCTATATCGGCTGTAGGGTGCAGAGGGCTCTAATTTTGCTACCTGCCATGAAAAGAAGTGATGGGAGGAGGCGTTTGCAGGAAGAGAAATGGCAGATGAGCAGGAGGGATGGGAAAAAGGGGTCTGGCTAGGGAGAAAAGGATTAATGGAAGAGAGGAGGTGTCAGCTGTGCTGCCTGGGAGAAGAACATGCAGTGAGGGAGGGTAAAGAAATGGCTGTGAAGAGAAAGAAATAGAAGGGGAGGCTTTAAAACAGAAAAAAAAAACAGTGATGCTAAAGGTTCTGCCCAATAGGTTCCTAGAATTTTTAAATACTGTTACATGGCTGAAGAAATTACAAAAAATATTGTGTAGCTACCCGGACAAGTAATGCATCTATGATAAAATTTTCAGGATTTTTAGGCTGCCAGTTTGTCCTACAGAATTATGTATGTGAGGTGCTGTCCAGAATTCTACCACGCGCTTACTATCAACTTCTGCAATTTTAACCCCGTTCCCGAGCTCAAAAAATTACAAAATTTAAAGGGTTTAGTCCTGACTCATCAAGGTCCTTTCTAGAATTTTTGGTGGCATTTTTTGATTTATTTAAGTTGGCCACACAACACCCTAAATTTTCTTAACCATACAACTACTCACTGCGTGTCTAGCTTTTGCAAGAAAATGATAGGGGGTGGTGTGAGGGAGAGGTTTGGCAGGTATTAAATAACAAAAGATCAGATAGCCGGTGAGAACTACAACTTGTTTTTGGTCTACCGGGTTTCTAGCGCGAAATTTTATACCTAAACTAAATACAAAACGCATCTTTAATTTACTGATGTCAATTTAAATTATCAACCAGCTGTGGAAAATGGGAGTTGAAAATCAGGGTGTTACATTAGGTTTGTAGGGCTGAGAAGGAAGAGGTTTGGCTTGTAGACTCAGCTGTTCTCGTCACATGACCGGAGTAGTGTTTTTGAGAAGAGATTCTTGAGACAGAAATTTTAATTGGCTTCTATTCACTGGTTTCGGTCCTTCAGGTCGATTTTCGCTGAATAAACCATTTTGTTAAACGGTACTACGTTGGACCATGCTAGCAGCATGGTGGAGAGAGAATAATTAAGAAGCTACACTATCCAAGAGGTAATGATAATCTTCCCTTTCCAATAGCACATGAATAGAACTTGTTGATTACACAAATGACAATTACAAAATTGAATATTTTAAGACTTTAAAGTACACTATATCATGTGCAATTCGCTTACTCTGCATTTTTTTTTGTCTTTATCAATTATTATACATGCAAGCTAAGCCTAGGACTAGGCCAATGAAGCTAACAATACTCAATTCAACTCCACCTTAGGTTATTGTGTAATGTATTTATATGTAATTATTGTTGTATTGACATGTGAGACCCGGCACACTACACACCGACACAAACATAGCATGTGACCATCTCATTCCTTCTCCTTGAACTCCAAAGGTGTAGGGGACTAGGATGAGCTGAGCCTCCCAAGGAATAGCTTGGAAACCTGGTTCTCGTTCTTGGTGAGCTTGCTATTCAAGGTAGCCAGCAACCAATGCTTAGGTCTATATCTTACCTCTCATAGGCACATACTATATGTATGTTCTCATGAAAGATACATACTCTATGTGCAAGGGACCAGACGAGGACAGTAGTATGAGCCAGAAGGAATGTTCATTAGTGTCATTTGGCCATCAGGATTGTGCTCCCAAGGTGTACTGTTAGGGCTCCATGTTCCCATTCTAGGAGCCAAGGCCTCCTTTTGTTGAGATCATGATGCATGATCCCAAGTGATTAGCACTAATTCACTAAACCTAGGTGTTGGAGAAGGGGAAGGGCAATATCTAATTAATTGTCCAATTAGGAACCTAGGCCGTCAAAGAAACAACAGATGAGGATCGATCAGATTATTGGTGAACATATGTAAAGCTTGTTATCTAGCTACCAAGGGAAGCAAGCATGTTTCTTGATGTCGAAGAGTTGTGACCATGCATCATTGCATTTTAGTACAATACATTAGTAGATCAAATTGGAGGAAGTATATATATTGAATGCTTTGCTGAAAGTGTATCCCAATGCTTGTACTTAACATTTCGCTGAGAGCATTGCTACTTGACACTAGTACAAAAAATCTTATCATAGACGATTCAAAAACATCATTACAGACAGTTTTGTGAACCGTCTGTAACCATGTGTCAGTAATAATAATGGCACATCACAGACAGTTTCCGAACCGTCTATGAAATCAACATCACAGACGATTCTATCACAGATGGTTTCCAAGAAGAACTATTTGTGATATTATATTATCACATATAGTTTTTTATAAAAAATTGTCTATAATATTATTTTTTATTGATGATGCTTTTTTTATTTATTGACTAGCATTAGGGAATACTAGCCATGCCCTCTAAAATAAGTAAATTACAAATTACATCACAAGCATATTATCACATCCGTTTCAAATATCAACTTAGATTACATACTACACCACATACAACACATCCATTTCAAAAATTAACTCAGATATATTAACCACTTGAATGCATAACATCAATTCACAAATTCACAGCACAAGATTTACAAATTAACCCAAGTGATAATTTACAAATGCACAACTATAACATCCTAAAATTTAAAATAAAGTAAGAAATTAAATTTTAAATTTTAATTATATTTATTTATGAATTTTCTGAATTTTCTTGACTTTTATTGGCTTTTCTTGAATTTTGCTCTAAAGGAGAAATCCTTTTTAATTGAGTTTAAAAGGAAAGAGTAAAAGCTATAACAAAAAATGTATAAAAAATTGTGGTTAATTTCAATAAATCACTAGAACCTCAATTTTGAATTAAAAAGTCATGTCAATATAATTGAATGTGAAATGAAAGGCAAATTAATGGAAATTGACTATCAACATGGATATTGTCAAAATTAAATAAAAATAATATTACTTTTTCTCGACCTGAAAATTTTATATTATCCTCTGTATCAATAAAAAAATCAACATTAAAAATAATAAAAATTAATAACCAATTTTGTTATATTTAAAAATTCAAAAATAGAAAAGCTGAAAATCCAAAAACATCGATGTCAGAATTTTTGTAAATTAAATATAAAATATATTAATTTTAAATTTTTACCGAAGGATTCTGTAGCAAAGTGAAACTCCTATAAAAAGTTTCAAAAAAATTAATAATATATAAACTCCCAGAAAAATTGAAAATAGAAATATAAACATAGTGCATTGTTAGAATTTTTATAAAATCTGTGCCTCAAATCTTGATCTGAAAATTTTTCAGGATAAGTAAAATTATCCAAACATCACTCAGAAAAATTATCGCAAATTTATTGAGACGACTTCTAACTAATTCAATGAACCCAATCTAGATCAATTTTTCAGCCGGTTTATGTTTTTGCTTCTTCTTTCACTGGCGCGTGGGACCCGATTCTTGTGCTGGCCCACGCAACAGCCTCCTCTCCTCTACTCTTATCTCCACGGCTATAAAATGTGCCCCCGAATTGGCATTTGCTCACACAACCATTTCCCCTCGCCCCTCATTTACTCTCATCAGCCGAGAAGCCTATGAGCCGCCCCAATTCCGTCATGACCAAAGCAACTGAGCTCGAGGAAACGTAAACTTCAGCTAGTAAACTCACTTGTTTTCAAATTCTTCAGCACTATAGAAACAATAGCCGGCAAGAATCAAAAGCCCTCACTTGAATCCAAAAACCATTGAACAGAGCACGCCGCCGCTGCTGCTCATCTTCACAGTATAAGCCAAGCCACCTCCGAAGCTAAAAACAGGTAAAATGGACTTCCTTGAGCTGGTTCATGCACATCATGGTGAAAATGAGCCCCTAGAATCTTTAGTTCTTCTCCTTCATCGGTTGGC
Source organism: Otatea glauca (assembly GCA_036346275.1). NCBI lineage: Eukaryota > Viridiplantae > Streptophyta > Magnoliopsida > Poales > Poaceae > Otatea > Otatea glauca. The sequence continues at coordinate 29,972,560 of CM070733.1, read as the reverse complement.
CATGGCGACCGCCGCCCCGCGCAGTGGCGACCTATCTTCACTTGCCGCCGACAACTGCAGAGCCTACCTTTGTATGCGCAAGATCACACTTGTGCTCGCCGTGCCCTTGCCTGCCTTCCTCTGGCCCCATCTCGCCGGCGGCGAAGTCACAACCGAGTCCTCTGTTTTGTTTCACTGACATGCGGGGCCGCAACATCAGTTCCTCACCTCCCTTTTGAATCGCTGTCACTCGGGCCCCACCGGTCAGTGCAGTTGAGTTAAGAATGGCCAAAAACAGAAATGTGTCTTCCCTTTCTAAAAGCGCACTTTCCCTTTTTGGAAAATTTCAAAAACTTAAAGATTCAAACACACATAACTTTTGCATTTTAAATCCAAATAAAGTGAAACAACTTTATACATTCATATAAAATCTTTTAGTTTCAGAATATGCAAGGAAATTTTGAAAATAATCAATGTGTAAATTTTGAAATTTAAATTCAAAGAGAAGGGTAGAAATGTACTATACATAAATTTTTTACAAATAAACTTAGAATTAAATGAAACCAATTTTATTGAAATCCTTATACTTCCAGAAACCCAAGTATGTAAAAATATTTGAATTTCAACTTGGTTTGAATCTTTTTCTAATAAAGGTTAACTTCAATGTGCTTGATATTCAAAAATACATGATTTATGCAAAAGAAATCTAAAATAAATAAAAATTGATTTCCATATGTTAAATTGACAGTAGTATACCTGCATATGCAAAAATATTTAAGAAATAAACTTGACTTGAATCTGTTAGATAAATAGACCATGACCCTAGTATAAAAGATGTATGTATGTGTGTGTGTATAGATATAGATAATGAGAAAGCTTAAGCAAGATTCATAATAACTCTTAAAAAGATTTGATTATACCCTGAACATAGACATAAACCTAGTATAATATGCTTTGCATCTGAATCCTATTAGAAAACACAAAACCTTTTGCTAATACTGTATCAATAAACTATAAATCCAAATAATTTTAGCATCTTGAATTTGAAAATATAAATACAGGAATACATAATTTTAACCTCTTGAATTCGTAAAATAAATAAGAGTAATCTATAAAAATAATAAGTTGTATCACCACTTAACGGAAAAGCTACTAACAACATACAAAAGTAAAGACAGAATAGTAAGCGAGCACATAAAATCATGAACCTTAACCTTAAAGATCACACCTGTTTCTTTCGTGAGTTCTTATTTGATTTTCTATCTAATTTCTTTTTTCCCTTATTAAAGTTTGTTATTTGCTATGATATCATCGAACGACGTGTAGAACCCGACGACCCTGAGTTCGACTTCGACGATAGTCAGCATGGCAAGCACCCCCCTTGACTATGTTGATCCCAGTTTTGCAAATATTTTATTAAATGTTTTATTGCATGCGTATGTTCATTAAACTCTGCTATATTATGGATAATGGTAGTTATACCTATAGACTTGTGAAACTTCCTTGATAAGTATGGATTTGTGAACCTTGATATCCCTAAAATAAGGTAGACATCACCTAATGTCAACATGGGTTTACTCACACTTAGCTGTCATGCTTAGCCATGCTTAATAAAGACTCAAGTTCTTTACAATCTAAAAATGTTGGATAAGATTAACAGGGTTGGATATGACTATTTAATGTTGTTGGTATTTTGGTAAAAATGAAAATAATAACTATGGTTTTGACGTAGGCAATTATTGGCAATAGCCGGAGATGCAAGGAACTTGCACGTAGTGTAGGGTGAGATTATCATCCGGGTTAGATTAAGGACCGAACGAAGTGTTCGTTAAACCCAAGAATTATCGTACAACCACAAGACTGGTATGGGACAGCCTTAACCTATTAGGTTAGTTATAACTAGCTTTACACATTGGCAGGTTGTAGTAGTACGGGTTGTTCTATTATGGATTGCTCGAAGGAACGTCCACACCGAGGTGATAATGGAATAAACGTTTACCAATACAACGATGTACGCCATGCTATGCGGAGAAACATCATGACTTTGTCTGAGTTCTGTTGCCATAGTATGGGTTGTCGTCACCGGGCTGGTGCAAAGCTAGGGCTAGGTAATGTAACGGTTATGTTATGATCTCCTTGCCGACACACCAAAGGAAGTGTGTTATTGGCCTAGCAAAAGAGGTTTAACATTTCTTGTGGGTAAATCTGTATACCTCTGCAGAGTATAAATCTTTTCGAAAAGCCGTTCCCACGGTTATGGGAGTCTTGGAGCGCCAGCACTCGTTAGATGTTTTATTTTCATGAAAACCTGGTTTATGCCATGCGATGGCAGGAAATGATTCATTATGATGATCACATCATGAAGGTTCATGGATTCAATTACTTATGCTTGCATACTGTTATTTTATTAACCTGTCAAATTGCTTTTACTAAAATTCCGTTTGCAATCTATTATTCAGTATTTACAATTCAAATTGGCTTATTGCAAATTAACTGTAGAAGCCTTTCTATTTATTCAAGCCTACATATAATAGAGGTTTTGTAAAAGTCTTGCTAGTATATAAAGTACTCAACTAGCTATTATTGTTGCTTTTAGGTGAAGAATCAGAATGATATTCACTTTGACATAGGATTCGGGGATATTAACGATGAGTTTTTCTTGGGTTTTACCTTGTCAGTTACCTGTGGGATTATTGGGCAAACTACAAGTCTTTTGATTTTTCCGCTGCAATAGTTATGTACTTTTGGTTTATAAGCCAGAATTTACTTAAAGAAATATATGTACTTGATGTATGGATGTGAAATCAATGTTGTAAATGTGCGTACTAGCCACCGATCATGGGACTAGTACTGTATGCACATGGAACCAATTATTGGTATTTAATATAAAAATGGGGGCCTTACAACAACTCAGGTAGAGTGGCACTCATCTTCTGGATTTATGACCTCAAGTAGCAAGAAGGAACAAAGCTATCCTCAAATTCCTAACATATCGGCCTGTTCCAACGCAGTTGTAGCGTATTTCCAAACCTGTCGATGGGAAGACTGAAGTCTTGCATGTATATAAATTGATAAGTACGAAATAATTATTGCAATATTGACAAACCTATAGGTCATTGGTATTTGTTTTACCTATGATGAGTTGCATGTTGTGGCAAACGTCGAATCCACATTGGTTAGTGCCCTTTGGCTGTTGGTGGCACTAGCATAGAATTGGTAAGTTCCAGAGGCATTATTACGAAGTGTGATATAAGATTATTGTGTACTAGGGGATACCGGGAACTTAAAATCATGCTTCAACTTCAACCCGTACTTGGATGGCCCTCCACTAGCTGTGTACACTTTGAATGACCTGTCGAGTAATTTTGCGATAGGTTTCAAGTCGTGGGTACCATTCTTTGAGGAATCAAGGTACATTACCCGGTTCTGTCTTGGTACAATTACAATTAGAACCTAGTGAAACCTACAAAGGTATATCACTATGGTTATTCAACCTAACTTCGAGTTGCATGTAAAGTACAAATCAACAAGTATATCAAATAGTGAAGCACTTATTCGGGTTGTGGGGTAAAATTATGCATTTTGTATCTTTCTGAGCTACCAATGCGTTTTCCACGTACACCTGAACGACTTATAAATTGTCATCCATGATTTGCTTGGACACCATGTGTGGGTTGAGGAAACCCACCGGTTCTTTCTCTTTTTATTCTTCAAGGATCATGTATCTATATATACAAAAGCAATGAGTTATATATATATAGACCGTGATTGCATACACTTATAATGTCAAGCATCTCAGGAGTGAGACGTCGAGGATGTAGAGATCGAACAAGTCGCTGAAGTCAACCCCAAAGAAGCCCCCGATGACTGGTGGAAGAAATGCACATCTTTGAACCTGACCGAGATACTTGATACCTGTTCTACTACTGACTTGTTGGCTTATTTCATGTACTAATTTTTCAATCTAATGCAAGCCATTGAAAGCATTCGCTGGTGCTCTTCGAGTACGAACATCTGTCTTAGCTTTTATTTTTGGGCCAACGGGGCCAACAAAAAGTCGGGGTCCTCTAGCGTCGGCTTCGATTTTCCCTTGCCGCTTCCTCACCATCTATTATAGGTCGTCTTCATGAGAGACGACTGGTCCTGAAGTGAATTACTGGCCTATGTCGTACGGGGCACGATAGTCGATTTGGTGGCATGCTTCGATGTAGCATGTGGCTCCGTAGTGCTTGTAGCTCCAATGCAGCATGTGGCTCATGTTGTGCATGTATCTCCGGTGTTGGAGAACTGTCATCGAAGAAAATGTCCCTCTTGGGACACTGGATGAATATGTCAATAGCATCCCTTAGTGTCACGATCTTGTCGTTTGGGGGCATCTCCAGCGTGACGGCCTTACAAAAATTTCATGTACACCGTTGACATTTACTTTCGCGTAACCCGACGGTACCGGGCGACCGTGAATAACCACCCCTCGACTGGATGGATACACATACCCCAAGCAACCTACAGGGGAACAGAGCCATTGGCAAGCCTCACTTAGAGATTGCACGGCGTGGCCACCTACTTAACGGTACACAATTAGCTAAAACGTCCAACAGGTCTATCTGTGGAGCATTCCAGACATATATATTACCTGGATGTTATCGACAGGAAATTTATCATCGTCTACGTCTATCTCAGGGGCGAACGCGCAGCTGCTCCGATGGTTAGTTGGGCTAAATTGCGTCGATGCTTCTAGGGCTTGCGGGGTACATACGTGCCTCTCCACAACCACCCTTTACTCTATCCTTTCCTCAAGGCTTCTTATCTGATCATCGAATTGTGCTCTCAACCTTTCCTCAATAACTGCTATTAGGCATTCCTCGCCGTCGTCTTTGGATCTTTTCCTACTCCGGTACGTGTCGGAGTCCTGTGGGAATCTCGTTTTCTAGGGAGCGAAAACACCTTTAACTCGCATGCGACCCGGGTGCTCCTTGTTTTCCATGGCCGTTGATTGTATATTTTTCTCCCTATCCGACTGGAAAGTGCCTTGCGAAGATTTTGTACTCAACACTTCCTGCAAGAGCCCAGCATGTCATCTCACTTATAATTATGAAATTATGGAGTAATTACAAACTAGATAGTTCGATATCTTACCAGACGTCAGGACACTTCCTCATCTGCGGAGTTTTTGAAGGGCACGGTGCTCGAAGACATGGGATTTGACCTCGCTCTTAGCCAGTTTCGGGCATGTGGGTCTATGATCGAAGCAAATGGTCGGGACTCCTCCATCAGGATTGCCTCCTCGTCCTCCCTCCTCCATTGCGCGCTCTTACCCGTGTACCCAGCAGTGCCGAGTTTGTGGGGTGGGTGTTCTAGGCCTAGAGGGCCTTATGCGCTTCACTTTGATACACAAATTCTTCCATCGTCTTCATCTCAACAAATCTTTGCCATAGTCTTCATCAATGAACCCATACTTAGAGAAGGGAGTCATTTCCTCCTTGATGTAAATTGTGACAAGCGTGCTCTTGAAGTTCTTCTACACCTTTGCCACCACTAGCAATGCATACCGTCACACTAGGCACACAGTGTCTGCTGGGATCTCGAACTATGCAAAAATTTCTGTCACAATGTTTTTGTGGTACTCGTCGATCAGCGACATCCAGGATGGATAGATAATGGGGACCCATTCCCGTTCAACTATCCCGCATAGTTTGAATGCTACCGCTGCCTTTCGAGGTTGGGTAGGGGCCCTGTCCTACAAATTGACCACCGTGATGGTATATCAGTCCGTGGGCCTTTTATTTGCTCCTCTTGGACCGCGAGTCGGTTTTCCTTTCATCGGCTCATCATATCCTTTCGGCGATGAAGAATGAGGGGACGTCATCTTCTTTTTAACTAGACTGTATTAGGTCTTAACATATTAGGTAAGTCGATAAATCAACAATTCACAATTTAAGCAGAGGAAAGTAAATTAGATCTCGATTTAAGAGAGTTAAATTTTATTTGGGATCAGGTTAGACAGTTGTCATTATCAGCACTGTATTTGCAAGATGAGAGATATTTTGTTCACTGGATAGATTATGTTTCAAAAAAGAGTTTCTTTATTCTTTAGAACAAGGAAAGATATTATATCACTCCGTTCTCTTTCGCCACTCCATTTTAGAAATATCTATATAATGATAAAAGAAGAAGAACAATGAAAAAAACTAAGTGTTTGGGCACTCGGAATCCCTCGAGACTATGTGTTCGAGCCGCGTCTAATCTATAAACAAACATTAAGACAAAGATCAAAATAATAAAGTAAGAAGAATGATAAAAGAAACTTGGTGTCCGAGCACCAAGAACTCCTCGAGACCTCACGCTCAAGAACGCTTGGATCTATGCGCCCAAGCACGCCACAGACCATGCATTCAGGAGCATTTCCTAACCTTATGCCCTATTTATATTTGTTTTACTCAGCTATTTACACACACAAATATATATACACATTCATATCTGGATTGTTGTAAATAATACGATATTAAGAGCAAATATTTCAAACTAATCCCAATTAACAATTATATGATAATAACATACTTCAAAGCTAGCAAAACCGACATAATAAAAAGGATAAAGCAATTCATTAAATTTATGTCATCTATGCAAGGAATCATGTCTACTTAGCAATTACTGAATAATTAAATGTTAAAAGGCTCTCAGGTGTCAGGCTACTGAAGGATAGACCTTCAGCCTCCTCGTCACAAGGTGTATGGATGCTAGAGATTAATCTCTTACCTCCATTACACCTAGGGTCAAATAATCACAATTGAACTTAAATAATTAACTAAGCAAATAAGGTATTGAACTTTTACCTTCCTAAATTATGCACCATAAAGTATTTAGAGTCAATTTCACTATCCAAATGATCAATTATCAAACCATGTAGAGATTCGGCCAGCAAGTAATTAAATTAATAACCGAACTGACAGTGCTACGAACAGAGCAATCAATATAGTTAGCAAATCAAAAGTGCATCACAATGAGTACTGAATAAATTGATCAAGCTAAAAGACAGTGACGCAATACTTTCTAGCATTAACAGGAAGCAATAAAATCAGTTCAAGGTCATATTTACAACTTTAATTGTTTTAGTTCATCAAGGACCCATTGCGTCATAGAGCAATCAAAAGGGCAACAAACAATGAGAATGATTCAATTTCCTCCCAAGAGCTCGGCACAACAACCAAGTTCCTCAGCACTGCAATCACTGAACAAGCCTGCGGCACAACAAGCAAGCACTGAACCGAGCTATTAAATTCATAGGAAAAATTATTTCTCAGTAGAAGGTCAACTATATATATATATAATATAATATGATTGTCTTGACTTTGAATAGAAATTGAAACTGAATCACATCATTGGTAAATGGAGTATTATCGGATAGTACATGAGCGTAATTTTTTGTCTTAAGAAGTTCCAACTTTGTGGTAACAGGGCAGAAGGTGTACATGAGCGCAATTATAGAATATATTTGACATCATTGTCTGCTCCGAAAAATCTGAACATATGGTGAAATTCACATTTCAGGGAAAACACAACATTCTAGAGAATTATGCAAGCTATATGTAATTTCATCAACAGTCCATGTATTATTGAGACAGACCACTATATCTTAGACTGCATATCTCATATGGTTATCATAACAAAGATCACATTCTTGATTCAATGCAGCAAGCACTTACTCTCAACTGTACAAACTTGGTTACCAATTTTAGTAGAGGAACCAGAGGTGCGGGCCACCGAGGGGGAGCGGGCCGCCCAGGGGGAGCAGAATGCCGAGGGGGAGCGGGCCGCCGAGGGGGCAGGGTAGGGTTTGGGGATTTGGAGCGCTGGGTATGATCTGCGCGAGGAACGACCTATCGGCATTATGTACCGTAGACATCACAGACGGTTCTAGTCCAGAACCATCTATGATGTGTTAGTATCACAGACAGTACTACTCTCGAACCGTTTGTGATGTTTTTAGATTACTACTTATTTATAGAACCGACAAAATTAAAACTCCAATTGCAGTTACCTTTGTGCTAGATGCACTAACTTCTAGTTCATTCAAGCAGTTCTTATCTGAAAATGAGGTATATATACTGACATTTTGTATATTATGTTTAGTCAAGGTACGTGATTACTTATTTTAAACTGCATGTGACGGCTTTCATACCATGTTCCAATGGGAATGGTTAAAACCATACACAAGTACTAAGAAATCTCTCTTTATGTAATTTCTTTTAGCTTGACATGCTTGTCTCTAAAGGTACTTTGCACCATGAGTTTACACATTTCCATTACTATATCCAATACCATCTACATAAATGTCGACTTTTGTAGTCGGCAATAGAATTATGGGGCAGGCGCTCGATCTCAAACTCGAAGGTCACACAAGACAGGGATTTTAGACAGGTTCAGGCCCTCAGCGATGGAGAGTACACCTTTATATTCCACAATATACAAGTAAGTATTGGTTGTCATTATCATTCTAAACTACTTATAGAATTATACTTGTATCTGAAGTCAACAATATTGACATGGCTCAAACTTACGGTGCAACAAATGTATGTAAGCCAGATATTATGGTGCAAATAAATCAGATGCATACACAAAGATGTTTCAACTTTCGAGAGTTTCATTAAAAATAACTTTATTATGCTGGAGAGTACACTTAAAATTATAACTCTACTTACTTACTCTTTTGTATAAAAATTAGCCCTTCACGATGATTGACGCGTGTGTAGCTAGCTTCCTCAGGTTGTTCTTCCTGAACCATAATGCCATTTTCGATAGGAGACAACTCATCAAATTGATTGTATTCTTCCTCATCTACTACATTCTCAAGTCCGACAATCCTCCTTTTTCCCTGAAGAACTACGTGGTGCTTCTTGTTGGATGGGTCGGTTACATAGAAGACTTGAACAACTTGGTCAGCGAGTACGAATGGTTCATCTTCGTATCCGACACGTTCAAGGTCCACAGTAATGACGTTGTACTTGTCAACCTTCACCTGCTGGAGGTGGACCCAACAGAATTGAAATAAGAGGAGCTTGAATATTATGTAGTCGAGCTCCCAAATCTCCTCTATAAACCCATAGTAGGAGCTCCTTGTCAACCCAGTGGTATTGAAGGTATCTATGCAGACGTCGCTGTTCTAATTTGTGCTCTTCATACATCTCAAGATTATATAGAGTCATCACCACCTTAGCCTATAGAGCATCTAGTCCTTCAGGATCGATGACCTTTTGAGCAATTGTGTTAAAGAAATAACACAGCCTCGTAATTGTCTCCCAGACCTTGATCAGCAAAATACTTCTAACTGAGATAGGGAGCATCTATGTCATCAGTATATGACAATCATGAGACTTCATGCCAGTTAATTTCAAATCTTGCATCGAAACAAGTCTCTTCACACCATACAAGTACTGGCACAATTCAGTTATCTCGGCCTTGGACAGAGTGTAACAAGCAGGTTTACAATATGTTCGACCTTTATCGATCTCTTTCGGTGCTAACTCAGGTCTTATGCCCATATCGACTAAGTTAAGCCATGTGTTGATACCATCTTTTATTTTAGTCTTAATATTCAGTAAGAGACCAATAAGGCTATCACAGACATTCTTCTCTATATGCATGACGTCGATGCAATAGCAAACTTCTAGGTGCTCCCAATAAAGTAGGTCTCAAAATATTGATCTCTTCTTCCATATGCTCTCTCACGGGTCCTCGATTTACATCCCTTTCCAAGTGCAATATCCAAATCCTTAATCATGTCATGAACATCTCTCCCTCTTAAAGGTCTTGGAGTTGAACCATCTTTGTTCCTTTCGTCGAATTGTTTCTTCATCTTGCGGTATGGGTGATTCCTCCGAAAGAACCTATGGTGATATATGTACATGGTTTTGCATGAGTGATTCAGCCACACTCTCTCGGTATCATCTAAGCAGTGAGTACATGCTTTAGCTCCTTTTGTACTCTGGCCCGACAGGTTAGCAAGAGCAGGGTAATCATTTATAGTGCAGAACAACAGGCAATGCAAAGTGAAGCTCTCATTTGTACGCATCCTATACCTTTACTCTGAGAACCCACAGTGTTTTTAGATCTTCCACCAATGGTGCTAGGTACACATCAATATCGTTTCTAGGTTGCTTTGGGTCTTGGATAAGTATAGACAATAAAATGTACTTCCGCTTTTTAGACAACTAAGGAGAAATATTGTAGATACAGAGATTCACGGGTCAAGTGCTATGCCGACTGCTCATGTTACCGAAAGAATTCATTCCATATGTACTCAATTCAATCCTTATATTCCTCGGTTCCGCACCGAGTTCTTCAAACCTCCTATTGATGTTTCTCCACTAGGCAGAATCAGTAGAGTGTCTTAGCATTTCATCATTCTTACGCTCCTCTGAGTTCCAAAGCAGCAGTTTTTCCTCCTTCGGGTTCACAAATAAATGCTTCAAACGGGGAATTACAGGCAAATACCACGCCACTTTAGCAGGAAGTCCTTTTTTTACCTTGATGCCCTCGCCATCATCATCTGAGTGATTCTTACGCTTGTACCAGAATGCGTTGCACACCGGATATACATGCAAGTTTGCGTACTCTTTATGGTAGAGGATACAGTCGTTCGGATATGTATGTATTTTTTCTACTTCCATTCCCAAGGGACAAAGAACCTTCTTGTCTTTATAGATGGTTGTCGGCAACTCATTTTCCTTCGGAAGCATGTTCACTAATAGACCTAATAGCGCCATGAAACTCTTATCGGACCAACCATTGCTTACCTTTAATTTCAGCAGTTCAAGCACGGATGATAACCTTGTGTATTTTGACTAGCAAGCTAGGAACAAAGGTTTCTCCGAGTCCTCCGTCAAGCCCCGAAATGTACCATACTCTCTCTATCATCACGGTTCTCTTCTGCATTGCACAGCATCTGATCCAAATTGTCATCCTGCAACATATCCTCATCAGAAGCACAATTGATACCATCTGGCATATCGTTGACTTCATCGGCAATGTTAATACTATCTGCTTCTTGTATAATCTGCTCTTCACCATGACTGGTCCAACATGTATACCCCTTTTGAAACCATGTACAATCAAGTGTGCTTCAATCTGAGTTGAGTTTCAAAAAATCCTCAGATTCTCGCAACCAATGCATGAACAAGTCATAAATTTGACCCCCTTATTAAACATACCCTACTCTGTAACTCTTCTAAAAGTAGAGACGACATTAATGTACTTAGCACTCGTACGGTTCTCAGTGTACATCCAGCTTCGGTCCATCTACGCTATGCATATAATAATTAGTGTTAAATATCGAAGTACATTAGGAGTGCACATGTACACATTCTTAAATTGGAGCACAAATTAACTAGCTAAACCCTACCCTAAATCATAAACCATGCTAGATCTAAAATCTTCTCTCTGTACCAAGCTAGCTAGATCTAAACCAAGTATCTTCAATTCTCTCTTTACCAAGCTAGCTACATCTTGAATATAATGCAATTATAACCAATTACTACCTTACATCACAAAGAACAAATTAATGGATTTACAAGCTACATCTAAATCAAGTATTTTCAATTCTTTATTGACCAAGCTAGCTACTTCTTGAATATAATACAATTATAATCAATTGCTACCTTAGATTATAAAGAACAAATGGATCTACACCAAGCTATATCTACATCTCGAATATAATGCTATTATAATAAATTACTACCTTAGATCACAAAGAACAAATGGATCTACACCAAACTAGATCTAAATAATCTTCAATTCTCTGTTTATCAAGCTAGATCTTGAATATAATGCAATTAAAACCAATTACTAAACTTAGATCACTAAGAACAAATGGATCTACAATCACCCATCGAAATCAACGGTCTCCTTTCACCATATAGCCTTACAACCACAACCACATCAAAGATAGATCCCGAAACCCTAAAAATACTAAGTGAGTCGAGGCTCTTTATTATATATTGCTGTGAGCTATCACAGACGGTTTTATACAAAAAACTGTCAGTGATGTCTATTGATGTCATTGACGGTTGGTGGCGAAAACAGCCAGTGATATCTATTCATGTCATCACTAACGATTTTATACTAAAATCGTCTGTGATATCAGTTTACATCACTTACGGTTGGTGGAGAAAACCGTTAGTGATGACATGATTTTTGCCACCAACTGTCAGTGATGTCAATTATCATAGACGGTGATGGTTTTTCAAAACTGTCTGTGATGAGGTATCTAATATAAAACTTTCTATAGTAGTGTGACCAGTTGCTATTCATGTGAATGAATCAACAAAATGTCTGGGAACACGAAATTGTTTAGAGATATGGGAATTTTCTCATATTTCTGTAGAAAATTAAATTGTTTCATGTGGAATTTTTGTGTTCTAAAAAAAACCTTTATGTCACAAATATTGAGGATTGAATGTTTTCATTTCTTCTTATAACCTACTAGATGCGCGGGCGTGGCGCACGCCGCGCCAGTCGTTACATGACAAGATGTGAAAACCGGGCACAGTTTTGGGGGGCTAACAGGCAAAAACCAGAGTAATACGTAATCTTATAAAGTTTCGGGCAGTTTTTTTGGCAACAATGACGTGTTAAAAACAATTTCTGGGAGTTCTAGGGTAATAAAGAATTTTCACGGACTATTTTGTAATATTAGAATTTTTTGGGACCCTTTTTGCCAGAAAAAAGAACCTGCAAGATATGAAGCTGTAATTCTAGAAAATATATTTCAAAATTTCAGAGGCCTTCCCGGAAAAGAACCCAAAAGAAATTGGACATAATTCTTGAAATTTGCTGGGAAAAGGTGTATTTTTTTTGTTTTTCACCGCGCGCGCTCGCCACGTGGGAAAAGATGTATTTTTTTGTTTTTTACCGCAGAAAGTCTTCTCCTGTAAGGAAATTGCGGAAGTTCTGGGGACCGGGGAAAAATACGGAGTAAAACGTACTTTTAGAAATATCATCATTTTTTGGGGCTCTGTACGCAAAACGAAAACAATTTCAGCAGTTCCAGGGTTCTCCATATAAAAAGAATGGGCTAATACATAATCTCAAAAAATTGAGGGTCCTTTTCGCAAAAAAAGAAGGTCACGCGTCGCCCAGCCGCTCACTGCGCACGCTCGCCATGCGTCGCTCCGGGAAAAATCTGCCCGCGAGAGCGCGAGCGCGGAACCAAGGCTCGAACCCTCGACCTAGCCGACGCGAGCGACGTGCTTCACCACCGCGCTACGCAGCTCCTCGCGTATACTACCGCAAATAATTTACTTAAGCTGAACAGCAAAGTTAGCCAAGTGGGCGACGTGGCTAAACGATTTGCGAGCCATACGAATAGCAAACGGTTTCGTTGTGCACGCGGGCGACGTGGCGATCGAGCGTGCGTCCACGCCGCGCCGAAGGCGACTTGGAGGCGGTGAGCGGCCGGAAAAACTCCAGACTTTATATACGGTAGTATATAGTACATATTGAAGACATCTCTCTTTAACCCTGGTCCGTGAGTCCAGCTTAGACTAATGTTGGAAGATTTCCTGGCCTCTGGACGATTTGAGCCGTGGAGCAAGTCGGCTCGGCTCGAGCCGCGAGCCGAGCCAGCCGAAAAAAATTACAACCAGGTCCTTTTCTGAAAAAAAATTACATATAAGTCCTTTTCCCGAAAAAAATATGGTTAGATCCTTTTCCAAAAAAAGAATATATATTACGTCTAGGTCCTTTATGCGTTTTTAAGGCTTGCACTCGGGTCCTTTTACCAAAAAAAAGAATTAGGATTAGGTCCTTTTCGGGAAAAAAAACCGTTCGGGTCCCTTTTTTTAAAAAAAATATACATCGCATTTAGGTCCTTGTTGCACCCTTTTATCAAAAAACGGAATTACGATTAGGTCCTTTTCAGGGGATCGTTCGGGTCCTTTTTTTTGAAAAATATACATCGCATTTAGGTCCTTGTTGCGTTTTTCTAGCATTACGTTTAAGCCCTTTTGCGGAAAACACAAAATCCTTTTTAAGTCCTTTTCGCGCGTTTTATCTATTTACTCGTGTGTGGAGCGTCGATCGTGCGTTTTCTCGATTTGCTCGCGTAGAGAGCGACGCCCGCGGCGTGGCACGCCGCGTATAGGTTTCTAGTGTTGTAATACCGTGGTATACCTTTCACAATTTGTACGTACTTTGCGTAGAACTTGTATTGAGATGGGTGTGCGGGTTGTGGGCACGTAGATACCATGATTTGTGTTGTAATTCGATTTGTTTTGTTGAGGGGTGTGTACATTTTTTTTTCCTTTCAGCGTGAGAGGTGCTGTAAATTCCTTTTCTCTCTCTCTTTTTGGGGGAGAAGTGTTGCAAATGTAATCCAGCTTTTCTTTTCCTTTTTTGTTTTGGAATTGGAGGTGTTGTAATCCAGTAATTCGATTCTGCCGACTACGTACGCCCAAGCTCATATAACCCAAGCCCGTATACCGATAGCCCATATAACCCAAGCCCATATAACGGTAGCCCATATGACGAAAGCCCATATAATACTAGCCATATAACCGAAGCCCATATAATCTTTGCTCATATAACCGAAGCCCAGACGGCGCGTACCAGCCCAGCCCAGCCCACACCGCATCCGCCTCCGCCACAGCCGCTTCTTGCCTCTCGACGCCACGAGCCGGCGAGTTCGGCACTTGGACCAGCCAGCCTCCGACGGATCCCGCGCCCATGGCGGTCGGCATCGCGCTCCTCCTCGACCTCGCCGCCCGCGCGCCCCGGGCCTCCGCCACCGTCCACTCCCATGCCGCCCTCTCCGCCGCCGCCGCGGCCTCCGCCGCCTCGGCGCTCTCCGCCTCCGGCCTACCCCTCTCCGCGCGCCATCTCTTCGGGTTTGATCCCTTCCCCTCCCCATCCTTGTATCTTACTAGGCCTTTTGTCTCGTCCTGTGCGATTTCCAGTGTCGCTATCGGGGTGTTCGGCGCATTGCGCGGGAGGTTTTGCTAGGGTTTGGCTGCGGCCTCGCGGTCTAGCGCGCCGGATTTCGGTGTCGCGGCTTGGCCGGTGCGCGTTGGGGCGCTCCGCGGATCGAGGGAGGGAACGGGAAGCTGCTGTAGTGTGGGTTGTTTCGATCCTCGATGAACTGCGGGAGAGGTCCCTGTAGGCACGCGATTGGTCTACTCCTGTGATTGTCAATCCGCGTGGTTTTGAGGCCTGGTGCTGCGCTTGTATGTTTTACATGCGTCTGCGAATGTGTCTGAGAGGAAAGTGTTTGGCCGAAAGAGACCGGGGTAAATGCTCCGTTACCGGTGCTTCTGTGGCTGTTGATGTTTGGCGTAGGAGAAAGTTGGATGGCTGAAGCTAGTGAAGTATGCGCTTGCGGCACTGGATGGGCTACGAGGTTTTTAAGTCTTGCTGCTCGTTGCATGCGTTTCAATGCTACACTGGTAGTCGTGAGCTGAGATGTCATGTTGGGTTACTTATGTATAACTGAAATTGTGAGGTTTTCGTGATTTCTATTAATGCATTGGTGGTGCCTGATGCGTTACGTGGTAGAACGTTGCCTTATTTGTACTTTTTAGATATGAGTCACCCATCCTTCGCAAAATTGCCATACTGGTACGTTATATTTATCGGATATGGTGATCCTCCGCGATCTTTCCCGATACGGTGAAATTCAGCATTTAAAATTAATAAAAATAATCCTGATCCTTCTTCGATACAACCTCATACTTCATGGCAAAAAACACAAAGTCAAGTCCAATCCAAACTATCTCTCCTAACCCTAAAATCTCTCTCTCTCACTCACTCATTCTACCCGATCATCTCTTCTACCGCTGACTCCCTTAAAATCCTTAGTCCTGGTAGCCACTGCCCTCTACCCAGCCAACTGACGTTTGTTACTAGCCACCACCTCCCCTGTAGCCTCCACCGAGCTTGCGGGTCACCACTGCTGCCTCCCCTCCCTTCTCCCTCTGCAATCTCGCCGTCGCCACCCCTCCACCTAGCCCAGCTGCCATCGTCGCCTTCTCCCTCTGCAATCTAGCCGCCGTCGCCATCTCCCTCTACAAACCGTTGTCGCCTCCCTTCCCTTCTCCTTCTATCGCCAGCAGCCGCCGTCGCCTCCCTTCTCCTACCACCAACCCGCCACCCTGCCTGCAAATCACCATCGCTGCCATCTGCCTCCTCTACAATCTCGCCACCGCCTTATCTCTTTGCAAGCCGCCATCGTCTTCTCCCTCTTACATTTTTTTAAACACATATATGCTCGCCATATCGCCGGATTCTTGTTTTTGGGAAATTGTGTATTGCTACCGGTATCGTGTATCGGTGATACATAGCTTTTTAGCATTGTTTGTGAATTAGATATAACAGTCATTGCATTTGTTACAGCTTTGTGTTCAGTCTTTAAGATTATTTTTGGACAATTAGTTGCAAGTCTTTACTTTGTTAGCATTGGAACTTGGAACAATGTTTTCCATGTTGCATACCTTTTTATATGCACTGTGCAAAACACCAAAAAGTAGGCCTTAGAGATGAATTCATTTGTTACACTCTGAAGCTTGATATTGTGGTCTATCTACCAAGGTTTGCTTTTTTGCACCTGAGGTGTACATGGATTATATCAAAGTCTCCTCTTTTGTTACGCTGTCAATGATATCATTGATCCATTAATATAAATATTGGATTGGGTTGAGAGACCATATAGGAATACCCTTTGGACTGAAGCCTGAAATAAGCATCTTTAAGCAGTAATGGGAATGTGGATTTCTACTATCCTCATCCATCTACTGATGCTAAAAGAATTGTGATGGTATCGAAATATTTATGCAAATGTTGATAAAGTTTTTTGTAGCATTGTTCACTAACTAGTACAAGTAATGCACTCATACAAACAAACGAATGATAATAAGATTTCTTCACTATCATATGTAACTGCACATTTACCCATTACTATGGGCGCTGTTTGCTGACATTGACAAGTCGCATGTAGTTTTTCATTCGTTTACTGGCATTTTAATTCAGTGGGCCTTTAAGGCTAATACTGGTAAATTTCACTTTCTTGCTTCAGTTTTCCAGGGTTTCCTGTTGCCTATTGTGATTCTGGTGCAACTGCTGGATTGAATGATGGTCCTGATCTTGTTAATGATCTTAATAACAAGATACATGACTCCATCCAATATCCAATAAAGGAATACCCATTGGAGCTGAAGCCGCTTTTTTCTGCCTTTGGGTATAAGAATTTTGGTTTGACAACCCTGAGGTCCTTTTTATTATACTATTTGCCTCTTTTGGAACCTCATCCGCACACTGATGACGACGACGATGACGATCTGCTTCAAGATGCTCCAGAGAAGAAGCCTGTTGATCTGGTTACTCCCTTGCACAATTCAGTAAAGCAAATCATCCGTGAGGTACTTTATTTACTCACTGGTACATTTAGTAAAGTAGTGCGTCAGTTCTAGCAGTCTTTCATAAGCTGGCTGGTATTATGCCTCCAATATCAAGTAATATTGTTTAGATGTTGAAAATTACCATTTTTCACAAAGATTCTAGTAGGAGTGAGTGATTGGTTAGAGTGATCGATCAGATACAGTAAGTTCTTAGCTTGATATTAGATACTTGCATACAATAAGTTCTTAGCTTGATATTAGATACTTGCATACTAATTTTCAACATCTAATTGGTCTTGTACATTTCAGACTTCTATTGTAACAACCAGACGAGTATTGGAAAGGATTGTGGTTTGTCATGTTTCAGAAAGAACAGCATGGAAGCTTCTTAAAGGTATGGTTTCTCTGTTTTTCTCAGATCTTCTAGAAACATATGGTTGAAAGGGTTGTGGCATCCAAGCAGGCCACTTGATACTCCTATGTGATGCCTCTGGTTATTGTTCCTATATGGGCCCACCAGTTGGTGGCGTAGGCATTGTATTAAACCAACATGTAGGAACTTTAACCTGTGTTGCTCCCCTTAGTCCATTACCATAAATTTGAAGAATGGAATGTACTTTTCTGTAAAAGAAGGAAAGAATGTTTGGACTACCTGTATGCATTTCTTCGTTATGTACATCTTTTTTCCACTTGACTACATTGGTGCAGTCAATAGTTTTACCCTTGTTCACCTCCAAATTGATTTCCAAATGGCCTTAAAGATGATTTTCCATTTTTGTTCCAATGGTAAGGTGCTACAGCTATACAGATTGCCTAGAAATGTGCCTTATGTCTCTTTTGATGCATAATGCAAGTGAACTAAACCTATTGGACATGTGAGCTTTTTGGCCCAATTTGGTATTAGAAAGCATTATGTGCAACTAAAGTAGATATTTAGAGATGCTAATATTCCCAGCTTCAAATATTCATTAAATTCTCAGCTAACCAATGGCTTTGCCGTGTACAACAAGGCATATCTTAGTCCAGATTAAAATCAGAAGAACGACATGTGTGATCAATTATAAAAATATGAATGTGAGTTATTCCAATTGAATAATTCTGTAAAGGTCGTAGAATCATTATGCATACAAAACAAGTAATCATGGCCATTCTATCATATTTTCCATGCCTTAAAATTTTCTCTACTAACTTTCTCAGCAGGTCATTCACATGTTTCGTATTGCTGAATTGCTCTCAATAAAAACTATTGGATGTTCAACTCAACTTGCAAATTGCTGTAGGTTTAATGTGTGGTTCGAACTTGTAGGCAACAAAAACACATTTTACATTTGGACTCGCAAATTCTATGTTTTTACAATCTTCTTTCTCATGCATGTTTAATGGACTAGTTTGTTCATAATTTGGCAATATTAGGGGTAGCGCTCGCGTGAAAATAAGTTAAGATAGCATTTTAAGTTTGTTCTGAGCTTCACTGTTGGTCAAACTTGCATAACCCCTAAATTTGGCACAAAGTGCCAGAAAATAGCCTAACACAGTTTGGCTAGGCTCAATAGAGCTTTTCTCTTTGCAGGCTTGCATTTTCTTCCAAGTTAATCTTAGATATGCTAGCTACATTTTCTGTCATGATCACGTGATAAGCTTATCGATATGTTCTAGCGTGTTTATTCTGATGCTTCTATGTCTCAAGACATTAATCTTACTGTTATTTTTTAATTTCTTGTTTACTGTGTTGCAATTATCACTTCATCAGCTGTCATAATTTGATGCCTTATCTTGTATTTCTTTTTCTATAGATGCTTCAAAATCATCAAAGAGGAAAGCTGCAAGGGGGATATCAAGTCCAGAGTACACATACTGTGTTGCCAGAACAACATTCCGAGGTAAGATGTCACGACCCAAAATTTGGTTTTGGACAGAAATTGTATATCTTATTCTTACGAAAGAACGTTAGATAGGTAAATATGGCATATTGATTGTAATTAAAAGAGCATTGTAGGCCATCGGCTCAAAGTTTAATTTACAAACCAACAATTGAAAACAAACCCACAGGAAAGGCCTGAATGCGGCCGTGACCCTATACATCATTATTGCCGAAAGTATAGATAACTAAATGACGGTCTTCTTCATCTTCTGAATAAGTATCAACAAGTAAGGCTAAGTACATTTGTACTCAGCAAGACTACTAGCATGTTTATCACGGCGCCCTGACGAGGCGAGTCGCCTCCGGGGCATCTGGACGCCTAGGCGACAGTTAGGTGACCAACTAGTTCAGATTTGAAGCTCAATTGTGGTTCTAGTTTCCTATGTACAAAATCATAATTCAAGCTCAATTATAGCAGGAGTGAGGAGTGATGTGTAGTACCTTGTATATAGCATCCATAGCACCTTCCATATGATCCAAATCATTGGTGTCCAAAGTCCAAACATTGATGTAGAGTCTCAAATAACTCAATCCATCCAGCAGCTTGCCTTGATTTTCCCTAGTACAAGCAGGAGATTTACCTGATGTCAGCAAGATGAAACACTAGGTTGTTGGATACATGGAGTTCACACGAACTACAAAAATATCTTGAAAACATAATTGAGAATGTTCCAAGGACAAAGACATTGAAAGTTTCAAACATAGATATAATGTTCCAAGGACAAAGACATTAAAACATAAATATAATGTTCCAAGAACAAGGACATTCAAACATCAATGTCTAAGTCTAAATCATCTTGACGATTCTCATCACTTGGTCCACTCTCATGAGGAGAAGTAGGTGGCTTTTGGCCATAATCATCGTCAATGTCTAGATCATCAGCCACCAAAGGTTCATAGACTTCATCCTCGTCTGAGCCTTGCTCTTCTCCTTCAGTTGTTGAGCTCAAATTTACACCACGTCGAGAATACGTCCTGGTCATCCTAGGTAAATTACGACCCTGAAGCATTAGTGATGCACCGGTGGCTTCATCAACATGAGCCCATGAAAGATTTTCTCCGTGGTGGACTTCTTCGGTACTCATTTCAACCCATTCATTGTCCCATTGGAACTCTTCTAAAATCAAAGGGTTGAAATTTGTCCCTTCCACACGCCTATTTTGAAAACGTTCGGCAATCTTCCGGTTGTATTGAATGTACACCAAATCATTCAATCTTTGGTGCTCCAACCGGTTTCTTTTTTTTTGTATAGATCTGAAAATTAATCACAAATCCACAACAGAAAATACTTTGAATTTATGAGCAGCCTTGAAATAAATACAACTTAGTTGCTTACAAATTCGAAGATGCTCCAATTGCGCTCACAACCGGAGGCCGAACAACAAAGGCCAAGGATGCGTCTTGCGAACTTTTGAAGCTCTCTAGCAAGGCCACCAAAAGCATCCCACCAATCAATTAAAACATAAAACATTGTATCTATGTTAGAAACTTAGAATGGTTAAAATTGAATCAACATAGAATAGAAGTTTAATACTTATGAGGGCTCTTTGTTTTTTTGTTGCATCACAACTGATTGCTTTCCAAAGCTCTTCCTCATTTTGTCATAATCATCCGCTTGATCACTTATCTTTCTAAGCAAATTATCATCACAATTAACAATCTTTTCAAGAACATCATTGAATGCGATCCGGAGCCTCAAAGCATAGTCAATGTCTTTTTCTTTGATGTCGAAAAACTTGTTTGGATTCAAAAACAATGCAGCCCCATGCAACTTTTGCTCCATCTGATGCACCCATCGCCTCTCAATGATGTCCATTACCCATACTTGCTGAAACCTCCGGCATGGCAGGTTTCTCATCCCCATCAACAATCCTCAGCACAATCAGCAAAGGCTGGGATGCTCTTATGCAATCCTCCACAGCATACCAAAAACTTAAGGAAAGCAAAATATCACACTTTCTTCCCCGCCTCTGTGTGAGCCAATTTGGCCCTAGTCCAATCCTCACTAACAAAGAGTAGTTGCAAAGCATCCTTATGCTTATATAAACTCTGCAAAGTGAGAAAAGAAGTAGCAAACCGAGTGGCTGCGGATCTCACTAAATCCCTCCCTCATGTCTTCTCCCTCATTGCGTCGAGAAGCCTCCCATGCCTATAGATGAAGGTAGTCACATGCTTGGCTTGATTGATGGCCTTCTTGAACTCACTTATTTTTCCGATATCTTCCAACATAAGGTCCAAACAATATGCAGCACAAGGGGTCCAGAAGAGAGTGAGAAACCTCTCCATAAGAATTTTACCTGCAAAAGAAAAAGATTGAGTTCCAAGCAATTTGCAGCATAAGGTAGATTTTTTTGCTAAATAAAAGAAACTTACCAGCAGCCTTGAAGTTAGCACCATTATCGGTGACCACTTGAACGACATTGTCAGGGCCTATCTCCACAATCTTCTTCTCAAGCAAATCAGGTAACATCCTTGCATCAGCCGATTGAGAGGATGCATCTACAGACTCCAAGAAGAAAGTCCCTTCAAGACAATTAACAAGAAAATTTATCAAGTGTCTTCCTCTCCTATCAGTCCATCCATCTGACATTAGTGTACAACCGTATTGCCTCCAACCAGACTCTTGCTTCTCCCTTAATGCTTGGATTTCATTCTTTGCCTTAGCAAGCAATGGCACCCTTAACTCATGAAAACTAGGAGGCTTGTATCCATGCCCGTATTGTCCAATAGACTCCATCATAATTTCATAACTCCTAGAATTTGCAGCATTGAATGGTATGCCACACTGATAAAAAAAATGAGCAACATGCATATCCACCCTCTCTTTTTCTTCCTTGGTCCTCATACATTGCTCCATGGAGGTTTGGGACAACTGTTTGGAATGCCTTTCCTCAATCACCTCTTCGGGTGTCTTTTTTTATCATAGAGGCAACTGTTTTTGTTACTTTGGCCACCGGTTTGAATATAATGGCAGCTTGCTTCCTCTTGGCAGCTGTCCCAGAACTTGGATGACAAGACGACGCCTTCGAGGATACTTGTTGATTAACCTCAACCTCCTGAACATCATCACCTCCACCTTCCTCATCATCATCTAAATTAATCATCTTGTTCCTTGCAGTCTTCTTCATGTAATCTTGCATCTCTCTCATTATGGCCGTGGTGGTTTTGGGGCATTTTTGAACATCCCCAAAACCTGCGGAAGGTGTTGCTTCAACCTCTTGATGCCTGAATGCATTTGTTTTCCGCAAAGTATGCATTGCACCATATCCTTATTCATCATGTCGGGCCAAAATCCATACTTCCACCCGGGATCATATGCCTGCTCTTGGCTAGCATCACCGGACTCGCCAACGGCGGCGGTACTTCTTGTTTGGTCAGCCATGTATGTATAAGTTCTGTACAAAACAATTGCGACAATAACAAGTCAGCATCGGAGTAATGACTAATCCATACCATACAATACAAATACAATACATTAGCTATCAATCTGTCATCAACTCATTAGCCAGCAGCATCAACCCACACCTAACAAATTAGTACATGACAGATTGGCAGCTATGAGCTAATACCACTCAATATGACTTGAGTCAATAAGCATGCTCAGTGTCAGTGATAACCATCCTCAGTCATCTTCGGCTAATTGGCTCTTCCTCAATAGTCAATACTACCCGATACTCACTGATAAAGGAAAAAGTTTTCTACTCAACACAGCACTCATCTTCGGTTGTCTCCTCCAGCAGAGGCGCAGAGCCGCAGAGCCCATTCCTCGCCTGTCTCCTCGGTTACTCCATCACGGACGCTGCAGCGGCGCAGCAATGGAGGCATGGAAGCCAGCCAGTGGAGGAGCGAGCGGCGGAATGGGCAGAGCGGAAGCCCAGAGTGGAGGCGCAGAGCAGCAGCCGGAGGCAAAAGGGGAAGCCAGGGGCACAGGAGGCGGAGGCGGAGGAGGAGGGGGATGCAAGGGGGAGGCTGAGGGGGATTACCGATGGCGGTGGTGGCGTGGCGTGGCGATCACGATTCTTTGGCGGCGGCGAGGCGACGCCTGCTAGGGTTTCTCCACCTGCGTGAGTCCTCTTTCCTTTGCCTCCTCTCGATCCGGTCTAGTGCGGAGCAGTCGGTCTCGGTCACCCTCAAATACTCGGCCCGATCGCGATCGGTCTCCGAACGCCAGCGACGCTAGGCGACGACAAGTTGACGATCGGACGGCCAGCAATTACTGGTCATCTTCAGGCGAGGCGCCGGTCCATGGCGCCCCCGGCCAGCCGTCTGGACGCCCAATCAGCGACTAGGCGACGCCGTAATAACAGTGACTACTAGTGTATCACAAATTTATAAGGAAATGTTTGGCTATGTCAAAGGAGAAAGGCTACTAAATTCTTTTGCATAAAGCGAGATTTAGTCATTAATAGCAAATAATAGATTGCAAACGGAGTTTGTAAAGAGCAATTGACAAGTATAAAGATAATAAGTAAATGTAGCATAAATTATGAACAACTCACAATCCTCTATGATTGTGATTAACGATCCATTCCCTACCATCTCTTGGCATAAAATCTGAAATAAAGCTTCCTAACAATTTTTCCAATTCAACCCTTTTTATGAAAATACAAAACTCTAACTAGTGTTAGTGAGTCTCCCATGACCACGGGCACGGTTTTTCAAAAAGTTTTACTCTACAGAGGCGCACATCTTTACCCACAAGATATGACCAACTCTTTTTGCCGTTATTTCACGCTTCCTTTGGCGCATGGCCAAGAGGTCATGACATGAACTGTTTCATCACCTAGCACTAACTTTGCACCAGCCCGGTGATGTCAAACCATTGCTATGACGTCAAAAGATATTTATACACTCTGTACCAACGAACGGTTGTATTGGTATGTAGGGATGAAAACAGAAACGAATTTCCAATCGCTCCAGAAAAACTAAACTAAGCCTTTTTCTAAACAAACGGAAAATGTCGACGAAATTTTTGTTGAAACAGAGAGCCATTTCGTCGGAAATGTAATCGGAAATTCCATATAAGTGAAGGAAATTAGTTTAAACTTGGCCCAAAAAGGAGAATGGAGAATTTACATTTATTTTCGAATTAAAATAATTTCAGAAATACAAATGGCTTTATAGAACATATCAAATAGAGTTCATAAATTCTGAAAAGTTCTCAAAAATACTTTGGAACATTTTGAACCTAGGAAAATTATTTCTAGCATAATTTTGGCTTCATTTTTCATGAATAAATTAATTATATAAATCTGAAAAATGGCATTTATAAACTCCATAAAATCCAGGATAAATCTCAAAAAATCATAAATGAACATTGAACAATAATATGCAAATTTTAGGGCATTACATCTTTATAGTTGGAGGAGCAAGAGGATGTCAATGATAATGATATGGAGGATATGATGGTCTGATCTGGGGGGACAAATAGCGAGCCTTCAACTGACAAACTTGAGAAAAAACTTTCTAGTGATACCGGTGAACATAACGTTGTTCTTGTATCCACCTTTAAGGTGGAATGAGTTACATTGTTTTTGCGGTCATATATATTGTGATCATGTACTACGTTCTTGTGGAATTTTTCACTTTCGTTTCAGATCCGCTCGCTCCGATTCCGCATCCGCTTGGTTATTATTCGCAGATCCGCTTCCGATTTCGTTTCGATTTCGTTTTCGCACGGTAAAGATGTGGAAACGAAAACGGAACGACCATTTACCAACCGTTTCCGTTTCGTTTCCATCCCTATTGGTATGTGTTAAACCCACACCTCTGTGTGGACACCCTTACGAGCAATCCATCTCAGAATGCTCGTACTACTTCAGCCTTCTAATGTGCAAAGCTAAACCTAAGTAACTTAATAGGTTAAGGCTACCACATAATAGCACTTGTGGTTGCACTGATTATCTTGGATTATACACCACTACGTTTGGTCCTTAATCCGATCCGGGCAAGAACAGCCCCCTTACACTACGTGCAAGTACCATGCGCTTCTGGCTATTGTCATATCTCGCCCGCATCAAACCATAGTTTTATTTTGATTTTTAAACTAAAATATTAGTAATCACATTTCCCATTATGTCAAAAAATTTCCGAACAAATAGTACACCCAACCAACTGCTCGCCCAAGTTTAAAGCATGGCTAAGCAAATGTTTAAATATTCGTGTATACTCAAGTTGACATTATTTCATGTCGTCCCTGCCTTATGGTTTTCAAGGTTAACATTTACGTATTTATCAAGGAAGTTCTATGCAACAAGCAGGAATATCTACCAGTACCCACAATATAGCAAATTTATTGAAAATACGCGCATGCATAAATAGATTTGATAAAAACAACATAAATTAAGTGTGATACTGGGATCAACATAATCAAAGGGGGTGTTTGCCTTGCTCGTTGATTTTGGGGGCGGAGTTGGAGTTGTCGGTGAAAGTATCCGGAGCGTCGGTGTCTACGCGCGATTTCGACGAAAGGCAATAAGAAGCAAAAGAATCCAAACAAAGTCAAAACCCAAATGTTACTGCAGAAATAGAGAGCTAATATTTTTAGAAAAATTTAGAAATTAGTTTTGCAAGTTGGAAATTTATTTGCATAAGTTAAAAAAAATTCAAATTTTAAATGTGCTACGAGTCATTTTAAATAAGGTTTTAATTTTATATGGAGCCAAAATTCAAATATTATCACAAAACAGAGGGCTCATGAGTTTATAAGATTTTATAAATTGATTTCATTAAATATGGAATTTATTTGTAGAAGTTAGACATTTTTTTAATACACTAAAATATTACCCTAAATGGAAATTAAATCTAAACAAAGTCCAACTTTAAATATTTTTGCAGAGATGGCAGGTTTATGATTTTAGAAGTTGGTTTCACCAAATTTTGATGTGATTTGTAAAAGTTATAAGCATTATAAATTTGAATGTGCTAGGAATCATTCTAATTAGAATTTAAATTTAAGCAGAGGTCAAATTTTAAATCTTTTTGCAAAAACAGAAAGTTCATGATTTTAGAAAAATTTAGAGACTAGTTTGACTAAGGGTGTGTTTGGTAGGGTTCCAGCTCCACCAGATCCGTGGAGCTAGATCTGTGAGTATATTAAGAGTGTTTAGATGGATCATCTTTTCAAATTTTAGACCAAAAGTATAAACTTAATTCACTTTATTTTAGCCTACAAGTTTCAGATCTCAGATGAAGCTAGGATCTGGAGCTCTACCAAACAGACCCTAAATTTGGAGCTCATTTGCAAAAGATATAAGCATTTGCATTTTGTATATTTTGAAAATCACAGAAAAGTTATAAGCCTTTGAATTTTGTATGTTTTGAAAATCACAGAGAATAGCAAAATACGCTTTCGAATAGTTAATATGTATTTCTTATTTTCTCTGATTTTTGGATTAATATCAGTCACTGACATGTGGGGCCCGACTGTCAGTGACTCATCTTTTAAATAAGGAAAATTTGGTTCTACGACACCGAAAAATCACCAATTTTGTTATATACCACTGAAACATGCTGGTACACTTTAATACTGTTGAAAGTTTGCCCCGTTTGTTTTTTTACCACTTCTGTCAAGATGAGCCTTCCTGCCATCAAATGTGACATTATGCCACCTTCATCTTTGAGCTTAGGAGCCTTCTCACACCATTGCTTTGCTTGCAAGGGCTCAAAGCCTCTTCCCATGCACCGAGGTAGTCGAGCCTCCTCCGTACCATCGCCACGGCTTGGATTGCCGCCGTCACAACCCTGTCATCCTCAACCACGCTTGGGCCGCCCTGCTCCATGGACGGCACCAGCATTCGGACCACCATCGCCACCGTCCTTAACCACGCTTGGACTACCCCCTCGTCTCAATCTCCCCTCACGTTGTTGTGCTCTGTCCACTACGGTTGCGACCATTGCGCCGCCGTCGCCACCAGTAATCCCCTTCCGCCTCCCCCTTCGCCTCTACCTCCCGACTTCCTAATCGAGCTCGCCCTGGTCGATCCCGATTCCACCGCCGCTAAATCGATGTCGCCTTGCTCGATTGGGCCTCCCCACCGCCAAATCCAAGTCTCCTACCGCGTAGAGGAGGAAGAGGAGAGGCGACGCGGGTGGGAGGGCGCTAGCGGAGTACACGCCGAGGCCTCGAGGGTTATCGGTGCATGGGACAGAGAGAGAGAGAGGGGAGATCGAGAGAGGGAGACCGGTAGAAGCAGAATCAATGGCTGGAGTTCTTTGGATGACGTGGTGCGGTAATTTTACATGAATCCCAACAGTATGCATTATGTAGATAGATAGATAGATTTACATGGTATATATTACCATTTCCTTTTCAAATTTTCTATTTGTCAGTTTTATGAATCTTGCTAGAAAGAAATCAGATCCTCCTGCTATATTTGAGCTTGAATTATGATTTTGTACATAGAAAACTTGAACTATATTTGACTTTGAAATCTGGACTAGTTGGTCGCCTAACTATCGCCTAGGCGGGCACCTAGGCGCCCCGGAGGCGACTTGCCTCGCCAGGGCGCCGTGATAACCATGGTTGCGACTATGGAGGCAAAGCTCTCAGGCTTCCTCTAGTGCTAGAGGAACCATGGATACAAATGCCCCGCTTATGCATTTGTAAGTGAAATCGGTTGCCGAATGTTGCATTTGGGAAGAATACGTAAAAATTTCAGCAATCAGAATACGTAAAAATTTCAGCTATCAATTAGTGCGTTTGAGTTCTATTTTTTGCTTATTCGGTTGTAGTTTGAGGTTGATAAAGGGAAGGCATAGAGTGGTAAAAAAAACAAACAGAGCAACTTTCAATGATATTAAAGTGTACCAGTATGTTTCAATGGTATATAACAAAACTGGTGATCTTTCGATGTCATAGAACCAATTTTACCTTTAAATAACGATTCGGTTTTTGATTTAATTCTTTTATTTACCCTCGGGCCCACATGTCATACTCACATAACCTAAAATTGGTTTTAATTAAGAAAACTGACAAGTGGGACCACCTTGTCAATGACTCAGGCATGGGTGTGTGAGAGCTCGGGCACCCCACCTGTCAGTGACCTGAGAGCAGAACACTGCAAGGAAAAACGTCGGCGACTCGAGGGTAATCGTCCTCAGCCTTCGGCGGGGTAGGCTAAAGGGAGACCTAGGGGAGCTAGGTCACCTGTCGGTGGCGGTGGAAATCGGTCGAAGGTGGTCAGTGGCGAGGTGGAGCAGCAGAGCAAGTCTCGGGTAGCTGTGGGTGAGTTTGAGATGTGATCGTGCTCGGGAAAGTGAGGCAAAAGCATCAGAGAGGCTTAGAGGCCCCATTTTGGTACCTTGTGGCGTCTGAGAGGGAACGGTGGAGCTTGGCGGCTACGACCGGAAGCGTGGAAGAAGGCAAGCGGCGCGACGGCGCGACGGGCGACTAGAGCGGAAAAACAAGTGAGGCATGAGATTAGGTCTCAAGCATGCTCCGTACCAAATAAACTTAGAATTGTCTCATCGAGGCGTCCAATTGGGTCTAACCCGAGCTTCCAATCCGCGGCGGCAATGGAGGACCCTGGCGGTGGTTTGGGATGAGCTCGGGCAGGAGAAGGTTAATGAGGGCGTAGGGGAGCTATGAGGCAGCCAGGGGTGCCCTTTATAGCCACGAAGGTGAGCTCTTGCGCTCGACCTGTGAGCTTGAATCGGCGAACAAAGGGAAAAGACACGTCAGATGAGCCTTTGTAGGAAATTCCGGCGACCTTTGCGTGCCTGCGAGTGTTAGGGTAGCAATGGAGTAGCTGGGCGAGACAACCGAGCGTGGCAGGTGGTGTGACGGCTCGGTGGCAGGCAGAGGGCTAGGCGCAGTGCAAGTTCCAGGGCCCATCGGCTTGCTCCTGGCACGGCAACGTGTGGACTGCTCGGCGGCTGTTGCGGCAGAGCTCGGGCGTGACGTGGCGATAGCGTCCTGGGCGCAGGGGCAAACCGGTGCACGTGGGGCGCATGTGTCGGCACGCTCTGGTGCGCAGCGTGCACAAGGAGAGATCAAGGTGGTTGACAAGCGAATCCGGGGCCCAGGTGTCAGATGAAGGGAAGGGAAAGAGCTCTCAGAGGAAAGTGTCAATCCCGGCTTTACGCTTTCCCTACAGCAAACACGGGTTTTCACTCAAAGGCGTTTTCCTTTTTAGTATTTTATATTTTTTAAAATTCATTTTGCAGCCAAGGCTTCTTGAATTTAGTTTATCAAACACGCGTGAAATTTTATGAACATTTTTGTGGAGGATCCAAAGGTGTTGCTAATGTTCCCATAAAATTTTCAAAGCATGACCTATTCTTTGGGATTTTATAAAAAATCAAACATTGCCTCTGTCCTATGAAGGAGTTATTGTTTTTTATTTTTCAGAGGCTTCAAATGAATTCAAAAAATTCTGAAACTTTTTGGGGGTGATCTGAGGACTATTTATGATTTATATAAATTTTTTCCAAATTTTTTGTTCGTTTGAAATCAAGACTTGAACTTCAAAACCATAGCCAAGTTATTTGAAAAGCTTTTTCTTTAATGCAAAAATCCCAGAAAAATTAAATAAACTCGGAAAATCACGATGAATCCAGAAAAGGCACGATAAATTTATATTTCATTTTGGTGGGTTTTTTTTTGGATGTTACATAAGATTTGCCTGCAATATCATTTTTTTTTGTAGGTCATTGCTCATTTTTGTTCTTCTTCAAACAGCACATGCGTTGGGAGTAGCTGCTGCTTGGGCTGTGCAATCTATAATTCAGGTTTACAAATGTTTCATCCGTAAACCTCGTAATGATGAGGAATTGTTTGACGATATGGAGAAATTCAGATTGTTTGTGAGAAGGATCTATGGCATAACCATCAAATGTGGCTTCTCGTTGGTTTTTGCCTCAATTGGAGCAGGCCTTGGTGCCCTCGTGCATCCAGTATATGGACAGTGGCTTGGTGAGTTATAACTTCCTGTCTTCCTTCAATGCAAGTACTAGATGATGCAACATTCGTGAAAGCAGCACATGTTGTTTCTCGATTTAATAATGTTTATTTAAGAATTTCAAGTTCATTTAGCATTGGTGAAACAGAACATATAGTTCCTCAAAATTCACCATAAATTGCTTTTCTTTATTTTGCATGTGATGTGCTGTTTTCTTTGGGGCTTTTTCGGTAAGCTGGCATTTCTGTTGGAACAAGAGAAAAATGTGTGTACATATTATTGTGGAATTATTTAACACATCAACATTACTTTTTTTAAAATTTGAATCTGCGTTTTATAGTTATGTCTATTAGATGATACGCGAAGGTTTTACAGTTTTCTCTGTTAGATTGAAGGAATTTAGCACAAAACTGTAAAAAAACTTTTTGATCCAGCATGTTAGCATAGGTTCAACTCAAACCAAGTTGACACTGTATTTTCCTTTGGCTTGCAGGTTGTACCTTAGGAGATTTCGGAGGACCAATTGTTGCTATCGTTGTTTTCGAGAAGTTCTTCCAGCTACCGCTATAAGGTCAAAAACCAGGTCCTTCGACTATACATACAATCTGCCTGGTGTTGCTTCCCTTGAAGAACATGATTTCCCGTTGCTTGTACACAAGTAGCGCTGCTCTGCCTTCAGTCTGCCCTGTTGGAGATCTCCATTGATCTAACTTGAAGCTCACAGCTGATGAATAACTAGCTATCACCTCTATTCGCATAATTAATAGCTTATTTTCGAGGCACAATGCCTTCACCCAGATATTGATATTATTCGTATGCTAAGTTTGCTACTGTTTCTCAGATTTTGAAACACATGATTTTTTGTCCATTGATTTCCTAAACTTTTTGCAATAAGTACATCGCTATTCTTGTCATTACGAACTGAATCTGATACATCCCGAGTCGCGGTGCCCTGTATGCTACATTTCCTCTCGTGAATCGTCTTAAGGTTGACCAAGATTTAACTTTTTGTTGCTTTCACGTTACTTCACTGGAAGATTATTGCTCTTTTCGCTCTTTAGCTAGCAAATGGGAATTGCGACAGTTATCTTCGCAAGCTGCTTGGTGACAATCCTACGAGGTTGGGTTTTAGGGACAGGTTGAGCAGCACAGGTATTCCTGGCAGTCACATTGGCAGACATAGCCTAAGCCTCATCATGTCATGTGCATGGCGACCTTGACGGTTAAAAAAGGAAAAGATATCAAATCCTTCTCAAAACAGTGAAGAAATTATATGTTGGTGTTGCGAATGGAATCTTGATTTCTCAAAACAGTGAAGAAATTATATGTTGGTGTTGCGAATGGAATCTTGATTGAATGGATTGTCAGCGACATGAATTCATCCAAGATTATGCTGAAAATTTGTAGGGGACAAAAGACACGTACATTAACTGTACAGGAACACACTGCCTAGGAGTATCTTCAGACCCATCTAGTTCAGTTCATCCGCACAGCGATAATAGACAAGTAATCTGCTTATCCATTACGGTGTTGCTCTCTTGGATTGTTGGATGATCCGATTCGCATATCTCTGTTCAGCTGTTATCATGTAAACGGGTAGAAGTTGGTGAAGAGCAAACTACCAAGAAGAATGTAGGCAATGAAATAAACACATATCAAGTAGCTCCATCTTTTAGAAGAGCGGCTGGGAGAAACTAAAATGTGTGAAGCGGCCCAGTAAATCGGAGGACTAGCTGACAAAAATCGTGTTGACACCTGCACCAAAGAAAGAAAAGGTGATATTTAAGCAATGGAATCTGCAGCACCTCCAAATAAAGTATGTTTTTATCTAGAAAAGCATTGTACTGACCTGGACGTGCATCACAAAGAAAGCTGTGAATGTCAGGAATGCCAGATGTAAAATGAAAGGAAGAATTAATATGGGGCACTCATCCTTGCTATCTTTGAGAATATGGCCAGTTGACCTATTGTTATGTAAAGATGGTGAAGCAGACTCAGTTGCGACTGATTTTCTCTTCTTAACCTCAGTGTGTCCTGTTCAAATATTGCAGAGTTAGCTTCATACAAAAGCTTTGTGCATAACTATTCTTAGTACTTAGGCCCTATTTTGTTGTGTGCGTTGGTTGTGGTGGGGTGGGGGCTTCTACATAAGCCAAAAACCACATATAACTAGCAAAAGACAAAAGCAAGG
This sequence comes from Otatea glauca, assembly GCA_036346275.1. NCBI lineage: Eukaryota > Viridiplantae > Streptophyta > Magnoliopsida > Poales > Poaceae > Otatea > Otatea glauca. The sequence continues at coordinate 29,940,187 of CM070733.1, read as the reverse complement.
CGGGACGTGTTTTTGCAGCTTATCGCGGATGGAATTAGTTGTTTGTCAAACGGCATCTCATAAAAAGCAACAACTGTTTGTCAGCCCAGAAAGTCAAAAGGCAACTTTTCAGAAAAGCTATAGCTCTCCTAAACATGCCCTTAGTAGCCCATATCACTTGTTCGGCTTAAATTCTCTGTTCTTCAGATCCCTTCAAATTTTCTTATTTCCTAGGCAATTCAAAGTGCTCTGACTTTATTGATAGAATTTATATATTAGCAAATTGGAGGTAATAACATGTTTAAGAATAAAATTTTGATGGTGAATCCAATAATCTTTTGAAATAACAAAAAATGTTGATAGCTGAGATTGTAATAGTACCTTGTGCTTTGTTAGTTAGGCCAGTAGAAAATTCACTCTTCAACACTGTAGCAACGTCTGAGTTTTTATATGCTTCAGCGGACCTTCCTTCAATAGTGGCAATAATCTGTTCATGGATGCTAGTTGACTGGAAGAGATGGTGAAGCATTTTTGTGTAATGAACAATAGAATAAACTGCAAGAGACAGTAACGGTGAAGCCAAAAGAAAATTGGGCAGCTGCTTCACTTGAAAGTATCTCAAGAAACCAACTCCCCTAAAAAGAAAAATAAATAGTGTAAAGACCACAGATAATCAGGCCCAAAAGTGGTCAAAATATAATTATTCAACAAGCAAGCTTACTAGAGAGAATCTATGTAAATTTGTAAGGGAAAATGCAGGTACATTAACATTTTTGAAAAATGGTTCAGAACAGCACAAATACTTCAACGTAAATAAGAATGGGTTTTGCCTGTTTCCTAAATATGGGGCACACATGCTACTACATGGTCCAGCCCAAGCATGGGTCCTACACCACCACCAAGCATGTCAACCTGACAGCATTTACAATTGGTGCAAGAGAACACAAGGATGAAGGAACAGGTAAATCATATTCCACAAAAGATGAATGTGGAATTTTCATGGTTGTAGAAGAGAAATCCTGAATCCTTATACTCACAGAACTCTTGTTAATAAATAAAAATATATAATGATACTTATATGTGAGATGTGACACAATATAATACTATCCTACTATAGTCAAATTACAAATTAAGAATACAGGGCAAGACCCTAGTTTACCAAACCAAACCGAACCGGCGGTTCAGCTGGAAAAAACTGGGACCGGCGCCAGGTCCGGTTCAGTTCAGAGAAAGGATCGGTCTGGGTAAAAAAACTGGTGAAAAAAATATTTTAAGCACCTGGCAACCAGAGGGATCGCGTGCAAGCCACTGCCTTACCAGCACACTTAGCTAGGTTTACGTGACTAGAAAGCAGAGAAATACCTATATTAGTTCTATTCTACTAGATGTTGGCAGGTTCCCCACATGGCTGCCGAATTTTAAAATCAATAAACGTATTAAATATAGTATTTTTGAACCGGCAGTCAAACCAGTGAACCGGGAATCAGTGACTTGTCCGGTTCACTAGCAGGTCAGGCTTTTAAAAATATCGGCAAGACAATGGCCAAATTTGATAAATTATAAATCTAATACTGGTAAAGCTAAGATAGAAACAATTACCAGTAGTGGCTTTGAATATAACTGTACAAAAGAGGCACTTTTGCTTTGCACCATGGCCTCAACTCCTCCGAGTTCCCATGAAGGCATATGTTCAGATATCCATATGCTTGGAAAGCAAAGAATGGTAGAAATATAAAAATGGAGCGCAAAAATCCAGTGATAAGGGCCTGCACTGCCAACTTGGGCCAAAGAAAAAGGAAATGCGGTCAGATAGACATGCCTTTGCTAATCGCATATTATGTGCTGAAGGTTTTGCACGCATCAAAGTAACTTGTGAGATCATGTAGCTTCTTCATGTCATCTAGTTATAATAAACATCATGCAAAACTGTAAGAAAAAATTAATAAAGACTAATATGGAACTTACTATGGGCCTTTTCTTCTGGACAGCAGCATCATATGCTTGCAGCAGAGCCTCAAAACAGAAATAACCAGCATTAAGTGCTCCATTTGACCTAGCTGAACCAGAGAGAGCGAGCATTATCATTGCAATGGTATTAGCTCTGGAAAACAGGTAGAACAGTCCTCCAAGTGAAAACAGCGCGTAAAGAGTTTCTGAATATCTGCCATAAAGATCATGTTACTGTTAAAACATGCCAAGAACATGGTTATTTTTCTAGTTTCGGTGCAGAGGGAAAGAAAATTACAGTGATGAGTAGAACACAGAAGCGGGATTGAAGCAGAAAAGGACAGAAGCTTGGTAAGCTGCTCTTGAGTCCTTCAAGATCAGCACAGACAATCTGCAGCAACCAGAATTGATATTCATTTTAGTAATATAGGAAATGCTAGGCAAGAGTGGGTCTAAATTTTGAGCTTTATAAACATGAAATTAAAAAAACCATCACTCATCAGTGGTAGTGCAAAAGGGTAAACGTTGCAACTAGAAATGGGTCATCCTACACTTGATATGAGTGTAGTAACCAAAAATTGTGCGCAGAATTTGCATTACAGTTACTAGGACACTGTAAAACAATAAAAATCCAATCACCCTGATGGATTCCAACAAAGTCGCAAACAATAAGCATCCCAATCCCATTGAATTGCTAAGAAACCAACACTAGTAAGTAGACCATTTTGCGCACCAATGAAACAACCTGTACTCTCGAACAGCCCAAAAATTATGAATAAAATGCAGAAAACAAAGCGAAAACTGTTTTCACATATCCTTGGCACCTAACTGCATTCTTATCTCTCAAAATACAGTCAAAATGTTCCAAGAACCTAACGCGGCAGTAAAACGCTAAAGAAAACCTCAATTTTCTACATCCAAGCTATATTAAAATTCAGCAAACGCATAAAATAAACCACACAGCCAGACAATGACACTAAGAAAAAAAAAATGCACCCAAACGTGCGTTGCTCAAGAACGTCAATCACCTGTAGAAGTATGCCGCGGCGACGACGAACGCGGCATTGTTGAGAACATACCCGGAGACGACGAGCACGGCCCTGTGACCCAGCACCGGCACCAGCGGCGCGAACACTACACCACAACCCAACACCAGATCAGATCAAGCAGACACACCTGACGAGTGACCAAGTGAGGCGAGGCGGAGGGGTGACTTACGGGATCGGGCGAGGAGGGCGAGGGAGGCGGGGAGGAGGGGGAGGAAGGCGAAGGACTGCTCGTACTCGTAGCCACACTCGGCGGCGCGGACGAAATGGACGCCGTCCCACACGGCCAGGGACGAAACGGCGGCGGAGGAGCTGGAGAGGGCGGCGGAGGGGGAGGAGAGGCAGGGCGGGTGGAGCGAGGCGGAGGTGTCGTAGGGGCGGAAGAGGAGGCGGGAGAGCAGGGAGAGGACCAGGACCAAGGCGCGGGAGGCTGCGGCGAGCCGGACGACGGCGGCGAGCGGCGGCCGCGCCGCCATGGGTCGGAGAACGGTGGAGAGATGCCGGTGGGGTGGGTCTCTGGAGTCTGGATTGGTCTGGTTCAGACACCGGCTCGAGTAAACCGGTTTTCCTTGAACCGAAACCATAACCAAAAATGCAAGAAGTCTTTTTTCGGTATTTCTTAGTAGGGGTGAAAAGGTGGATATTTTTTCAGGACGATCCTGGGCTGGATTCAATTAGAACGGGATTTGGAATATACTCGATAATCATATGCGACCTGCCACGCCGTGGGCGTCGCTCTCCACGCGAGCAAATCAAAAAAACGTGCGACTGACGCTCCCTAGGCGAGCAAATCGAGGAAACACGCGAAATGGTTGAAAGGATACAATCTGCGATTTCGCTGGAATGGAAGGTCCGTATCGGGGAAAAGGAAAATAGAAAAAAGGACATAAATTTTTTTCCTAAAAAAAAACTAGGCAGAATTTTGTTTTCCGAAAAAGGGCTTAAACGTAATGCTAGAAAAATACAAAAAGACCTAAATGCAATGTACATCTTTTTTCCAAAAAAAAAGGACTTGAACGTATTTTTTTTTCAAAAAAAAGACCTAAACGTAATTTTGATTTTTCGAAAAAAAACCCAAGCGCAATGCCTAAAAACGCATAAAGGACCTAAACGTAATATATATTCTTTTTCAAAAAATCGTAACTTTTTTTTCAAAAAGGACCTAAACATAATTTTTTTGAGAAAAAGGACATAAGCGTAATTTTTTTTCCGTGGCTCTTCTTGAGCCGCGGCGGCTCGAGCCGGCTCAAAGCAACCAGAGCCCGAGAATCCTTCGACATTTAGCGGAGGTATGATTTTAGTATTGAGTCCATCATATCCGAATAGGTTAATATAGATTTGAGATTGGATTCAGAAGACGTGATATTTATCGGATCCGATTTGAGGCTCGGATATGAGGCTAAATTATAATTGAATATCTGTTTTGGATTTGAATATTGTGATATCTGCCGATTTTGGATCCGGACTCGGATTTTAGGCCAAAATTTATTTGGAAATTGTTACGTTGATACGGTGTTTAAACTATAAACACCATCTACTATACGATTACACCCTGTTAATGATCAATGGAGGTGACTTCCCATTCGAAAGAAGAAGAAAAAAACACTCCAAACAAAAAGACGGGTGCCAATATCTACTTCTAGACTGTTTTTCTATCAAAACATCATGTAGTCATTCGAGATCGCTTCACATTTCTCCAACAAAATATAACCGTTTTCCAAATGTTCACTGTTTTTTGTAATTTTGTTTAATGTTCTGACAACTTTTGAACATTGGAAAAGGCTTCATTTTAGCTGGATGCTTTCGCGTCAACATAAATTTAGCAAGCAGGAGGCTTTGAGCATGTACAGCTATATATCTAGGGCCTGTTTGCAACTAGAAATTCCAGATAAAATTGTTGGAATTTCCGGAAAATATAGAAAGGCAAGATTGAGGCAGTACTTAAAACGCATGGATTTTTACTAATATATTAGAAAATGAATTGTTTTTAAATTCCAATTTTGTGCAACTATTTCTGTGAAATCACTCTCCATTGGTGATCTTCTATTCAATCTAGCTGTTTTGTTCCCCCTTTTTTTTGTCTTCTACGGACTATTTCATGAAAATAAAGAAACAAAAAAAAAAGAGAAGAGAGAAATGAAAAAAATATAGAAGGGATTCTAGAAAAAAAAAAGAGAGAGAAGAGAGAAATAAAAACTATATATAAAGGAAAACAAAAATTAAACAAAAGGCTCAAAAACTTTTATTTCCATCCCCACCTCCCTTATCTCCCGCGCTCGTCTCTCTACTCCCCATGGCTGCCGTTGGAGTCACCTCCCCGCCGGCGCCGGCCACCGTGTCCGCGGCGATATCCTCCTCCTCCCCCCGCTGCCTCGTCCGCCTCCTCCCCGGCCGGTTCGCTGCCGCAGCGTCGTTCCGCGGGCGGTGCACCGCCGCGGCCGCGGCCGCGGAGGACGCGGTGGTGGCGGCGGAGGGGGATCCCGACGAGGTAATCGACGTCGCCGACGGCGCCGCCACCTCCACGCGGCCACCCTACTCGCTCATCTCCGAGGCCAACGTGCAGAAGGCGATGCGCGGCCTCGGTGCGCGTTTCTTGGTTTCTTTACCACGCCTCGCTGATTCCATTGTTTCTTGCTATTCTCTCGCGTTTTGTGAACCGCGTTAAGTGGTGCAGCTTAGCAAAATGTGAACTGGGGACTTTCCATGCGTTAATCTTTGAGATTTTGGCATAGCTGCAGTGTGATGCCACAAAATAAAATAGTGAAACAGTTGCAAATATCGCATGATGTTAGCTAAAATTTATGTTGACTTAGCAAATCAGAGTACCAGTGTTGCTGCTTTTGGGATATTCTAGATGTACCCACGTAATTTATATTCAATTAGCACTAGTTGCTGCCTTGTATGTAGTGGATTTTGTTTTGGGGATAATTTGACATGTATAGCTTTCGGATGTTTAGCTTTGTATTCCCTCTTATCATTGCGTCTTTGGACCAACTATTTTTTTGGATAATAACATCAAAATGTAGTTAGTTTCCAATGTGCAAGAAACATTTGTTCAACATAGGCACAATAGTATACGAACTCCTCCTAAAACATGTTACCGTTTTTTAGGCATGATTACATGAATAATTGAGCATGGCACAGTATAGCTTGGCTGTTTAAAAACTTTTTTTTGTTGAAGGGTATTTTTCCATACTTGCAGCAATTACAGATGCTGATCACTATGGGAGGCTCGGAATCACCAGATTAGCTTCTACCGATGAGGTACATTGAGTTTTCAAAATAGCATGCGTCTCATTACAATGATGTAAGCAATTACAGACGGTAGATGCAAAGATTATCCAACCTTTTCCATGTACAAAACCTAGAGGATAGCAAACAAAAATAAACCCTGGCTGAGACTGTTATGACCAACTGATGTACTTGCATCCTGCAACTATGCTAAAGTTGGATATTGGCCTAGCCTAGCCACTCCACCGTGTAATATTCTCGAGGGCTATGTCTCGGAAAGCAATCAGGTAGCGGGACATGCTAGTCCCAATAATGGAGAATGGGTGCTAGAAAGTTTGTTTGTTATGTCATGGTTATTCAGAGTTTTCGACATGTTAAATTCATGATGATGTCAATTGTGATTGATATCAAGTGCCATCAAGCAGACAGACATGCTATAAGAATAACAGTTCTTCGATGTATTCGAGTTCCATAGGAGACCAAAACTAATGCTTCGAACTTAGTTTTGAAGCCTGTTATACAGCCTCACATCGAGTGCTCGTAGCATCATTTATATAAGCTCCATCAGAGAGACCAGAAGGCAGAAAGTCCATCCTCTACAGTCAGGGTCTTAGTTTTCAGTTAGTCTCGTATCTTTGGGTACAACAACAGTAACCAAGTCTTTTGTCCCAAACAAATTAGAGTAGGTTAGGAAAGAAACCCAACCAAAGTCAATAAAACCCTCAAACCTTTGATTTTGGGTCATGGTTCCGATATGTTGATCGCTTACTTCCATACACTCCTATTCAACACCAAATCTTTGGGAACTTTCCGTCTCATATCTTTGGGCATTGTCAAAAATTTCTGAACTTACCTTTTCTTGTAATTTGCTTTCAGATTCAGTGTTTACTATTATATTGACCTCCTTATTTGCTGACTACCTGGTAATATGCTTTCAAGTTTCAAGTGAATATTTTTGCCAACTCTCAACCTAGAATCGCTGATGTTTAACCTCGAAATCAGGTTAAAGCCGCCTACGAGGAAAAGTGTGAAGAACTAAATAGCAAAGGATTGGAAGAAGAGGAAATCAATAAGGAGCACGACCTTCTAAAGGTTCCAATCCAAAATCAAGAGCCAACGTATCTCCATCCACTTCCATTTGCAGTACTTCCTGATCATATCTTTACCATTGCAGGAATCTTTTACCATACTATCGACTGAGGAAGAGAGAAGACTATACGATTGGAGCTTGGCAAGAAATGGTCAGCCGGAGCGATATGTCTGGCCTTTTCAAGTCGATCCCATGGAGTTAGATCCAGAAGAACCTCCAAAGGTCGGCACCAATTCCTATTTTAAGTGCTGTTTTTTCTACATAGTGACGAATGATCATTACTAAAAATTGGGCAATTCTTGTTGGTGAGCGACTCTATCAGGTCTTCTCGAAACAGCTCATTACCAAGCCCTGCAAAATTTACAAATAAAATGGCTCATGGTTCAATGATAGTAATAGAAACGGGGTTAATGGTCTTACAGATAGTAGATCTTAGGACCTTATTTGGGTTTGTTTCTCTGTGCCGTGGAAATAGGTAAGATTGGGAGAATCTCAAAGGAACAGCTGCCTAAGAAACCACTTGCTGGATTAAATAGACCTCTTAGACTGTTTCAATAAGAATTCTTAAGTTAAATGCGTGAGTGCCCAATCTATGGAAAACTAACCAGAATTGTGCTGGAGCAGGAACCAGAAGATGAGTTCCCAACGAAGCTTGTTGGCTACTTTTTCCTGGCATGGTTCATACTCTCTGTTGCCTTGTCGGTAACTCTCAACAGATGATGAGGCATTCTAAATTGTAATCCAGTACTCTCGCCTCACTATGAACGCTATGCATGACATGTATACTGAATTACTGATCATAGTAAATAAAGTTTCATGAATGCTGAATGCATATTTGTACAGATCTTATATCTGAACCTTTGTTGCATTTGCTGGGCCATTTGATATGATGCAAACGAGTATGCTGTACAGAGCTCAGATGTGCTGAATATATGTTGTACTTATGACTGTAAGTGCATGTATTATGTCGTTAGGTGTTGTTAGAACTTGGTAGAACATTTCGGTTTTACAGAAGGAGCATTGGATGCAAAGCAGGTGTTATCAGCCTGTCAAAGGTGCTATATCTGTCCGCAGGATTGTGACAAATTGAGCCATAGCAATGGCCTAAAAACGCTGATGTGTGTATAAATGACATTATTTATATACCGCCGATCACACTCGTAGTCGTAGGCGTCGATGCCGTAGATGTCGATCAAAGCAAAACATATAGTAGCTTGTTGTGCCAAAAGTCGCAAATTTGGCTCTTAGCAGACACCAATATTTTAGCCTAAAGTTCAGAACATGTTTGAAGCGTTGAAAAAATTAAATTGCTTCACGTGAAATTCCAAGAGAGAGAAAAAAGAGAGGAAATTATCGTTCTCCTTCGGCCAAGCTTATATAGTGTATTTTTTAAAATAATTCTATCTATAAATATAGACCATATTTTATGTTCTAATGCAAATTAGTGTGATGTTTCATTTATACCTCTAATAAATATCTATATTTACTCGATATTCTATATATGCATGCATTGAATATAGTGTTTAGAGATAATAATTAGAATAAATCTAGTTATTTTTAATATTTTATTAGCATATATGCCAAGAGAGAATAGGTTATATAGCGGTGGGAGGCTATTAGAATTAGTACTATAGACTCGCGCAAATACTCCGTCCATCCATCTGTCCATGAGTGCTGACCAATGGGCCCCACTGTCAGAGCACCCTGTGTTGTGGACCCAGGCCTTGGTCACAGCGAAGTCCAGTATAGAGATGGGCAAACAGGCCGTGCCAACTGGGTCGGCCTGCAGCCCGGTATTTAGGCACAACACGACCCAATAGGCCAGACCGTGCTTGGGCCATCGCCCTGGCCCGTTTAGTTTTTCCCAAATTTACATGTATTTTTTTTAAAAAATTGTTACATTCTTTTGGGTTTTTCTAATTATTCTTGATTTTTTTTAAAAAAATGTTTTTGCATTTTTTAAAAATTTTATGATTTTCCAATTTTTTCGATTTTTATTTTTATTTCTTTTACTTCAAAGAAGCTCGTTCGAACCCATGCCGGTATGGCACAGCCCATCGGCCCGGCCCGTTCACGACCTAAGAGCCTTCCGAACCGTGCTTGGACGGTGGCCTCAGCATGTGGACCGGTATGGCACAGCCGTTTGCTACCTGGGCCGTGCCGTGCCGGGCGCCCTGTTTGGCCACCAGTGAAGACACACGAATTTTTATTTTAAATAATATAATTTTTTATTCAAATTGCAAAAATATATGTCCATCTCAAAAATTACAAAAATATACTTTTGTCGCCCGTATACGGGCGATCGGTGCCGATCTGAACACGCGATATTTCCTTTGTCTGCGGTCAGTTCCTAAAGAAAATCATAACTTTTCATATGATGTCGGATGGAGATGAACTTTATATGAAAATTGTAGTTCTCGACGGGATCTACAACTTTTGTATATAAACTTTTTCAATTTAAATCCATTTAGATGGTTCAAAAATGAGATAGAATGTTCAGATCTAAAACAGATCTGTTTTTAGATCTGAAACTTCTATCCTATTTTTGGATATCTAAATGGATTCAAATGAAAAAAATTTGTATACAAAAGTTGTAGATCCTATCGAGAGCTACAATTTTCATATAAAGTTCATCTCCATCAGACATCATATAAAAAATTTATGATTTTCTTTAGGAACTAACCGCAAATAGAGGAAATATCGCGCGTTGAAAGCCGCACCGATCGCTCTTGTATGAGATGATCGTCCCATATACGGGCGATAAAAGTATATTTTTGTAATCTTTTGAAATGGACGTATATTTTTGCAATTTGAATAAAAAATTGTATTATTTAAAATAAAAATTCGAAGACACACAGCGACAGAGAGAAGCGAACATCAGGAGAAGAGCTGAAAGGCAAAAACCCTAGCTGCTCTCGCGCACCCATGGCGATGGCGACGGCGACGGCGACGGCGACGGCGATCTCCGGCCGCGTCGGCGGCGAGGCCAGCGCGTTCCTCGCGCTCTCGGCGTCCGCCCTCCGCCCGCCGCTCAGGCGCGCCGCGGCCAGCTCCAAGGTCCGCTCCCGCAATCCCTCACCTCGGATGTTGTACTCAATGCACTTCGTTTTACCATGAACAATCAATCAATTAGCTTTTTTTCCCCTTGGTTGGGGAAGCAGCATAATCAGTTAGCTGCCTCCTTGTTCTGTGGTATGGGGAAGGAAGGAAACGGCAATTTTGTTTCACGGTGCCGGCATTCTCTTGGATCTAGCACTACGGTGTTCCAGTTCCACTCGTCACTTCTTTTTTAGAGCGAATCAAGGTTGGGCATTTAGTGTGATTCCTCATTGTGTGTTCTGAGTGCAACGTGTTCTGTGGTGGTCTTTGAGAAACTGTTGCAATGTGAATAACGCAAACTACGAAATTTCAGCCGCAGGTGTACTCAAGCAGTCAAGCTAGTAGGGGTTATCTGATATTTGTTTCTTAAGGAGTACAGGGATTTGAACCCGTGACGCGTTACCTCTTGCACCCCAACCAAGTGCTCTAACACTAGCAAGTGGAACTGGTCAATGTTGTAATTTGAATAACACGCAGTACGCACTAGCAAAATGATACTAGTGTTAACGACATTAATACGGAAATACACGTGGATGTACATCATCACCTGGTAGTAGGTTTGGGAGAAGGTGAAAACCTAGCCTGAGCTGGCGGTGGTAGTAGAATATAAATAAGGAACTTCATTATTTAGGATTTGGTGTATGTCACAGTGTCAGCCTTTTGTTCTAGCAGATCTCAGCCTCAAGTTGCCTTTTGTGGTGTCCCTCCTGAAATCACAGGTGTGTGGTAGTAGGCCATATCACATAGCTTGTTCTTTGTCTGCAAGAGTTTCAGGGAATGCTCCTGATGGTTTTTTGTGTTCTTAATAGGAACGGGGTTCGGTTACCTGTGGGTTATTTCTACCCTACTCTTGCATTGTTCTTGCTCTGTTCCATTGGATATTTTCTTCTTTGGGATGCACACTTTTTGGAGCTACCTTTGTTGTGGTTGTTGTGGAAGGCGAAATCTGCTTACTTGACTAATTATTCAATCATATATTTATTTATATATGTGATGCACCGTATGTTAACCAATGCACCATTCTAGCACAGTTATTGGCCTTTATGTGCTCGGATATACCATGATCGTTATGTTACTTTTTCAAATTTTCTACTTATACTAGAGTAAATACTGCTAATGGATTTTGCCAGGTTTGACACTGGCGGTGTCACTCTTGAAATTTTGACAGTGAAAGTACAGGAATTTACTCATATGCTGTTTTTAATGTGCCAGCTATGCTTGCAGAGATCTGAGGTTGTATGTTCACCCATTTGCACTGTTATTAATAATAACCAGAACAGAATAATCTTGTTCTCCATTTTGCTCACCCTTTTGTACCGTTTTCCCCCTACTACAACCCCTTTGGACTGACATGTTGAAAGCCACCATTGAAAGTGTTAAGAAGATATGTGATGATTCAGTGAATATTACCGGTTTGTTTTGAGTGTATTGCAAAGTTTCTCATCTTTGGTTTACAGTCCAATTTAATGCTACTATTGCATTCATAATGTATTTTTTATGCAATAACATAGTATTTGATATTGCAAGTCTAAAAAATCATGGTGGATATCATCTAACAGCTTATTCTATGAATTTGTAGGCACACTTTTGTGCTTTCCCTAGTGGAGGATCTAGCAACCTCATGCTTACACCTAGGCAGCTATGCATTGAGCGTCAAAGCTTCTCACAGAGCTCCACTCAAACTTTTGCTCTTTCAAGGAAGGATTTTTCTCCTATCACTCAAGATGTGGAAGGCTTCCTTCACAATGTTGTCAACATGGGATTTCCTGACCGTCTGAAATTAGCATGGAGGATCATCTTCCCCACACCAACTATAAAGGAGAACTCAAATTCCAATATTGCAAAGCAGAGGCTTAAGATGATACTGTTCTCTGACAGGTGTGAAGTTAGTGACGAAGCAAAGAAAAAGATCGTCGAAAACATTGTCGAGGCACTGTCAGAATTTGTTGAGATAGAATCACGGGATAATGTCCAGGTGGATATCTCGACTGATGCTGGCCTTTGTACCGTGTATTCTGTGACAGTTCCCGTGCGCCGTGTGAAGCCCGAGTACCAGGAATCTGAAGAGCAGTATAGAGGAAAAATTGTTGGTGTCGACTTCAAGGACACTGGAGAATCATCAGGCAGTGTCGATGTCACCTTCGATTTCTTTGTGCCCAACAAGAACTACTGAACCCTTGTATTCGTACCATAGTGTGCTCCGCTATGTTTCCTTCATAGCGCCCCGGAACTCCTTGGGTAGAATGTTGGAATGTTCTCTAGTCTGATGTAAATATCTAGGTCTTTGTTTGGTTCTGTGTTTCATGTAAATTTTTATTCTGGAATTTTGTTCTGGAGCTGGCAGAGACATCTGTGGTGCCCGGTTCTTCCAAGTTGTTTCTTTATTCTGTTTTTCTTTACGAGGAAATAACATCGTTCCGCACTTCCGCTGTTTTGCCAACTATATATTATCATCTGCCATTTTCCAATATGTAAATTGCTTTGATGAAGCATCATCTGTCATACTGTGGATAGCATGTTGGTGTTTACGTACGAAGCAAAGTGAATCTTTTGCGCCATTCAACACTAGATTCTTTTAAGAGTTCACCTGAATAAGTTATCAGGCAATTTCATAATTTAGAAGAAAAAAAGCACTCGATAATCAACTCAGGTTAGCAGACGAGATTGAATAGTTTAGATTTCGAAATTCGGACTTTGTGACAGGCAGGGAACCATCACCACCAGAAATTCGGCCCAACCATACCAGGTAAACCTATCAAAAGAAAACGCATAATTTCACTGCTTTGTTTGAAAAGAACACACTCGGTATTTCAGATGGTTCCTGCCAAAAGCTTGAAGGCTGGGACGGGGGGGCTAATTACTATATTACTACTAGAACATGATAGATGACAGGACATTACACAAGATATTTACAAGGGAACTACATTTTCTCTGCCCAGGGAATACATTCTATTGCCAAAATACAAAACAAGGTAGCTCCCAACCAGGGGAGATACAGAAAGCAGTAAAGCTAATGCAATCTTCGGGTTAAACCAAAAGGGTGACATATATACATATTACTTACTACCTAACTAGACCACACATGCACCAGCCCGTGTCTGTTGCCAGTATAGATCTCGTTCCTGTCCTCGTCGTAGAACAGCGCTGTGACGTCCTCCAGAGCTTGTGGAATGGTGCTCCAGATTGAGGACCTCTCAAGGCTACCATTCTTGCGAGGGGCGATGCTAAGGGTGGGATCGTTAGCAGCAATCTTGGCGATGCATTTGCCAGTCATAATGTCACTCATGTTGATGGATCCAATAGGTGAAGCTGCACATATGACACTTATTTCAAGATAATTTTCCATTGGTTGTATGACACCAAAAGAGAAATTTTATCACATTTATCATTTCTGGTGAAGGTGGCCAACATTGACAAAACCAGCCAATACAGTATTTAACTTTTAGAACCACCCAGTATATTGGTATGAGCACTTGCCAGAACAACTGGTCGGCCAGTATGGACAATCCTACTTTTGAGGGATGGAAGCAGTTCCACACTATATAAATGATGTGAATAAATTATTAAAAAAGCAACCAGGGTTTGAGCACTGCACCTGTACCATCATCAGATGCTGCCTCAGATTTGCAGTACGATATAATAAGATCCTGGTCGCAAGTAATGTAAATATTGTTGGTGCTACAATCTTGATGCCAAAGCAAATGGTCTTCAAACGAGGTCACAAGCTCGCCCCGGAAATTCCATACAGCAACTGATCTGTTTCGGAATGTCAAGAAGAGATTGTTCTCGTACAGAAAAATGAAAGCTGATGGAGTCATGAACTTGGTAACACTAACTTCAATCAGTTCAGAAGTCCGTACCTTAAGAAATACAAAGAAATTATTATGCTTGCAAGCAGCACAGATTATGGAAACAAATAGACTATAGCTCATGAACTGTCATACATCAAGTATTTGAAGGTTCTCATCTTCTTGCTTGACAAGGAGCTTTTCATTGAACTGCTCGATAAAATCAATTTTCTTGTTGCGGTGCAATAAGTGCCTGAAGGATTTCAGTGGCTTTCCATCTTCAATAGATAATATATTCAAAGGAACATAACTCAGCGTTCTATCATAAATCAAGAGCATGATTCCTGGGCTGAAAACAGAAATAAGAATCCATAATTTGTTGTCGATTCATGGCTGAAATATGAGAGAAAAATATAATTTAGGGAAGAAGTTGCAAACCTAATCTTTATCTCCTGCACATTGGTATCCGGTATTGAATATAGAAAGGAGTAGTTCTTCAAGTCAAAGACCTTATAGATACTGCAAATAGAAGTATGACCATTAGATCAATAATGTTGTGAAGATTAGATCAATAATGCTGTGAAGAACACCATGTAGCGCGATGAAGTATTTAAGAAGGTATACCTATGCTGTGCCGAGTAAGTGAGTACTTTTCCATTTACATCATCAAACTCCACAAAGCCAGGCCACTTCAGAGATTCTGTTTCGAAAAGAGGAAACCCAGCATCCAACTGATTCCTCCTTATATACCTGGCAGAACATGTAAATATGACAAATTGACAACTATATTAGTTGAGACCAAGAACGTCAGTAAGTTGCAGTATTAATGAAAATAGCAGTGTTGTCCTCAAAACCAATTTAAAATGCACTAGCATAACTCACACAAAGGATAAATCACAGATAGCAGTTAATTATATATAGGAAACACTAAGCGGTAATAAGAGTGCTTCTTGACAACTCACAAATAAAGCATTATGCATAATATAGGGAAATTTCTCGTAGCATATGTTCTTACTCGATTGGGGTTGTTCTGCACTTCAATGTGCTAAAGTGGTCTGATGCATAAACTGACACGGTAATAAGTGAATCATTGTTCTTGTTGTAGAACAAGCTCCGAATCACCTCATCTGGGCTTAAATTCAAGAAGGATATGCGCTTGTTTGTTACTGCAGACAAAAAACACAATGCCAGAGGTCAGAGAACATCCAAGGTTTTCGTAAGTATACATCAAATGCTGATTTCATCTTTTAGAATGTGGAATACATACCTCGACTAAAAGCAGCGCAAAGCCCAGAGTGAGCAAGAGCGAATATGATATCTTTTGCCGCAACAATCTCAATAATTTTGGATCTTTTTTTAAGAAACTGTAGCTTCACAAATAGGTGAGCATTATGATCATATGTATCAAACTCTTCCTGCAACAGACAGAGAAATATAATGTCAACACTAATCATAATAAAAATGGTTCATACCAAAAGGAACAACTAATCCAGTTTTTTTTGTTCAAATCATAACACCTTACAAGCCAAGGTACTGTACATAGTGGAATAGCCTCTGCTTCGTACCAAATCATCATATAGACCCTCATTCTACACCGACAAAACCTAAGTGAAATTCCAATAACTACATCCGCAAAATTATTCCCATTTTCAATCTTCTACTGCAAGAACCACAGTTGAGCAAAACATAACCACTAACCAAACGAACAAGGAATCAGTACTAAGCACCGTGTTATCATGAAATGATCACTGTAGTGGCCCCCTCCGCGTATCCCCCCCCCCCCCCCACACACACACAAAAATAGCCCCTCCTTGACAATTTTTGCAAAAATAGCCCCCTTCCCCACCAAGGAAGACCAGGGAGGTGACACGTGTCACTTCCGGCGATCTGGTAGCACGGGAGGAAACTTCTGCACATGGGGAGCATAGAAATCACTTTCTCCGTACCGGCAACGCGGAACGATGACTTTCCGCGCACGGACAGTGCGGAAATCTCTTTTCCCACACCGGCAGCGGGAACGTGACCCGGGCATGCTCACGCGCCTCGGCGCCCGAACCCGCGCTAGCTCAAAGCTCACCTCGGCGCCCACGCCCGCACAGCTGCCCGGCCACGCGCGCCATGCACCCCGCCAGCTCGCACCTTCCCGCGCTTTCCTACGCCCACGCGCAGCCCTTGTTAGATCATGATGGTTTTTCCTTGCATTGCATTGCACATCCATGAGCGAGGTTGCATGCAAAATTGAACACTTGAGTTATTTTAGTACTTTCCAGCTTGCCCATAGGAGCTAGCTGTTAATTGCAATTACTAGCAACGATTACGTTGGTTCCTCCCGCTCGTTCCGGCGCTTTCCCGCGCCCACGAGCAAACCTTTCACGTCGCTTGCGCTGCCCGCGCCCACGTCGCGCCTTCCCGTGCCCACACACGCCTTCCGGCGCTCGCGCGCGTAGCCGTGGAGGCAGCTTCCTCCCACGCTACCAAACCCCGGGAGGTGGGTCTTCCGCAGTGGGGAATGGGGCTATTTTCAAGAAAGGGCTATTTTGGGGAACACGCGGAGGGGGCCACTACAGTGATCACTTTTGTTATCATGACTGTCGCACACAGGAAATGCCACATAGTGTAAACTTAACTTATGCATTAGAAAAAGCACATACTCATCTAAAATAATTCTTACTTCAAATCCAACCTTTTGCAAGTACCAAACAGTTCGGATCAAACTCAAAACACATTATGGCACCCCAAAGCGACTTAAAACTGTCTCGGACTATCCAAAACTGTCCGGGCTAAGTAATTGTTCACAGTTGAAAGATTCATTCCAAAACATCTCATGTACTATCATTTTACACCAAGGCACTCAAACATAGAACCCCTAAGGTCACTGATTGAACAAGTCGTAGCATAATCCCAAAGGCTCAATCCTAAAAAACCGCAATTGCAACTCAATTCCAATAGCTACAGGCCCAAGCCCAACAATTTAACTATGCCAAATGACACGCCTTTATCCAAGAAACAGAGGCCTCCACACCATCTTACATGCAAAAACCAACAATTTCAAACCTAGCTACACAACAAAGAACCCTAAGAACAATCTCATTTGCCTCAAAATCCGACCTTTTCGCAAGAAATCAACACTCACAGACCCCTCAATAACCAAAACCTTCCCCCACAGCACAACCAAATACCTCAAGAGAAACAATCCCAAGCAAAATTTACCCCATGAATTCTCTCAGATTTCGCCTCGTGAGCCATCCCCAACGCCCGAAAACCCTAGCTTCACCGCCCGTCGATCACACGTGACAAGAACGGGCGGCAGTGGCACCCACCGAAACCAAACCCTGCCGCTCCCCACCTCCTAGACCCGTGAGACGGGCCGTAGATGCTTTACCTGGAGCTGCATGTTCCGGAACCGCTCGGGCACGGCGGCCGCGGCGCCCCCGCCGCGCGCGGCGAGCTGGCGGCCCCCGATCTCGCGGCGCTGCAGCTTGGCGGCGGAGTTGATGAGCGGGGCCTCCAGCCGCCGCTTCCGCCTCCCCGCCCCCGCGCCCGCCCCGACCACGTCCGCGCCGTCGCCGCCCCGCCGCCGCGCCGTCACGCGGAGCCGCACCCGCAGCTGCGACCTCTTCGGCCCTTCCATCCTCCCCTCCGCCGCGCGCGCGCGCCCGCTTGGGCTAGCTAGGGTTTCGAAGAGAAGGCGACGAGGTGCGTGCTCGAGCTAGGG